>JARHVA010004086.1:1475000-1706567 GCA_037957365.1 Torreya grandis | reverse complement strand
AGGAAACATTCACTTGTTTTAAATAAGACGACATATGGTGCCTATTTCTAGCAAGAACCTAATAATAAGAGTCCATAGATGGAATGACTTAGTGAATAAAAACCCATCGAATGCTTAACAAGAGCATGTTTCATTAAGAAAATGTGGATCTTGACCACTTCAGATCAAGTAAGCTTAGATTTACATAGGTGCGATGAGGATGATAGGTAAATTTGTAAATGTGGGAGTGTAATAATTATATCTCATAGGTGACCACAAAATTATTAATAGACAAGTCCATGCCTTTTGCATTTTTGATTAAATGGGTAGACTGATCAATGTGGGAAGCTTACTTATGCCATATATTAGAGCCTATTATGGCTTATGTGAGATAAATAAGTAGACTAATCAATATGGGAAGTCTACAAATGGCTGATATAAGAGCAGGTTGTGGCTTAGTTATTGATTTTGCCATTTTTTATTGATTTGAAGTTATTAAAGTTGATCAATGTTGGAAGCTTCTTTTGAATATTGTGTAGCTATCCTTCAAGGGAGTAGTCTAAGATTTTACTATGCATAGCCATCCTTCAAGGGAGTGGTCTATTTTTGAGCAACTTTTAATTTGAGGAGATAACTATCCTTTGAGGGTGCAATATATCATTCATTTGGATATATGTATATGTTGCAATACTTAAGGTAGACATGGATAAGTCTAGTGAGGTTATAAAGGTCTACATTTGTAGGAGCAAGGCCTAGGCATAAAAGGTTAGTTGGATGGAGTGGTTTTGATACATAATTGATCATGGGATTCCATATAATAAAAGATGAAAATTATCCATGAGAATAATGTTATGGGTAGAGATGGGGTATGCATACTTAGGATAGGGATATAACTATGATGAAGAAGTCACATAGTTATGTATAATCAATTGATCTTAAATGGGATAAAAAGAGAATGAGGTGGAAAAGGGATAATGATCCAATGGAATGAGCTTAAGTTAGACATGAAAGTGGATTCAATCCTTGTTTAAAATATGAAAGTGATGAAAATATGAAGCATTAATAGGTTTAGGTTTATGTTTTCCTTCTAGAGAAGACAGTGATAAGTACCTAATCCATACTTATGGGTTATAATGTAAGGTCTTAACCAGTTAAAAGCAAACATTCCCTTTTTGGTCTTCTCCATGTTAGTGACATGTTGGTTTTTCTTGAGGATGAGATCTTTAATGTTGAACTCCTATATTTTTAGATTTTTATTATATTCTCATTTGACATGATCTTGATAGATATAGAGGTGATTACGGGAAAAAGGCAATGTTCATTAAGGAGATCTAAACATGTTAAACATTTTTGATGATAGTCACTTTTAGAAAGAATCTCATATAAGGATATGTGAAGAGATGGAATTTGGAATTCAATAGGTAGAACTACTTTGGCTCCAAAGATAAGATAAAATTGTGTATCCCCTATATTAGTTCAAATAGTAGTGTGATAAGCCCATAAAGCAAATGGGATATGGAGATGCCAATCCTCGTTAGAAGCATTGACTACCTTGGTGAGCATTTTGATGAGAGTTTTGTTGGAAGCTTCAGATTTTCCATTGGATTGTATATGATAATGGGAAGGGAATCTTAAGTCAATGGCAAAATCCTTAAAAATTTCTTGGACCTTTTAGTTCTTGAAGGATTTTCCACTATTACTGATGATTTTATGAGGGACACAAAAGTGATATATGATGTGATGGGTAATGAAATCAATGTTTTTTCATCTTTGATTGAGATCAATAGAATGGATTCAACCCATTTAGTGAAATAATCTATGGTGGTGATGATATATTAGTGACATTGAGAGGAATGAGGATTGATTTCTCCATTTATATTAAAACCCCATTGTGAGAAGGGCCAATAATCTCTTGATACTTGGAGACCATGAGGAGGTGCATGATGGAGGTTAGAATGTTGTTAAAATTTGATGCATTTATTTTCATAGTCATAATAATCTTTATTAAGTGTAGGATAATAGTAACCTAAGCAAAGAATACATTTTGTAATAGCTAAACCAATAAAGTGTCCTCCACAGATGCCATCATGTGCTTCCTTAATTCCATGAGAGGCTTCATTGTTAAAAATGTAGTGAAGAAAGAGGCCATCAGAGCCTCATTTATAAATAATTCCACCTATTATTAAGTATTGAGAGGTGCTTTTTATGAAATCTCTATGAGCATTTCTTGAAAGATCAGGTAGAAAGACACCAACATTAAGGTAGTCAAAGGTTTGGTCATACCAAATGTCTAAATGTGATGTTTCCACTTGGGAAATGATAGGAAGATCAAAACTAAGGTAATATGGAGTGACAATGTGATGTGTGGTGATAAATATTTTAGATTCAATAGGTTGGAATAAAATTTGGGATGCAAGGGAAGCCATTGTGTATACAAATTTTATTTATAGAGCAAAGGACTGATTGGATGGTATAATAGTTAAATGATGATAATAGTTTGTCAAAAAGTTGTTTGTATTTTATAAGAACATAATTTTTAAATTGATAGGCTCCTATTACTTGGTTTATAATAATTTGATAATCTCCAAAGATTCATATGGTTTTGATTCCTAAAGGTAGGGCAATTTGGAGACCTATGATCAAGGCCTTGTATTCAACTATATTATTTGTGTAGTTGAAATCAAGTCTAAAAGAAAGAGGAATAGGTTTTCCATTAATGGGAATGATTAATATGCTAACACCCCCACCATTTGACATTTGGAACTATTAAAATACATAGTCATTTGATAGGTGTGTTATAAAGAAAGCGTAGCTATAGACTTATCTAGAAAGGAAAAAAGAGGAGTTTGATTATCAGGGAGAGAGACTTCAGCTAATTTCTCTAAAATTACCTATCCTTTAATGGAATTTTGTGAAATAAACTCAAGATCAAACTTAGTTAAAAGCATGATCCACTTAGCCATACATTGGTTATGATATGGATTAAAGTGCATATACTTGAGGGGGTCAGTGTTTGTAAGGACATAAGTTTTGTGATTAAGAAGATAGTGATGAAGTTTAGAGGTGATAAAAACTTAGGTAAGGAAAAGTTTTTATGGATGGGTGTATCAAGTTTCATAGTCAATTAGGGTGTGGTTGATGTAATAAATAGATTTTTCCTTATGTTGGTCATTATGATGAGTGAGCATGGATCTTTATGAATGATCAGTGGTAGATATGTATAAATAAAAGGGTTGATATTATTTTAGGGGAATAAGGATAGGTGGAGAAAGAAGATAATACTTGATTGCATCAAAGGCTTGTTGACATTCCTTTGTTCATTTAAAGGAGGTATATTTTTTTAGGAGGTGGTGAAAGGGTTGAAAGTGATTAGATAGTTGGGAGATAAAATGGTGGATTGAATAAAGTTTTACATGTAGGCTATGAAGTTGTTTCAAGTTAGTAAGAAGAGACATTTCTTGAATGGTTCAAAATTTTGTGAGGTTTATTTCTATTCAACGAAGGGAAATAATGAAGCTCCAAAGTTTTCTTGATAAATACCCCAAAGATGCATTACTTTAGGTTGAGCCTAACATGATAATGGATAAGTCTCTCAAAGATGATGGTTAAAATAGTTAGGTGATCCTAGTGATGTTTTAATTTTCTAAGAAAATCATCAACATAGTCTTTGACTATTGTATGAATGAGGTCATGGATCATTGATATGTGGCTCCTACATTCTTTAATCCAAAATACATGATGTGATAATTGAAAATTCCCCACGTGGTAATAAAATATGTCTTATGTTGATCTTGTGGGGAAATCATGATTTGGTTTTAGCCCAAAAATCCATCCATGAGGGATAACATTTCATGGTCAGTGGTAAGATCAATACATTGGTTGATGTTAGGTAAAGGAATTCATCTTTGGGGCATGTAAGGTTAAGATCTCAAAAATCCACATAACAGTAGAGTCCCCTAGTCGGTTTGGTGATAGGAAAAATGTTATAGACCCATTTTGGATAGTCAATAGGTTAAACGAAATTAATAGATAGAAGGTTTTAAAGTTATTCCTTGATAAGAAGAGTTATACAAGGATGGATATGATGAAGTTTTTTCCAAATTGGCTTAACTTTAGGATGGTTGATGATGTTATAAAGGGAAATGGATGGGTCAATATTAGGAATATCTCAATAAAATCAAGAAAATGTTATGCTACAATCATGAAGGAAGACTGTATAGATTTTTTGTTCTTCAGGAGTTAAGGATTGGCCAATCTTGACAATATGAGGGTTCTCCTGAGTACCCAAATTAATTTTTTTGGTTGATTCATTTATCATTATTTGGTTTTAAGGAGGGAGGTCTTTTTGAAGAGAAGAATCCTCTACACCTAGAGAGGTAATAATAGATTTACCATCTTGACATTGGATGGTGTTATTGATGGCAGAATCATGTGTGATCATTTTAGGGTAGATGAGAGGAATGGTTTTGGTTTAACCTTCCTATTGATAAGTTAGGGGACATAAACTAATGGTGTTGATTAAAAAAAAAATTTATGTGTAATGATGTCACTATCTTCAAATGGAGTTATTGAGGGTAGAGGTTCTTCAAATTAGAAATGTGAGGTGGATAAGGGTAGAAGTTCCTCAAATGGGAGAGGTAAGGCTAGTGGTTCTCCAAATGGGAGAAGTGCAATTGGTGAGGTTGGTGGTTCTCTAAATGGGAGAGGTGGGATTGATGAGGCTGGTATGGGATCTTATATGGGAACATACCCTAGGCCAAATAACTCATGAGGTTTTTGGTTATGATAGCAGGAAGTTCATGGGATCCTTGTTCATAGAGGCCAAACTCAAACCCTTTCCAAGTGCATCGATGAAGGTATGTTTAGGAAAAGGTCAGGTTGCTAAGATAATAAAATTTAGAAGTGAATGGCTGAATACAAGGTATAATGGTGGGAGAAAGAAGTGATTTATCAATTTCCCTATAAATAAAATATGTTCTATTATTGGGAAGGCCAAAGGGAATAAGGGTACCAATATTGGGATCATAAGATGGATCATTCTAAAGGTTCCAAAATTCATGTGGAGAGGGAAAATCATCTAAAGCTAAAAGTTGATATTCCCCAAGCATAATTCATTAGAACATGGATTGCAAGGGGTTCTCAATTGGGATTTGTGATGAAGGAATAGTTGAACTATTGGATGCTTCACCATTGTTAAAAATATAAGTGTTGGTATGTTGGTTTGACATAGTGGTTTGGCTAGTGGTTAGCTATGAAGAAGGTGAAGGTGGAATAATAACATCATTTGGATGATACATCATATTACAAGAAGCAAAGGGAATTGGATTGGCTTTGATTATAATGAATTGTCCCTCTTGTTCAAACTTGATGCGTTGGTGAAGGGTAAAAGGGATGCATGCCATATCATAGATCTAGGGGTGACCAAGTAACACATTATATTTAAATCACCCTCTTCAAAGTAAAATATTTTAGGAATGGTTTGAGGCCCAAAACTAATGTGGAAAATAAATATCCCTAGAATAGTGGCCAAGGTATCATTGAATGATTAGAGAACTATCAAGCTTTTTGACATGATGTTTTTAGGTGGTTAAATTTGATCATAGGCATGGGAGGAGATGATATTGATACTTATTCCCCCATAAATCATGACCTTTTTGACATGTGTATGATTGATAGATGTTATGATAAAAAGAGAGGGATTAGGATCTTCGCTATGATATGGTGGGATTTTAGACTCTTGAAATGTGATGATGGTAATACATTGGATAGATCCAATCAAAGATGTAAGAGGTTGGGGATCATCTGGTTAAACCTTTATGGAATGTATTGCTTTGATTAAAGCTTGATGATGTTTAAGGTGAGGTGTTAATTAAGTCATAAAGACTCATTTTGATGGGAATTTGGTAGAGTTTTTTAATCACCAAGCATTGGATGAATGAAGGTGTATTAGAAGATGAAGGGGATCCCAAAATGGAGACCTTAGGATTGGATGGTTGTGAAGTTCAAGTTGTATCTTTTTAGGTTTGGTTGGTTGGTTGAGGAGTTTAAGTGTAGGACCATGGAATGGTGGCCTTGGATTTATATTTTTAATTTTGTTTGACTATTTTACCCTTGTCCTTGTGTTGGGATCTAAATCGAGTTACCATATGAATAGTATGGATAAGCAGAGTAGTTACTTGATTTGACTCCTCTATTTCACCCCTTGATGGGAATAGAGAAGTAGATGATTAGTACAAGGATTGGATAGGTATTATAGGAGGAAAAGGGATTAAATAAGGCTCATCTAATAGATCATCCTCCTCCAAAAGGCCATGAATGATAGTTTGGAGAGATTTATAGTTCTCTATATCATGCCCAAGGTTTCTATGGTAAAGACAAATTAGATTATCATTGAACTAGGTTAGATTTTGGTGGGTGGGGTCAAAAGGTTTGATGGGGGGTAAGTTAATGGTAAAATCTTGTAGGAGCCTTTGTAATATATTTATATAATACTATGATAAGGATTTTGGAGATGGTAGAGTTTGGGTTTTTGGTTAAGGTTCCTTGTTGGGTAAGGGATTTTTAATAGGTGGTATGGTAGGTGGAGTAAGCCTAGCTAGAGGTTTCAAATGAATTGGTTTGGTTATAATTAGTTTTAGAATTGTGTTTCTAGATGATGAGGGTTTAATATATGGGAAGGTGGATGGGGAAATTTTGGTGAGGAATGATGATGAACTAGGAGATGGGCTTGTAATAGGTAGAGAAAGGGGAAATGGTTTTTTGGAGGAAGAGTAGGTTATGGAAATGGTAGAAGGATGTGGTCCTAAAAGAGAAGGCAAAGGTGAAGGAGCTGGTATGGTCCTTCCTCAAAGTTGAGGTCTAGGTAATCCCTCCTTCTTAATGGGCTTAATTAGATTAGGTTTTGGTTAGATTGGTGTGGTCAAATCTAGTCTCAAAGGAGGGTGAGCAAGATTTGGCATGGGAGGGATCCCCAAGGTCTCAATTGGCTTGGTAAAATAAACATAGGGTGATTTAGCAATTTTAGATAGGGATAATTGAGGTGGTTCCTTGGCAACTTTAGGATCATTAGTTGGTAGAGTTTTAACAACAAGATTGAGAGTGAATTCTAGTGAAGTAAAAGGTTCAATATTATTTCGATACAGGATTCCAAACTGATTCCAAAAGTTGACTCTATCAAAGTTAGGTCAGGAGGTGAATTCCAAACTTTGAACTATCTAGGAGAAGGTTTTATAAACATCACTTGTTCCTCGATCATTAGCCTTAATGTTTAAACCCTTTGTGGATGAATATGGAGCAGTTTTAATGTTTTTATCCTTGGTATAATGTTCCAAAGGTAAAGGTTGGGTAGATAGGGGTATTAGCTCTTGGGAAATGGATTTCAAGGAAGATAAGAATGATTATATAATTGGTATAGTAAGGGTAATGGTTTTAGGTGGAAAGGTTGGTTTAGCTTCTTCCTCAATTTGGTTGTTTAAAATAATAAGTGGTTTTTCAAGCTGGATTGGAGGAGTGAATGAAACAGTCAATGGAGTGACCATCTCCTTAGTGTTTCTACCATAGGAGGGGTGGATGAAGCCATCCTTTCATCCAAGGAAGTGGAAGGGATAGTTAATTCCTTCATTTGGACATTTGAAGGGATTGGTGGTAGGTGGTTCTCCTTGATTTGGGTGATAGAGGTAATAACTTCTTCGACAATAGGCACATTACTGATGATATTGATTACATGTGCCTCATGTGAATTAGAGGATTTAGATTAAGTTTAATGGTGTTGGGTTGAAGGTGAATGGTTTCAAAATGGTTTTTAAAAAATATCAATGGATTGGTTTGAAGGAGCATTTGGGCTATCAAACACAAGCTCCCCTTTATCAATTAGATCCTAGACAATGCTTTTAAAAGTATTGCATCTATCTGTATCATGTCCAACAACCTGATGATAGTCACAATGATCACTCTCATTTTACCACCTGGGAGGGGGGCTAGAAGTATCAAATTATTGAATGGGCTTGATGGGTGGAAGTTGGATTAGATTGGTTTTAAGTAGTTTTTCTAACACTGACACATAATATTCCCCAATCAGGGTAAATGGTTTTGAAGGAATCTAGTTTTGAGTATGATTTTCACAATTAGCAGGGTTGTTGGTTGGAGGTGTTTGGTTGATGGATGGAGGAGGTACAGTTTTAAGAATGACCAAATGGCCTGATGATTTTGATTTATAATTGGTTGGGTTTCTAGTTTTGGTGAAGGATGACTTAGTGGATTTGAAACTAGAATTTTTATTTTGAACCTTCAACTTCCATTCATCAATATCATGGTTTTCCAATTTACAGGACAGTAAAAGCTTCATCAAAGGACCTAAAGGTTTGGAATTGGAGAGTTGGAGTAATGTGTTTATCACAACCCCATGAAAATAATTTGATTAATTTGGATTGGCGTAATGAAAAAGTGAGTTGATTAATGAGACCTCTCCATCTAGCAATGAAATCAACAATGGATTCATCTTCATACTATTTGATAGAGTATAGGTCTGTAATGTAAACCTTTTTAGATATGTTTATGGAAAAGTGTTCCATAAAGGTTTTTACCAATTGAGAGAAAGAAAATATAGAATGAGTGGGAAGAAAACTATATAAATCAAGGGAAAACCTATATAACTACATGGGAAAGGTTTTGAGGAGAAGAGCGTCATCATAAGTGATCAAGTAACATGCATGTTAGAATGATCTTAAGTGTTGCTGAGGGTCCTCTTTACCTTAGAATTTAGAAAAATTGGGAAATTCCCATTGATAATGATAAGCATGAATATGTATGAAGGGGTGGATAAGATCATTACAAATTTGGTTGTAAGACAAAAGATTGGTTGAGGTAGAGATGGATGACTCCAAACTAGTCATTTTGTCAATGAGCATTTTGATTAGGTCGAGTAGGGGTTGAGAAACCACATAATTAAGATATACATCTTGTTAAGGTTAGTTCATGACAATGTATAAATATGAAATAGATGGCACCAATGAAGCGACATACTGATAGGTGGTGCCAAGAAGTTTAGATGGTGGCACATAGGAACTACTTGGCATAAAATTTTGGGTGGTGGTCAGTATGTACCCTTGTGGGTTAGGTACATATTGGTAAGTTATCATAGACACTTGCTAAGGAAAATATGTGGTTAGTATGCTTAGGGTAGGAGGAATTTGGGAATGTTAAGGCTGGGTGGTTACCCTAGTGCTAATTAGAGGAAAGTTTTGAGGTATGGAAAGCACTAGAATTTGAAGTGGAACTATGGTTAAAGGATTGGATTCAACTGAAGGGAAGATAGAAGTTGAAGTGGAAGATAATGCCATGGTAGATGGTGCATAGGTAACTAATGGTAAGGTTGAACCTTCTTGGGGTGTAACTAGTGGTGTTTGATTGGGTAGTGGAAGGTTGGTTGGGCTTTGTGTGGATGGGATGCTAGAAGAGATCTAAGTTAATGGTTGGGTTGAAGTGGTTCTTATCATAAGGTGGGATGGCATACCAAGAGAAGGCTCAAAAGAAGGAACCAAAGTAGGGGGTATGATGAGATAGGGTGTTAAGGTAATATTTCAAGGAAAATAGATTATTATTAAGAAAGATGATGAATTCTGGATCTCCATTAGATATATTTGGGATTATAGAAGGAGATGGTGGTGGAGGAGAATGGTGAAGTGAACCATGGGGAGATCTATCTACATTTGAGGTATAATCTATGGATGAAGATGAAGATGGTGTTTGGTTATTTTGATTTTTCACTTGTCTAGTTAAAACTATATGAAATTTTTTGAAGTGGATAATGAACCTTTCACCTCAAAAAATTAGAAATCAAAGAAAATCCGAAAGCAAACAAATCACACACTAAAAGAATAATTAATCGTAGGATTTATTTTAAATTGATTTTGGCTTATGACTTAAAAAGTATGAAAGGGATTTTTTTTTATGATTTAGGTACTAAAAGATTCATCTCAGGATGATTTTAGGTTAAATTTTGGTGCTCAAAGAATCTACACTAGACTGGGTACATGGCTTGGTATTGGGGGCTTACTCCTTGCACTTCACAAACCTAAAGCTGAGGCAGGTTACTTAGCTGATAGATACCATTTGTCTAGAGTTTGTAATCCACTAGAGAATGGAGTGGGTCCTCCTGTTGGTGGTGAAATCCAAGTGGAATTTACAAGTAGGGTAAGGTGATCTAAAGGGTGATGAAATCCTAATGGGCCTTGTCTCAGGTATGTTTTGATGTGTTCTTTGGTGCAGTGATTTGGTAGTGTAACATATGTGCTCTATGATTTATTCATAGTATGGTTAATTAACCTAGGTGAGGTAAGAATTAAATAGGCAAGAAATGGATGCACTTAATTTAACCCAAAATAATTTTTTGGTGTCTTTTCATGCAGACAAGGAACAATGAAATGAATGCAGGATGAAAATGCAACCCATCCATAGAATGAAGTTTGCACTTTTCATTTTTGAAATTTAAATATTTGTATAAATGAAAGAATATGAGATTAATTAATGTAACTATATGAGATAAATATAATTATGAACCTTTAAGGGGTCCCACCAAGTGTACCAAAAATTGTTTCCTACTTTTTCTTGATTTTTATTTGTAAAGGAGAAGTGAGAGAACAAGAGATAAAGGGTATGTACCTGGTAAATGTTGCACTCATTGATGACCAGATGAAGTGAGAAATATTTATTTAGCTAGGAAAGAATGACTTAAAAATCACACTTTATGAAAATAGATTAATAAAAGGATAAATAGGCTACCTAGTGAGATACCAATCCAAAGAAAGGAAGATGCTTCCTTAGATAGATGTCATCCCATGTTTGACATTCAAGTTTATAAGTAAATAAATAATTACAAAATACATATATGGAAATTATGGATATAAATAATATATTATTATATAACAATATTAATGTGATCAAAGTAATCATTCTAGAATTTTTTAGCTATATAAATATCTTCCTATATTATAGCTATTTGTTTATCCACATCTTCTCGATTAGGTAAGAAAACCATAGCACAAAGAGCTAATTCAAATTAAATGTCACTTTGATCAATGAAGAATGTTTATGGTACAATAAGAAGATAAAAAATTATATTAATTTCATGTGCTAATCCTAGTAAAGTCATCTACATGAAAAAGACAAACTATGGTCAGGTCTAGAGAGGTCATAATAAGGGTTGTGTCTAGGTCAGAAGGCTAAAAGAGGTTTGATGGGGTGTAAATAAGGTCAAAATAACAAACTATTGTTTCAAGGGGATAGTGACCATCAGTGGTTAGGTGACTATCAACAATTCTCCTAACTGGTGATGGTTGGGTAACTGGTGGTAGTTGTTATAACCATCAACGGTTATAGTAACTAGTTATGATTACTTATTGAAAAATTCTTGTTGGAGGAATATTTGATGGTGAAGGAGTATCTAATGGATAGAGGGTATTATTTGGGTATCTAGAGTGGGGAATAAGACACAGGTTAATTGATCAAGAGAAAATAAAGAGAAGAAAACATTAAAATAAAGTAAAATACCTTTGTTATGTTGAAGAATATATAGTTGAAGAGATTTGAGCAACATAATGGTACTTCAGCCTTTGAGAATCATGCAAATAGAGCTTTGGTATGCTATATGCCTACACAAAGTAAATAATAAATCCTAGATGAACAAATTTAGTGATCCATAATTCTCCCAAGAGCCTTGTATTTATAGCACAAAGTTGTTAAGGAGAATGAAGCTTGAGGGAAAGTTGCTAAATTGGGAGCAGGTCAAATTCCCTATTTTCATTTAGTTATAAAAGATGGCATTAAAGCAATTATCCATTCTAGAGGATGCTTATCATGGATAAAGATGACACTAATTTAAAGACTTAGGCAAGTTTTTTAACCACAACCATTGATGGTTAGGCCAACCATCAATGGTTACCTTAACTAGTGATGGTTGAGGGGCTACAAACAAAAGGTCATGATTTATGTATTTTGACATTACAAGGTTATAAATAGGTTTTAATAGGTTAGGTGGGGTCCATAGGTTAAGACAACATCAAAAACCATCATTGCATAATTTTCAAGCATCTACATCTAAGATATGCCTAGTGTGAAGAAGAGTACTTTTGTTTAGTTTCTCTAAAATATTAAGGTATGTGTATTTCAAGCTGAGTTCTCAAGATGGTTTAGTTTATGTTTCTTATTTATTAAGTGGCATGATCCTCTATTGGTTGTCATGGATGTGTCTTGAGAAAGAAGGATGGCAAGCCTGCATAGTGGTTCTTAATGGTGTGTGGAGATATAAATATGCTCAAGTGATTAAATTACTCATAGTTATTAGGAGGAGTCCCTCTCATATGTTTCTTGGTAAGTTCCATCAATTTTTAGTATTTTGTGTGTTCTTTCTTCTTTGGTTGTTGTGCTTGATTGAAGAGAGTGTTGGCATGGAGCAAGAGGAAGTTGTCAAGACAAGCATAAGTAGGCTCAAGGTAAGGGGGAGTTTGTATCATATATTTAAGATGTTCATTTCTTCTTTTTTATCTTTTTAGGTCCTTAGGATCATTGGTGTCCACATTATCATTGGGTCAAAGGTGGAGAATGTTCCTATTGTGGGAGTGCTTGAAGAGAGAGAAGGTGAGATGTATATTGCTATATATGATGTTTGTTGACATCAGTGACAAAGGGGGATATTGCGATAAAATTTTTAGTGATGTCATGGAGGTGTCTTGATGAGTGGATGAAGTGATTTGATATCCCATGTAATAATGACAAAGTTTGTAATGTGTTTGTCCTAGTGTGCTTGAAGTATTCTTGGTTAATCTCTAGAGTTTACCTGGTTAGAAATGTTTAGGGATGAATATGGTGATTGGAGCATGTGAAAGAGGTCCCTAAGATGTTATCTATGATTTGAGTACTTGTGTGCATAAGTGAAATTCATCTGGTTGTCCATAGTTTTCATCTAGATAGTTTGGGTCTAGTGGTAGAAAAAATTGAGTAAGAAGTTTGCTAATGTCACCATTACCATGTGGGAATGATCAAGGGAAGTTGGTCATATAATTGTGATCACATAAGTCCCTAGTTTTATATGTCAGATATTAAGTCATGCATCAAAGCATGGTTAAAGATATGAGATTGAAAATTTGGCTTCTCAGTTAGAATTCATTATTTTCCCATACTTAGATAAATTTGTAATGTGGCCAGAAAGAGCCAAGTAAGTAGTTTGATGATGGAATAACTCGCATGTGTGGACATTTTAGGAGGTGATCATATGGGTTTGTTCAATTTTGGACCTATTTTATTTGGGATAATTTTTGGATCATGCAATGAAGTGTGTCAAAAGATATGCTTATGAAAATTTGGGTTCCCAAGTAGTTTGATTGTGTTTTTCCATACTTGACCAATTTTTAATTATGAAAAGAAGAGCTGAGTAAGCAAATTGATGGTTTTTTATCTTCCACATGTAAAGGTGTCAATAGAAACTGATCATATGGGATAATTTAATTTTGAGCATAGATGGTTAGTACTAATTTTTAGATCATGTGCTAAAGTGTGAAAAAATTTATACAAGAGAAAAGTTGGTTTCCCAGGATAGGTTTTTACATAGTTGGCTCTATGACAATTTTTTTTATAAATCTTGTTAATTAATTTATATGTCACTGAAACAAGGGTTCTAAGAGATTATTATTATGTGATCATATTATCCTATGTAAGGAGATCATTTGGTCCAATGTTTATATCATGTAAGTGTAGAATAAGTTATTGAAGTACAAAGTTAGCCTTCCAGGCATATTAATAGGGTCCCCATACTTAAGTCATTTATGCAACAATTAAAACTCAAGAAAGATAAATAGTACATGTTTCTCCAAGAATTAAATATGTAGAGAGATGAGGATAGGTGCATGATGTTTAATGATTGAGAAAAAGTATAGGTTAAAGATCCAATAGTGAGCAAGCATTCATACAAATTGATCAAACTATGAGTATTAATCATTAAGGCCCTAGTTGATATGTAGAGATCGATAGAGCACATTGAGTCAACATTATGAGATTGCAATAGATGAGGTCAAAGTGACTATTATTTAATTTTTGGCTTTAGAAGACTATGCATTAAATTTTAAATAAGATCAACAGTGCAATATTGATCCAAAGTTGAGAGGACACAAGATGTGAGCATTATGTTCGAAGGTTAACTATGACCATTTCTATTCAAATATTTTAATTTAACTCAAGGAAAAAACTAGAGCTCTATATTTTTTCCATATCTTGATATAAAATTCAAATTTACTGGTGCTATAAAAACCAAAGATGAAGATGACTCCGTGTTGCATCTAATGAACCTATTTTTAAGATCTGGAAGTGTATACAACTAAATATATTAATGTTCAAAGTTTAATATGTGTTCATGATTAGTCTACAAATGACCCAAGAAGGATTGTTGATCTTGTTTTGATGATATTTTGATGTTTCATGGTATGTTGGCTATTAAGGAGTGTTTTAGACTCCATGGGGATACTCTGTGAGTATTTTGGAGGTGTGACCAATCCATATTGAGTATGAACAATGCATAAGAAGTTTTTCTTATGTTAGGTAACTATGTTCCTATATATGAGGTCTATATTTGAGTTATTTTGGCATACACAGAGGTAAGCAAAGGTGTCTATGATCATTTAAGGATGTCCTAAGGGACATAAGGAGTGTACCTATGTATTTTATAAGTGGTCATGTGTTCTTTTTTTACTCTCAGATGTATCAAAAAGGTGAATGGATTTCCATAGGAATTAAAAGTGGCTTAGGCCTATTTTGAAAGGGGATTGTGTTTAAGTTTGACCCATATGAGATGTATTAAGGGTGAAGGAATGTTTTGGGGATGATAAGGAAATATTATGATATTTTTAATTCATGATTTTTATATATATAGTGAAAATAAATGTTTTGGTTTCTAGACTTTTGTAAGCAAGAGACTAGGGAATGGTTTTTGAGAGGCTTATGGTTGTGGTTTATGGATGAAAAGGATAGGTAGTGTGCATGTTGGTGGATTTATTGAGCATAATATTTGGTTGACTATGTGTATCACTTGCAGTTCATGGTCTTACTATTAGAATAATGGTCTTATAGCTTATAGATATGCAAAGAGGTCTGAGTGTGTAGATGAGAGTAGTTTGAGTGAAGAAGAAAAGATTTTATGACATGCCTATGTGAGAGGCCTATTTGAAAGAGTGAGTTTGTGAAGTTTTTAGATAATCAAGAGGTCCATCATTAGGTTTATCAAACATTAGTTCCAAGGTGGAAGTTTTCTTATCAAGGAGGGTCTAAAGGACTTGATCTCCTTAGGGGTAGTGGCTCCTTGTGAAAAAGGGTTTCAATAAAGACCTTTAATTAGAAGGATTTAATCAATTTTGTAGGTCAAAAGGACTTGACTGAAGGTTCCTAATTAAGACATGATCAGTCTCTTATTTTTTATCATATTATAGGACAATAGTCCATGTGTTTGTAGGTTTGAGAGTGGGTTTTATTCCCTAAGAGGGTTTCCCATATAGATTTTGTGTTGTGTATGTGATCTTGCATTATGTTTATTTCTCGCTGCTGTTAATGATCTATATTTTTCATGAATGCTTGTGTTGAATTCTTAAGTATTTTCAAGGGTTTTTTAATTTAATGATTGTTTTCCACTATTGGTTCATCCCCCCCACTCTCAGTGGGTTGTACCTCTAACATAGGGAGGGGTAAAACAACTTTGGTTGATAAGAACAATGTGGTAGAATGGTATACAATATAATGGCATGGTTCAAAGAAGAATGTTGATATTATGGTACAATACAAATCTTCCTTATAGATAATAGTTCAAGTCTCTTAGATGAAGTAATTCTTGATATGTATAGTATTCATTATTTCATCAAGTTTATCCCTATATAGGGTAGTGATCCTATATTCTCCATATCCATAATTTATAATAACAATGGAGGTACCTATCTAGTTGGGTTAGAAATTTCCCTTATGTTTATTCTCTATCATGGTATTCTATTGGTTTTAGTTAACAAAAAGATCATCAAGTTTAAATTCTCTATGTTTGGACCACCAGTTGTAGTGGACATGGAGTTTGTTATGGCATGCTTGAAGGTTGTTGATAATGGCCATGTATTTTTCATCAAGTAACTCCTACTCTTGAAGAAGAGCTACTCAGTAAGTTTCATCATTTAGAACATGTTTCAATGAAATGTGTAAAGAAAGTAATGCAACCTCAAGGGGAAGAATGACCTCAATGCCATAAAATAAGGAATATGGAGTGGCTCCTATTGGGATATGATAATTTATGTAGTATGCCTAGAGGGAACAAAATATTTGGAGCTGCCAATTATGGACAACATCATTAAAAATTTTCTTAAGGATGTTGACAAGGGTTTTATTGGATGATTATGCCTAGCCATTACCTTGTGGGCAATATGTTATATAAAATAGTTGAGTAATTTTATACTCAACACATAGTAATTTGACATCTTTGTTATTTAATGATCCACCATTATCAAATATAATGTTAGATGAGATACCATAGTGGTGAATGATATTATTGAAAATGAATTTAGAAATTTGTTTTCTAGTCACATAAGTGATGGGTATAGCTTCAACCCACTTAGTGAAATATTTGGTAGCGGTTAGGATGTGTTTATGGCCATCAGATGAGTTTGGGTTAATTTTTCCAATGAAATAAAGATCCCATGTATTGAATGGCCATGGTTTAAGCTTTAGTTTGAGAGTCCTAGCTGGGGTATGAATCAGAATGACATGCCTTTGAGATTTGTTAAATTTTTTGACATATTAAGTTGCATCTATATCCATAGTTAGCCATTAATACCCAGTACATAGGATTTTTTTTTAGCTAGGATGGATCCACTTGTGTGGGATCCACATACTCCTTCATGAACTTCCCATAATTCTAATGTTGATTATTCCAAATTTAAATAAAAGATTATAATTCCATCAAATATATGGTGGTAAAGGGTCAGTCCAAGTAAGGTATATCATGCAAGCATGGTTAATAAAGGCCTTGGTTTGTTTGTATGATAAGTTTGGTGGTATAATATAGTCATGGAGGTAGGTAAAAAGTATGAATACCATATATATATGGGACCAATAATACCAAAAATCATTATGATGTTTGAAGGTTCATGAGCTGGCAATACAATATTTTTAATAAGGAATTGATACTCTTTTGTCATGTCTATGTGACAAATCAAAGAGCTAGTGGTGGATATGCTATTCATTGTTTTATTACTAACCCTTGTTATATGTTAAAACTACACATCAATAATGTATTATTTGATAGTGTTGATCATGGCCTTGTATGGCACTAACTTATCATCTTTGGTCAAAAAGTCATATATAACCTGATTGATGATTAATTGAGAACCACCATAAACCTTGAGATGGTGGATATTCCATTGTATTTTCTGATGAAGACCTATAATGAGTGCTTCATATTCAACCATATTATTATTACAAGGAAAGCTAATAAAAATGATTTAGGGATAAGATCCCGCTATGGTGTAATAAATAATAGGCATGCCTCCAATTAATGATATTTGATTGATCCATTGAAATATAACTTTGAGTGCTACTCCTCAAGAGGTGTTTCAATGATGGTGATAATGGAAACATATAAGAAATAAAAATTTAGATGTTTTGTACTTTAAAGGTGAGCTTTAGCAAGTTGATCTACAAGTACTTATCCCTTGATGGCCTTCTAGTTGACATATTCTATCTCAAACTCGCTAAGAAGCATAATCCATTTAATCATGAGACCTTGTAAAGTTGTCTTGGATTGTAGATACTTGAGTGGATCTACTTTAGAAATAATTATGGTCTTGTTATTTAACATATAATGTCATATTTTCTTAGTTTCAAAAACCATAGCTAAACAAGCTTTTTCAATGGGCATATACTTGTCTTCATATGCTACCAATGTATATATTAGATGGTACAGTACATGTTATTTTACATTATCATAATGCTAAGATAGAAGTTACCCCAAGGATTTTTATGTGGTAGATAGATATAGTAGGAATGGTTTTCATAGCATAGGTGGAATAAAAAGGTAGATTGGCAAGATAGTCCTTTAAACACTGAAAAGCTATTTGGCATTTGTCATCCCAATGAAACATGAAACCTTTATTCAATAAGGGTGTAATTGGGTAGAATTTATTAACCAAATGAGAAATGAAGCATCTAATAGATTGAATATTTCCATACAAACTATGGAGTTACTTACAAATAGAAGGTGGTGGCATCTTAGTAATGCCTTGTACTTATGTAGGATTAACTTAGATGCCTCTAGGAGACATAATGAAGCCAATAAATTTTCATGAAATAACTCCAAATAAACAATTCTTAGGATTAATTCTAACCTTATATTCATGTAGTCTCTCAAATATTATTTATAGTACTGATGGATGATCAACCCTAGTCTTTGATTTTCCTAATATGTCATCGATGTATTCTTCAACAATGTCATGCATCATATCATGAAATATGATGTTCATGGATATTTAGTATGTGTCCCCCACATTATTGAGATGAAATGGCATAACTTGATAACAAAACACTCCATGTGAAGTGGTGAATGTTATTTTATGTTGGTCTTTAGTGCAATCTGACTTTGTTGTATCTTGAAAATCCATCTATCAGTGAAATCATTTCATACCCTACTGTAGAATTAACTATCATGTCAATGTTTGGTAGAGGAAAGTTGTTTGTTGGGTAGGATTTGTTTATATATTTGAAATTAGTGTAGATTCTGATTCCTTTTAGCTTCTTTCTAATTGACATAACATTAGCTATCTACTCTAAGTAGTCAATCATTCAAATATATCTCACTTCTAAGAGTTTTTCCAAATATTTTTTTATTAATATAAAACGAAGATGCATCTTGTGTAATTTTTGTTTCATGGGTTTGGAATTATGATGTATAACAAGGTGGTTTACAACCAAGGTGGGGTCCAACCTTGACATGTTAGAATAGGCCCAAGAAAATATGTCAACATATTCCCTAGAAAGGGCTATAAAGATGTCACATTCCTCCTTATTGAATGATGTACCTAATTTAATCCATTTTGGGTTATATAGAGTCATGTTGTTTACTTATATGGTGTTTTTGAAAAGAAGAGTTGAACCATCTTCTATAATGGTTGACAATGACTGAAATTGTCCTACAATAGAAAACTCCTCTATTCAAACTGGGTCTTCAAGTTTTCCTAGGAAAGATGAATTATAATCTCCCAATGGTAAGTATGGTCATGTGATAAACACTTTTAAAAAAACTTAAATGATTTTATCGAAGGAATTATATACTTTAGAATTGAACTTAGACCCATATGTAAGTCCATAATTGGTGGTATCTAATGAGGCCAGAATATGATCGTTAAATGTATAATAAATGACCTCATCTTACTCTCTCTTCTTATTAAGTTTGACTACATTTTTTGACTTTTATTTTGATCTAATATGAGTTAGGATGTAATTATCCATCTTTTGTTGATTGTGATTCTAACGTTTAAAAAGCTCTATAATTCCTAACAAGTGATTTGGAAAATTCAATTTTTGTAATAAAATAGGTCATTATTAGGCTGAAGAACAAATATGAAGTAGATTACATGTTTTTGGAAGCATTGGAATCAATACAACTTAGCTCTGGAACCCCACCACACTATTACAAGTTTTGTCACATTTTTGGACTTAGTTTTATAACTCTATATTTAGTTTCAAAAATATCTAAATTAATTTTGGTACTCATACATATAAGCTCTAGAACTTTCACAGTTAGACATGGAACTAATAAGGATCTATTCCAAATGGCCAGTGATCTGTCAAATCAATGATCCTATTAATCAGAAGTAGACTTCCAATTTCCATACTTGTAGATCCAAGACATGTATCACATAACTAGACATCTAGCCACATCTTAATTCAACGTCTATTCTAGGCACAATTCAGTTCCATTGTATCCATGAAATAGTTACAGCCATCAATGCACCACAAGAAAAATATATATACAAACTTGGGAATTTAGGAGTAGGAATAATTAAAGAATAGAGGGATAAGTATAGATTAGTAAATTTTTGTAACATATAACATTTTATCAATATAATAGCCATTTCTATTTTGAGAGAAAATTAAGTTGTTCAATCTTGTTTCTAGGCGGAGCAAGGGCCCACTCCTCCAAGAACCAAGATCTTCATTTTTGGTTGGCATTTATATTTTATTCTCAAAAGCAAATAGGTAGCTCTGTTAAAATTATAAATGCTTCCAAATCCTTAAATTTAAAATTTATTGTAGATTTGTCCCTATAGGTGTTATAGATTAAATTCTCATTTCTTTGCAATCATTTTCCAACCATTCTAAATAGTGTGTTTATTTCCAGCAATCTATTTCATTCTACAAAATTGTGTTTATTTTGAACAATCTATTTCATTCTACAAAAATGCGTTTACTTTGAGAAAATTCATTTCTACAAAGTGTGTTTACTTCTAGCAGATTTTCATAGTTTGATTCCAATAAGGTTTTAACCAAAGAAGTCCTTAAGACATTAAAAATCCCCCAAAATAAAAGAAAAATATAGATATCTACAATTAATTATTAAATCACTAAGATTATTCTTATTGCATATAGATTTAGACACGTCCCTGGTTAAATATGACATCACTAGAAAGTTGATTAAATGAAGGGAATAACGACACCCATAATTTTTTGGTGCCATTGCCAGGGATCGACTAGTTGGAATTTTCTAATCAGGTGTCAACAAGAGAAACAATCATACATTTAGTAATTAAATAAATTTTCCCTAAAAGGTTATTACAAAATTTATGATTAGACCATGAGACTCTAAGGGTATATTTCTCCCCAAGATATCTGAACAAGAATTTGCATCATCCTCTAGATTAAATAAGGAAGTTAAGAAAGAATTGGAGGCACCATTATCTCCTACAAAATAAGAAGCAAAATTGCCATATTTGGAATTTTTGGATGAGTCACCAGAAGAAAGTAGAACTTTAGGGAGGAGGATTATTTCTCAAGATCCATTGAGGGAAAGTTTTGATTCTCAATTGAGTATTCAACCTCCTACTCCTAACTTTTCACCATCTCCAAAGTAGACCATATACCACATTGATTGGGAGATGGGACTATAAAATACTATAGAGATGACACGAGAAGCTGGAAGACAACTTGAGCAATCCTTTACCTATCCCATTTAGATAGAGGATGATGAAACCACTATGAAGAACATTTCAACTACACACTTGCCCACATTTAGAGGAATGTCATCTAAGTATCCTAACCAATTTCTATTTGAGTTTAAAGTATTATGTTAGACTTATGATTACAAGATAGATAATCAAAAACTCAAGTTGTTTCCATCTACCCTGAAGAATGTAGCAATGAGGTTGTTTATATGATTAACATCTAATTCTATTACCAATTGGGAACAAATGAAAACTATCTTCTTAGAAAAATATCAAGATTATTGTAGAGGAAGAAATCAAAAGGAAGAATTTTTCAAAATCAAATAGGAAGAAGATGAAAATATGGAAGATTATTTTGATAGATTCCTCTTTGTGAGTAAAATATGTGGATTTTTACTTCAAGAATATTTAAGAAAAACCATTTTTATCAAAGGTTTGGATGATGAATCTAGGTAAACCCTTGATTTAATTGGTGGGGGAAACATTTCTCAATTAAGAATGGAAAAAATCATAGAAATTTGTAGAAACTATTCAAGGATAAGGGGTGGACATAGAAAGGGAAAAATGGTTAAAAATTTAAATCTAGATATGAATAAACAAATGGATGAATTGGAAAACTTTAAAATAGACATATTAGTTCAATTAACCTCCACCATGGATGTATTGTAAGCTAAAGCAAATGCCCAAATTGAACCATTAGCCATGTATTGTCCTAGATGCAGGAATAAGCATGAAATAAGGGAATGTCCTTTGGATAAAATAGAAATATGTCTTGTCTGTGAATCGAAAGAACATGATACTCATGCTTATTCTCTTCTTCCACTCATAAAAAATCAACTCAAAAAAACCAATGGTTAGAGGTAGAATAATTAGATGGTTATTACTTCTACAAGAATTTGATATTAACATTGTGCACAATTTAGGAAAATCTAATGTGGTAGCTGATTTCTTGTCAAGACTGACCACTATAGGGGAGCAGGATCTAGTCAAAGATAACTTTCTAGATGAACAATTGTTTTTTATTTTAGCTGATACACCATGGTTTGCTGACATGGAAAATTATCTTACAATAGGGAAGTTTCCTCTTTCTTTCACTAAAAAACAAATAAAGAAGTTAATCAAAATTAGTGCACAATTTTAATGGTTAAATGGAATGCTATTTAAATGTGGTCCTAATTTGGTTTTACGTAGGTGTGGAAGGGAAGATGAAATCTTTCACATCCTCCAAGCATGTCATGATGAACCAAGTGGAGGACACTATTTAGTGAAAAGAATAGCTCACAAGATACTTGGCACTGGTTACTATTGGACATCTCTGTACAAAGATGTGAAGAGATATATCAAGTGGTGTGATCCTTGTTAAAAGATGGGATAACCAAATGTTACCAATGAAATGCCTCTACAACCACAAGTAGTGATTGAGCCATTTGAGATATGGGGATTGGATTTTGTTGGACCCTTTAATCATCCTTCATAGGGAAAAGAGCACTTTCTTGTGTGTACTGATTATGTAACAAAGTGGGCAAAATTTTAGGATTTAATAAATGCCATTGAAGAAGCAGTTATTGATTTCCTTTGGCACAAAATTATGGTAAATTTTGGAGCACCAAAAAGCTTAGTTTCAAACTAGGGACAACAATCTATGTCTAATATGATCCATACTTTCACAATGTATTATCAGATCAATCATAGGAAGTCATCTCCCTATCACCCACAAGTAAATGGACAAGTTGAAGTAACAAATATAGAATTGGAAAACATCCTCACTAAAAGAGTTGAAGCAAAAAGAAGAGATTGGGTAAAAAGACTACTTGAAGCTGTCTGGGCTTACAATACAACTTGGAAAACCACAAAAGGGTTTTCACCATATGAGTTAGTCCATGGGACAAATCCCTTGTTGCCTATTGAGTTTGAACTACAGACATTGAGGATAATAGTTAAGGTGGGAATTGAATTGGATGTAGCTCAAGAGGAGTGAATCCTTTAACTCAATGAATTAGATGAATTAAGAATGGAAGCACTTCACCAGATAGAGATAATCCAAGATCAAAGGAAGCAATGGCATGATTCACATATCAAGGAAAGGAAATTCAAAGTAGGAGACTAGGCATTGTTATTTGATTCTAAGTACCAACAATTCAAATGCAAATTAGGAACTAGATGGTTGGGGCCTTATTAGATTGAGCAAATATTTGACAATGGTTATATCCAGTTACTTCCCATTGATGGTATCAGAAGAATACTCAAATTCAATGGACACAAGCTAAAAATTTATAGGAAGTCTCATATTAAGGATAAATTCTTGAAGCAGATTGAAGCAAACAATGAATTTGATCACATGGGAGAACCTAGTTCTTCCAAAGTGATAAAATAATTAGATGAAAAGATCTAGAATAAAGGGAAGAGGATGAAAAATAGTAAATGACATTCTCTTCCCAAAATAAATAAACAAATAAATAATCTCTTAAAGATCAATTGAAAACTAGTGATGGCAGTTGATCTTTTCAAATAAATGGCTAATTCAAAATAAAAACTTCTTTGGAATTCTAATTATTTTTTAACCATTTTTTTTTACCTATTAGGAATGATGAGTCATCATGATGGAGGGATTACATCATTAAGGATGGTAATTATGTTTTTAACTTGTTAAAGGTTAGATTGAAAGTTCACATGTGTGTTTAGACTTGATTTAAAGAGATTAGTATGAGAGTCATCTATTATTCATCATGATTAAATGTGTGAAATCATGAGAAGGACATTGATGATGTAATAATTTGATAGATAGATATAAATAAATAATCAATATTATTATTGAATCGACAAAGTAAAAACTAGCTATAGAAAAACTTCAAAAGAGATATAGTGAATTAAATTTGTTAGTTCTGTAGCTGAGCACAATACTTCTATAGCCAAATTTAATAGTTTTATAGTTGAGTACAGCAGTTCCACAATTGAATTCGCTAGTTCTGTAGTTGAGTACAATAATTCCACAACTAAATTCACTAGTTCAACAACTGAATTTGGTAGTTCCACAACCAAAGTCATCAGTTCTATTAATAAGAGAAGCAATCTTCAGCTAACCTCTATAAGATTAAATAATAAAGAATCATGGGGATTAAAAATAAGTAAGAACCAAAGGATGATACCCAGCTCCTTGCAGATGAAGAAGTAGGAACTACCTTTCAACAGGTAGGATGGTTAGAGTTTCTAAGGAAATATCCCAAATATAGTGATGAATTGGTAAGAGAGTTTGTTATCAATTTAGAGAAAACAAAGACAAAGATTAGGAAGATTTTCATTCCTTTTTTTTTGAATGTAATAAGTGAGATATCTGGAATACCAATGGTGCATGTCCCAAACCCTGTCAAAGGGATATTAAAAGACCTAGTTGAAACCCTGATGAAAGAGGGGGAAGCTGAACCCCAGTTTATTTACAACACAAATAAAATCATTAAAGGAGTCAAAAGGGCCAGCTTACCTAAACCCTTTGACAAAGTAACATTTTGGATAGTTAAGTATTTAACCTATGATGGACAATTTGGGTTAGTAGGAAAATAAGTCCTAAAAATCCTCATACATCTCAGATATGGAGCCAAAAAACTAGAATATATAGTAAACCTTCTAGGATTTCTTTTTGATTCCATCCATAAAATGGCCCATAGGTATTCTTGGGGTGTAGGAACAATTAGATATCATGGGTTAGTGCATTTAGTATGCCAACACCATTTCCTTTCAAATAAAAATGGGGAACAAATGTGGGAAAATTTTCTTGGCAAATTTGGGTAGAACCCTAGTATTTCCAGAAGAGCAATAACAACTCCTCTTACCCCTTTAGTTCATTTGGAAACTGATACCACTATTAAGGAAAAGAAAGAACTAGGGGAAGAGGAAATACCAACAAGAAGATCTAGAAGAAGAGCTAAAATTGTAGACCTTACTATGCCTTCTAAAGAAATTCCTTTTTCTGCAGAAGCTACAGAAGAACTAATACCTATCTCTAATAGTGACGGTTCACCTAGGCCCGAGCAAAAGGAGAAAATCAGAAGAAGCTCTAAGAGGAGACCCATGTATGCACATTTTAAGGCTCCTCAAGGATGGATATGTCATAAAATGTCTAAAGAAATTATAGAGGAGATGAAAGACAAAAAAGGCTGGAAATTGAAGCTATTGATGTTTTAGGCAGCATGGCCATGACTCCTCTTGGACCAAGCCAAATAGAAAAAGAAAAAGAAGATGAAAGATTTGAGGAGCAATTTTTCTAAGAAATGGGTGAGACAGTAGCACCATCACATACATCTCAAAAAATGAAAGGAAAATCCCCTCTGGTGGAAGAAGAATGCTTAACTCCCCATGAAATTCTAGAAAAAGAATAAAATTAGTAGGTTAAATAGGCTCTATTTTTGTCTAGAGTAGAGCTCATTATCAAGGAAAAGGATGAGGAATTATATTTCTTCAAACTCAAATTAGAATAGATATAAATTATCCTTAAATAATTAACAAATTAGTTCACAACCAATACTGAGTAATTAGCAAAGATTAAAAGGCAACTAATGGAGAATAAGGAAAAATGTACAATTTCTAGGAGATAGACCATTGTGTCAATAGTCTCTACATAGATTGAATTAGCTTATCTGCTACTCAAGTAGTTATGGGATGATACATGTAGAGAACTTAGTGTAATTAAGACATCTAATAAGGACTTGAAAATCAAAATGGAGGAAGAAAAGAAAGCAAGGAAGGAATGGGAAGAAAAATTTTACAGGGAGAAAAAAGATAAATATAAATATCTTGTGAAAATACAAATAGTTTGCATGATGAGTGAGAAACTTCTTGCATGTAGAAGACCTTCTCCTGCATATAGTATGTGTTTAGAGGAAAAATTCATTTGCTAGTAGTTCACAAGGATAGCATGTGGCCTTTCACATAAAATAAAAGATGAAGCTGATTTTTTGGTAGCCTACTCCTTAGCCAATGCAGAATAGAAAAATCTTCTCTATGAATTTTACCTCTAAAATTTCCTACTAGAAAAAAATTTAGGTTTTATGATCAATTTTTATGTAGGGGAAAGCAAGCTTAATGCATTTGTTTCTTTTCTTCAAAATTAGATTGCATGGAAAGAGAGGGAGTCAGAGCATCTGTTAAAAGCTAGTTCATCTGGTCTCTATATGAGAATTCATTATGGCAACCCATTCGCCTTTGATACACATTTCCAATCACATGAATTTAATGATAATTTCAAGTAACCTTATCTTTTCAATTTAAATAAAATCATTAATGCCTTCACCTCTTATGAAAAGGCAAATTTTGATAATATCTATGATGCATGTTTAAAAAGATGGGAATTTCTCCCAGTGGCATTGAAAAGAAGGGAAGTAATATCCCCTTCAAATTTGATCTAGAGTCTAGAAAGGGTAAAATATTTATGCACAATAATTCATTGGATCAATGAAACTACCCTACACATATGGGTAGGAATGCAGACAAGGCCACCTCTACTTCTCACTCCCATATCTCCTTGGCAAAACAGAGGACCTCAAGATCCCACTCAATTTGAGGAATGGAAAAGAAAAGTAGAAGTAGGAGCAGGGTATAGTACATTTGAATCAAAGCATTGGGATGTTTAGTTCCAACCATTTGATCTAAGAAATCAAATGGAATGCAGAATATACAATCCCAAATTTGAAGAGTAAAGTTTGTAAAGGGACTTACAAACAAGTATGGGGGAAATGATGAGGCTAGAATATGCTTGTTAAATGTATAATAAATGACCTCATCTTACTCTCTCTTTCTATTAAGTTTAACTATATTTTGTGACTTTAATTTTGATTTGATGAGTTAGGATGTAATTTTCCATCTTTTGTTGATTGTGATTCTAACATTTAAAAAGATATGTAATTCCTAACAAGTGATTTGGAAAATTCAAGTTTTGTAATAAAATAGGTCATCATCAGGCTGAAGAACAAATATGAAGTAGATTACATGTTTTTGGAAGCATTGGAATCAATACAGCTTAGTTCTGGAACCACACCATGCTATTACAAGTTCTATCACATTTTCATACTTAGTTCTAGAACTCTATATTTAGTTCTAAAATTATCTGAATTAATTCTAGTACTCCTGTAGATAAGCTCCAGAACTTTCATGGTTAGACATGGAACTAATAAGTATATATTCCAAATGGCTGGTGATCTGTCAAATCAATGATCATATTAATCAAGAGTAGACTTCCAATTTCCATAATTGTAGATCCAAGACATTTATCACATAATTAGACATCCAGCCATGTCTTAATTTAGCATCTATTCTGGGCACAATTTAGTTCCATCATATCCATGAAACAGTTACAACCATCAATGCACCACAACAAGAAGAAGAATATATATATATATATATAGACCTGGGAATTTAGGAGTAGGAATAATTGAAGAATAGAGGGATAAGGATAGATTAGTACATTTTTGTAATACATAACATTTTATCAATACAATAGCCATTTTTGTTTTGAGATAAAATTAAGTTGTTCAATCCTATTTCTTGGTAGAGCAAGGGCCCACTCCTCCAAGAACTAGGATCTTCATTTTTGGTCGGTATTTATATTTTATTCTCAAAAGCAAATAGGTAGCTCTGTTAAAATTATAGATTTGTTATAGATTTGTCCCTATGGGTGTTCTAGATTAAATTCTCATTTCTTTGCAATCATTTTCCAAGCATTCTAAATATTGTGTTTATTTCCATCAATCTATTTCATTATGCAAAAGTGTGTTTATTTCCAGCAATCTATTTCATTTTGCAAAAGTGTGTTTACTTCTAGCAAATTCATTTTTGTAAAGTGTGTTTACTTCCATTAAATTTTCATAGTTTGATTCCAATAAGATTTTAACCAAAGAAGTCCTTAAGACATTAAAAATCCCCCAAAACAAAAGAAAAATACTAATACCTACAATCAATTACTAAATCGCTAAGATTGTTCTTGTTGCATATAGCTTTAGACACATCCATGGTTAAATATGACATCAATAGAAAGTTGATTAAATGAAGGGAATAATTACACCCATCAGTCTCCTAATCTATTTTTGAATAAAGGTTAACATCCCCATCTAATGGTGCCTAAAATAGGCTTTCACTAGAAGACTAACCTTTATCTTTACTTTTACCCTAGTCTAAAAGTGCCTCAATGTGGTTTTCACTTGGGACCTTAATGTTTTATTTATCTTGTTATGGCTAATGGTGTTCACCCATTATCTAAAATAGGATAAAAGGTATAGTTTGATTTAGAACCCTTATTTGTGGTCTCCCAATAAAACATTGTCTCTTAGGCCTATGAAATCACAAAATACCTCATCATTCTCAAACTCATCTACAATCATTGTGGATTCTTATTGGTCCCAGGCTATAAGTTAATGGTGATATAGAGGAAGTAAATTAGATCATTACTTGGGATAATGGTACAAATAGCATGGGTGTTAAATATATTAGTTTTGGCTAGGTATTCATAAGGGCTATGATTAAACTCTGCTTTAATGCCAGCATCATCATCACTAGTCATTAGTGTTGGAATATGAATAAGATACATGGGTTACCCCTAGGAAGTTTAAATCCAATACCATAGGTTCCTTTATATTGATTCATGGATATTGGCTCAATTGTTCCTTATTGATTTGGCCTGAGGCCTCCTCCCTCATAGGCATGCTTCTCCATGATCATATTAGGTATAGGGTACTTGGAATTTTTATAACAATCGACCAATTTGTCTTTGTATAACCATGATTCATCATTTGAAAGTGGGTCTTGTTCTTGGCCAGTGGTTAGTGTGAAAATGATAGGATTTAGAATATGCCATTAACCTCTTCCTTGTTATTGTTATTCCATGCAAGGTGACTTGGGGTTATGTGGAAGCATGGTAATGTGCAATGTATCATTGGTAAAATATTCTTTTAGGTCATTAGCTATGATGGTAAAGTGATTGGACATTTTAAGAGGTGGAATATGGGAAGATGAGTCAAGGCTATCTAGGTTTATACAATTGGCCTCTAGCAAATCAATAAGAATTTCTTTCCCTTTTTCCTTTTTGGGAACTATATTCAAGCTAAAATGAGAATTATATATTTTATACTCGACCTCCAAATGCTTATAATGTTCAGAGGGCTACAAATATCAATGAATGGTGACCTACATAACATAATAAGTAAATTTGAGACACTAATTCAATGTTTAAAGGATTGCAAAAATTTCATGTATCCAAGGTTTACACAAGAGAAAATTGTATGACAAATCTAGGTCTAACACATATCACAATGTATTGTGGGTAAAAGGCCTAATGATAATTGACAAATTGATAGTGCCTTATGACTTTCACTATTCATTGTTTTAGGCCTTAATTATGATCTTTTTTTGTTAGAGATCAACTATTAAGTATCCAAGAAGCTTGATGAGCATTAGAGACACAATATTTAGGATTGGTTCATTGTCTATGAGGACACACTTCACTTTGTGTCATATGATGACAACTTCAATGTATAATGGATTATTATGAAGAGGGTGAAGGGATGAAATATCACTTTGGTTGAATGATAACTGATAGCTTTGGGTTAGATGTCCAACCAAATATTGGAATTTATCTAGGGATATGTCATTATGAACTTATGATTGGCCTAAGAACTCTATTATATTTTTCTTATGTATGGTAGATGTATGAAACAAATCCAAAATGTAAATTTGTGTGTGCATCTTCTTAATCTATTACATTACATGAAACATATTTTTGAACACATCAATATATGGCTTATCCTTATTTAGAATGAAGGGTTATATAGGTGTAGTGGCAGATGTTTATGGGCCTGGAATTGTAATCTTTGATTTTTGAGTCATGATTACACAATCAAGATTAGATATAGAACATTATTTCTATCAAATGATGGTAGAAGGGGTCCAGATAGGATAATTTTTTCTTTTTAGTGAACTTGTATGTGGTTATGGGGTAAGGGTGAGTCATTGGTATAAGGTCTAAAATTAGTAATCCATACTTATTTATATACCTGTATATGGTCCTAGGTCAAGGAAGGATAACTAATATAGGTAAGTTGATTGGAATTGGTTAGTAATAGTGATTTTTAGTTAATATTTAGTCTTGGATTGATTGAGAAGGTGGAAATATGACAACCTATAATGTAGCCTACAATTTTTTTATAGTCATGTACAACTACATGGTAAGTCTATTGGTTTTTGGCATCATTCTATCCTTAGTTACATCTATTTCATTAACATTGGTTTTGTTGTTGCTGATATTGTTGTTGTTTTTGTCTCACCTCTTGATAATATTATTGTTGTTGTTATCTCCTTTATTATTTATATCATTGGTTATTATTATAATGTTGTGGAAAATGGTTTTGATAAATACGTAGATTATTATTAGATGTAGATGCTCTATTATCCAATGTTATCTCCCCATTTCCCAACATATTTTGAATGATATGTTTGATTTATACACAATGGCATAGATTATATCAATTAACTTGATGATATTCATAGAATTAATTTTTTCTATACCAATATGGATAAGGAATTCCCTCAGGATAGTTCTTCAGAATGGGCCAACTAATCTCATTAGTGGTGGCTAGTTTGTAAAACATGACTTTAATAGTCTCTTCAAGGTCGCTCAAAATTTAGTGAGTAGGCTCATTTTACCTTGGAGGAGGGGTTTGCAAAGATAATGGTTACTGTATTTGTTGAGTTGGTCTAGGATGTTGTAAAGGCAGTTCTTGATGAATAGGTTGTTAGTGAGGAGTAATTTTCATTTGCATCTTAGGTTGAGTAGGTGGTGTTTGTACCATTTGGACATGTCATGACTCAATTACTCCATTCCCAAAAAAATTCTTATTGCAATTAAAGTTATTGGATTTTTCATAATTACTAGCTTGGGTTGGTGTTAATGCTTGCACTTGGACTTGGTTGTGATTATGAATTTAGCCATTTCATTGGTTTTGGTTCTATTTTGGATAGATGAGGTAAGATTGATAATCCATTTGTTAATAAGGGCCTTTTCAATTAGTAAACCTTTATTAATGATCTCCTCGAAAGTGTGTGCACACTATAGCTCTAGATGGTAAGATATCTCATTATGAGTTTTTTGGTAAACATAACATCTAATTGTTTATTTGGTAAACTATGAGTGAAATGACTAGCAAGTGCTCTCCATCACTATTGATAACTTGAAAAACTTTCACTGACCTTATATTTGGATTAAGTAAAATCTACCAACAAAATTTCATTCTCAAGATTGTTGGAGAAATGCTACACAAACTTGATTGAAAGGTCTTCAAAATTAGATGCTAAGTTATTCAACAATTTTAGAAACTACTCCAAATCCTATCCTACTAGACTCTAAGGAAATAAAAGTAGGAATTATATGTCACTATAAGCCATTGAATTACAAGCAAAAAATAATCTATTTAAATGGGCCTTAGGGTCTCCTTTATCATTTAACTTGTCAAAATTTGGTGTTTTATACCCTAAAGGAAATGGTATTTGTAGATACTCCATGTTGAATGGGTAGGAACACATGTCATCCAACTTAATCTTATTGGTCCATTTCCTAGCTTGAATGGTGGAAATTGCATCCTTCATTTGGTGTAGTTATTGTGCCAAGAAATTGGAAGGAACATTGGCTTGAAGTGGAAGCTAGGTAGTCAAAAGTGGATTATTTTGATTAAGGTATAGTGGAGGCATGGTTTTATATGGATGTTAGTTTTGTTAAGGAATTCACCAGTAATATGCATTCATGGATTAGGATGTGATTGTTGAAATAACACACATTGTAGTGTAATATTTTGGTTAAGATTTGATATATAGGCCTAGTTTTTAGGGAATTGTGGCTAAGATGGAAGGATATGGCTCTAGGTGAAGTACTATGCCTATTGAGGTTGAATAGAGATTTAATATGGACTAGTCAATCCTAATTGATTAAGGGTAACTTTTTGTGAAGTAAGGCCCTATCTTTGGATCTATGGTATATTTAGAACAAAAGGTAATTACTACCTAATCGGTACTTGTGTTATAGTAGATGGTTATGGGCAACTATAATCATTGGTAGGATAAAACCCTATCCCAGTTGGGTGGATAGAGATAATGGTTTACCCAAAGGTATTTATAAGCATTATCATAATGAAAACATGCCCTAATTGGGAAGACAAAAGATAATGATTTTATCATACGTGGTTAGAATCATTAACAATCAAATGGATAGAAGCACAATGATTTTCCCAAAAATGGCTATAATCATTGGTAATGCAAATGGGATGGTATATAATTATTTTTCCAAAGGAGGTTATAATCATCATATCCTAATTATGGAAAACATGATATGGAATATGACAGAAAATTGGTATAGAGGATAAAGATTAATTTTTGGAAATCTATGAGTAGGGAGATGTTCATCCAACTTATTCTTATTGGTCTATTTCTTGCTTGGATGGTGGCAATTGTATCCTTCATTTAGTGCAATTATTGTGCTAAGAAACTAGATGGAACATTGGCTTGAAGTGGAAGTTGGGTGGTTAAAAGTGGATTATTTTGATTAAGGTATAGTGGAGGCATGGTTTTCTATGGAATGTTAGTTTTGTTAAGGAATTAACTAGTAATATGCATTCATGGATTAAGATGTGATTATTGAAATAACACACATTGTAGTCTAATATTCTAGTTAAGATTTGATATATAGGCCTAGTTTTTGGGAAATTATGGCTAAGATGGAAGGATATGGCTCTAGGTGAAGTACTATGCCTATTGAGGTTGAATAGATATTTAATATGGACTATTCAATCCTAGTTGATTAAGGGGAACTTGTTGTGAAGCAAGGATATATCTTTGGATCTATGGTATATTTAGAATAAAAGGTAATTACTACCTAATTAGTACTTGTGTTATAGTATATGGTTATGTGAACATTTTTTCACAATTAGATGCTTGGAGGGTATTTTTCAGTTGTCACTAACCAATAGACATACATTTATAATTAGATAACATTTATAATTGTGAAGGTACATTTATCTGTAATTGTTAAGGTATAATTGTCATTACTTAATGGGGTGGAACATTGGTTACTCCTTATTGAGGGGGCATAATGTTTGACCTCTACTGCATTAACATATTGGAATATTCTTTTTGTTGTGGTGTTGACGCAGTGGATTGCACTTGGGGAAGGAGGCCGAGCTCCTACCTTCCACAGGCAACAATGGAAACTCCCCTCTCTCCTGTGCGACTGGAAATGTTGGAGGGGAGAGTCTCTAGGTAAGGGCTAGCTCCCTTTGATGCATCTCATTTGTTCTAGTAAGTGCTAATATATATATATATATATATATATATATATATATATATATAATGCGGGGGATGAAAAGGGAGAAAGATTGCAAGAAAGTAAAACTTCTCTAAAGGAGGTGATGCACCAAAATGATCTGACCTTCTCACACTCACACTTAAAATTAGCCAAACACATACATACACTTCAAACTGGTAGGAGGACCAGGTTTCAAGAAACTTGGCAAGGAGGCTTTAATGGAAAATATAGAAAAATAGAGATTCACCAAAGGTGCTATGAAAGGCACACTGTATAATAATTGCTTCTATTTTTGCACTTCCAAATATAGCTCTCCTTATCAAGTGTAGAAGTGGCACCTTATAGACACTAGGTATGTTGTTATTGAACCTGTAAAAGCATCAAGAAGTAATGACTAAACAAAAACTAACACTCAGACATACATAAATATATCTAACCAGGATAGAGGCAAAAAATGCATTTATTGATTCAGGTGAAAATTTTCCAAGGCTACGGCTTACAAATGTGGAAGATGATTTCTCAAATGACAAGTCTACAATATAGAGGAAGAAAAGAGGCCTTTTGGTACCCTTTTTACAAGTGACCCATGGTAGGCACTGTGTCAACCACTGAAATAACTTCTTGAATCAACACCTTCCTACATCACTTTGATTTCTTTGTCTACTTCTACGTGATGGCCATTCTACTATTAGGATTTGAATTTATGAGCTGTGCCATTTTCTTGCTCTATAGTACATATTGCAAAAAACCAGTCGCGTCAATCACTATTGTGCCTCATTGATGACCACATGGTAATCACTATGTCAACCACTAAAATAACTTCTTGACACCTTCCTGCATCACTTGGATTGATTCATCTACTTTTGTGTGATGGCCATTCTGCTATCAAGATTTGAATTTATGAGCCATGCCATTTTCCTGCTCTATAGTGCATATTGAAGAAAACTAGTCATGTCGATCACTATTGTGCCTCTTTGATGACTGCATGGTAGGCACTATGTCAACCACTAAAATAAATTCTTGACACCTTCCTGCATCACTTGGATTGCTTCATCTACTTCTATGTGATGGCCATTCTACTGTCAAGATTTGAATTTATGAGCCACACCATCTGCCTGCTCTTTATTTCCTGGGCTCTTTGTCCTTTTTTGCTTCCTTAGCCCTCAGGGGCAATCTTCTGGTGGGTCACTGCATTCTTTGGGCTCTTTTCATGGTTTTCACTCAGGAATTTAAAAACCAATGGCTTTTTTTTACTGGCTTAAATTTGACATTCATGCACCCATTGCCCTTAGACTCTCCTTCAGCTTCTTGCTTTGCCCCTTTCACTAAGAGTGCATCTGCCCTTGACATGTGTCATAATCTACTGCTTAGGCACTTAGAAAACACTTTAAAACATAGACATTGACACGTGGTATCTTCCACTGAGCTGATAATGGGACGTGGTAGCATCTACTTACCTCAGAAGGTCCTTAAAGAGTTAGGTGAAAGTTGACATGTGGTCACTTCCATAAAACCTTTAGCTACCTTAGAGAATATTTTAGGCCCTTTTTTGGTTCTTCATGGATGCTGACACTTGGCACGCTCCACATAGCTCTTAACAACTCATTCAGGTCCACCACAGTCTTCTTAAAAGCCAACAGGGGAAACCCATGGATGTTGCCACCTATTGACTTCTATCGAGCCCTATAGGGGACATGTGGCACATTAAATTACTCCTAAAATAGTATGTTGAAGTCCTCTATGGTTGCCACTTGGTTCTTTCCATGCTCTGGCTTCCCTGGTGTAAATTTGACACTTTTGGAACATCACCGTTCTTGGCAAAGTTCATCGGGCCTTTTTCCCATAAATTTTCTACTTTGGGCCCTTTGGCTTCCCTCCACAAGGGCTTTTGGATCTTGAACTACCCTCTGGCTATAGGGCACACCCTTAAACCAATCCATTAAACAAACTTGTTGAACCAAATTTGGTTCAATGGTTCAAGACTGTGCACTGAGCTGATTAAACCATTTGCTTTGAACTGAATGCCGCTTAAACCAAAATAGTTGAACCAAGCCATTAAACCAATTGGTTGAACTAAAAATGGTTCAATGTTACATGCCAAGCCCCTTTGAGCTATTTTTTGGATCTCGTTGTTAAACCAATCCATTGAACCATTCACTTGAATCGATTCAATAATTTAAAGCGGCACACCAAGCCCATTGAACTAAGTCTTTGAACCTTCCCTATTCACATAGACCATTGAACTTGAACATTAAACTGGAGGCATTAAACCAAGTGATTGAATCAAGTGATTGAACTGGTTCAATGGTTCAATATTGCACACCAAGCCATGTCCTTGAACTAAATGCTGACCCTAAAGTCACTTGAACTTTTTGCTGAATTTTTTTGATGAACTAAGCACTGAACTTAGTTGATTAAACCAAAGATGAAGAACTGCCAATTGAACCAAAGCTTGAAATGAAGTGATGGTTTAATGGTTCAAAGATGTTGACCTTCCTTGTGAATTTCTTCAGACAAAAATCTGAAGAAGCTTTGTAAAATCTTGCCCTCTTCGCCTAGTTCTTCAACTGCCAAAAGAAAACTTGTATAGTCCATAGAAATGGACCTACAGAGTCCGTAGAAAACACCAGATTCATTAAAAATGAAAAATGAATTGGCCTAGAATAGCAAGGGAAGAAGGGGATTGATTTTTGGCTTGTTGGCTAAAAAATGGTCAAGAAATTGGTGACTCCCAGGGGAAGCATGCCTACTATGCTTAGAAGCTAGTTGCCTTAAAAATCCATTGGGCACGGGGTAAAATTGTATCTTGAAGATGAGCAGTAGCTATGATAAATTCTAGAATCAATCATGAAGTTTCACCTTAAAGGAAAAATAAAAGACACACACAAGGCTAATAAAACTACTAACATGTGCAAAAAGCACTTAGGGAAAGTAGGAGAAAAACAAGGGAAAATATATACAAGATGGAGAAAGAGGCTCAGTGGAAATGCTTCAGATGTATCCCATTAATTGGGATATACATTTCTTCACCATCCAACCTGGAGAGTTAGAATGCATTATGCTACTTACACTAAGTGATTATGTATGGGCCACTCCATAGGGTGTCAAACATTGCATGCTTTCCAGGCTTAGCTCAGTCTTCATCCCATTTCAAGACAATGTCTTCTTTAGAGAAACCTTTTGATGAAGATTTCTTATCGAAGTGTCTCTTCACTTGCTATTGGTGGCTAGTCATAGAAGCTAAGCTTGGTCCCTTGCCTCTTAGAGTTCCATCAGCTTGCATAATATAACCTTCATGCTAATTCCTTCCTCTAATTATAGCTGGCGAGTGAGTTCCAAGGCTGTCAACTCATGTGAAATGGGGAGCCTAACTTCCCTTCCATAGATGAGTGTGTATGGTGAGTTGCCAATTACCCTCTTTGGGGTGACCCTATCTACCCACAGGGTTGTTTTCAGCTTGGCATGCCAAGTCCTATGATTTTCTTCCATGGTCCTCTTGATGATCTTGATCAAGTTCTTGTTGGTGGACTTAGCTAGCCCATTCCCCTATGGGTAATAATTAGATGAAGTACTAAGATGTATACCATATTTTAACACCCTTTCACTTGTTTTGGTTCCCAAAAAAGCCAATGCATTATTTGAGATTATGGTTGCTAGAACCCCAAACCTCACCACCAGGTCCTCATAAAACTCCAAGACCATAGTTTCATTTGCCTCCTTCAGAGCAATAGCCTCCACCCACCTTGTGAAATAGTCTATGGTGGTTAGGACCCACTTGTGTCTAGCACTGGAGGGAGGATTAATCATCCATATGAAGTCCAGGCCCCACTACATGAATGGATGCTCCACCTAAATAGGCTATAGGGGCATGGCAGCCAACCATTGCTTCCCATCAAAAAGTGCACATTTTTGGCACTTTCATACCCAGGCATGGGTATTCCTAAAAAGAGTAGGCCAAAAATATGCATCTCTCATTATCCTTGCTATAGTAGCCCTAAGAGCAAAATGACCACCTATTAGCCCATCATGGAACTCAAAAAACACCTTATCAGCCTGATCTGAGTCTATGCATCTTAGAAGGACCCCTGAGAGAGCCTTCCTAAATAATACTCCATCAACAAAAACATAAGGGAGGGATTGGAGCCTGAAGTACCTTCTTCGGGTCCTATCAAGACCTTGCAGGCACTCATTAGTGAGAAGGAAATGCCTCAGGTCTAATGTCCAATCCTTCATGATGACTGGTTCTTTTGCCAAAGCTTCATCATGAATTAGTAAGCTATCTTTCTTTTTTGCTTGAAATCTACAGCAAGGTGTTTGTACAGGCCTCTTCCCCTCACCAGCTTGGTGATCTTGATGTCTACGTCATACTCCATCGCCTTGGTGATCCACGCCACTCTCTTTTCATTTAGGTCTTGGTTGGTCAAGAAATCCTTGACGTCAAGATGTGGAACCATGAGGTGAATCTTGCTATTAGATAACATATGCCTAAATTTCTTCAGGCTCCACACTACTACCAAAGACTTGCTTCTCTACATACATGTATCTAACTTTGAAATCCTCTAACCCCTAGCTAAAAAATGCAAGTGGTTACTCAAGGTCATCACCATTTTCTTGGGTAAGCATGGTTGAGATTACCTCTTCATTACCAAAAGTGTAGAGGTTGAAGTCTTTATTGAAGTCGGGGCTGATCAAATTAGGAGCTTGGGTTATGGCCTACTTGATGGCTTCAAAGCTGTCCTTCCTTTGTGTTGTCCACTTGAACTCCTCACCCTTCCTCATCATAGAGGTCAGTGGCTTGACTATCTCTATGAAATTTGGGATGAATCTCTGAATGAAATTTATCCTGCTGAAGAAGCTCTGCAAGCCTTTCTTGTGCTTGGCTAGGGACATCTCCAAGATAGAATGAACTCTCTCAAGGTCAATGGATAAGCCCTCCTTAGACACAATGTGGCCAAGGAGTTTCCCCTCATGAACAGTAAACATGCATTTCTTCAAGTTGAGAGAGATGCCAAATTCTCTACACCTCTCAAAGATTTGCCTGAGGTATTTCATGTGTTAGCTCACTTCCTTAGAGAATACCATCACATCATCGAGGTATACTAGCACATTATTGTTTATCAAGCCTCGAAACACCATGTCCATGGCTCACTAAAAGGTAGCACCAACATTAGCCAGCATGAATGGCATCTTCTTGTAGGTGAACGTTCCCCATTGAGTAGTGAAGGCTATTTTGTGCTAGTCACAGCCTTGCACTAGAATCTAATTATATCCTAAATATCCATCCAGGAGGGAGAAATGCTCACTGCTTGTTACCTTCTAAAGGATCTATTCCATGCTTGGGAGGGGGTAATGGTATTTTAAAGAGACTTTATTAAGGTCTCTAAAATCAATACATAGCTTGATCTCCCCATTCTTCTTTCAGATAGGAACAAGATTGGCCAACCAAGAGGAATGTTTGATAGGAAATATAATCTTGAGCTCAATCAATTTGGCTAGTTCCTTCTGCATGAGAGGCTCAATCATCAGGTTGACAAGTCTTTACTTTTATGTGATTAGCTTGGCACCTTCTTCTAATTTGATGGTTTATTGGGTGAGTCTTGGGTTGAACCCCTTCAAATCATTGTAATCCCAAGAAAAAATATCAACAAACTCCTAACACAACAAAATGAAAGTCTGCCTTTCTTGAATCGTGTAGACTTTTCTAAGTGTAAGCAGCTTATCCTTGAAGATCTCAACCTTCTCATAATTCTCCTCCTTAGTTGTGATGCATGCCTTGTCACTTCTAAATTGGTCATCTCCATTGAAGATAATCTCAAGAGTGACCAAACCTTTAGGGAGCTTATTCTTCTTCAATTGAACAATCTGGTTGCCATATTGTTGTTGTAGCTTTGCCTGGTTCTTTGTTACGAACTCATCTTCTTCCTATAGGAAGAAAGCTATTTGCTAGTCATTATTGAAGACCTGCCAATTTTTAATGTTGTTAGGGATAGAGGGCCAAACTACCACCTTCAAGTAGCGTGAACCATAGTCTTGACTTATCTCCTTGGAAGCATTGAACTGAGCACCGATTGCTGCTAACCTATCCACTTGTTTGTTCTGCTCTCTAGGTATGGAGGTGATATTGAAAGTGAAGAAATCCTCCACCAAGTGCAAGACCCTATGCTTGTAGGACTTAAACATATAATTTTTTGTTAGATTTTGGCCTCTCACCTGATTTACAATCAGCTCACTATCACCCAAAACTTGTAACTCCTTCATTCCTCTTTTCCTTGCCCATTCCAGACCATGGATTAGGGACTCGTATTCTACAACATTGCTTGTGAAATAAAATTGGAAATAAAAGGATGAAAAGTATCTCTCCTTTGAGGGGGAGACTAACATCTCTCCACCACCCACTCCCAACCTACTTCTGGAACCATCAAAGTACAGCTGCCATAGACCTTGGTCCTCTTGGCTCACCTTCATTATGTTTGGTATTAAAGTACCCTCTTCATGTATGTAGTAGACTCCAAGGCCTGCCTCCTCTATGAACTTGTAATTTTCATGCTCAAAGTTATCACTTCCCCACTCATCCAAGAGTAGATCTGCAACTAATTTGAGAGTAGAGGATAGAGATTGGTCTATTTGGGACTCTTCTTGGTCAATAATGGTGTAGCTAATGTTCACTACCTTGAGAAAATATGGTTCTAGATGGTCCTTGTGGAGTGGCTCAGATTCAATCTTTACCTTGGTCACATACCTAGTTATAAAGACTAGATAGGACCAGTTCGCTACTAGATAGCCACCTATCTTGGATGTGAAGTCCCTAGATAAGCAAATTGTGAAATAAGGAGGAACATTTGCCACTACTATATCATGGGGAACTGAGAAGGTCAGGCAAGCATGTAATGTCAAGCTTAAACCCTTCATTATCCCAACTATTTTTTTAGGCATCCCATCTAGCTACAGGACTCCCTTATTCATTTCTTCATATTTCAGTCCCATCTTGTCAGCTATGCACTTGGGCATTACTGAGGTACTAGCCCCACTATAAATGATGCAGTTGTGCACTAAGAAATCTCATATGACCAAGGACACATAGAAAGGGGGGATTTTCTCTTCCTTCTTTACCTAGCCTGAGGTGGAAGGTTGTCCATTCATCATCAAGACATTATCAATCCTTGTTGGGATAGCTTATCGATCCAGCTCATGCAATTCCCTTTTTAGCATGTCCTTTTGTCCTGATAGAGATAATGAATCCAATAAGGAGATGTTCATATGCAACTTCTTCATCTAGTCCACCACATTGGCATGAGGACTACCTCCCTTCAAGCTTTCTTTGGGGCTAATTCCAACCTAAGGTGCATGTTGAGGGGCTAAAGGTACAAATAACAGTCTAAAGTTTGGTACCTTTTGATTTGAATGTGATGGAAAAGGTGCTGCTACCATTGGGGTAGTGGCCTGGGCTTCTCCCATTGCTCTCCTCTTGAATCTTGTGTTGGCTGCAACACAGTTAGCCTGATTGTCTATAGCACCCACATAATTGATTACACAAAACTCACCTTCCAGGTGGTTCATAAGAGTAGAGTCACGCTGACTCTGACTGTTGCTTATGATATGTAGCATTGGAGCTTCGAAGACTTGGGAATGAGTGGCTACCTAATTGTCTACATTTGGGTAATAACCCATCATCTCATTTGTATAAACAACCTATTCCTGACCATATCCCATGGTCAAACAACTTGGCTATTCCTATACCAAGTTATTTTAAATGGGCACCATGGCCTTAGATGATGAAGGGGGGCCTGGGTTGTAGCCTTGAAACAGTCTGGTCTGAGTAAGCTGATCCTATCCTTGATTATAGTTTTGGAAAGGGGGTCTATGGGCTTGACCATAATGTTGGTATCCTTGATTTGGTCTGTTGCTTTGAGCTTGTTGCCTTTTAAGAGCTACAAGCTCATTTGACATACTCTATAATAGACTCTTCACTTCATGAAGCTCATTGGATAGAGTAGAAACTAGTTTTTATATGCTAGGTAGAGGAGCTAATGTGGGAGTAAAGGCCTAAATTAGAGGTAGCATTTTTAGGAAAAGTGACATGTGGGGTCTAGGGGCTATTTTCCTTGCCTGTACTAAATAATTTCCAGATGTTATGGCTACATCATAGGTAGCAGGCAACACATTCCCTCCCATGGATTATATCATCACAACAATATCACTGTTTAATGCCCTCAAATAATATAGGAAAGCATAACTAGTAGTCAGTCTTACCAAAATAGGGATTCTATCCCAAGTCTTCTAAAACTACGTGTTAAAATCTTGCATATATTTGTGTGGGGCTCATTTTATGGTCGTCAACTGCTCAGGAAATGAGAGGTCATCGCTCTTTTCTCCAAAATGGTCTATTAATTGAGTACCCAATTCATTCCAAGAATAGATTGAATTTATGGGCAAAGTCACGTACCAGTCAAGAGCTTTGCCCTTGAGAGACAATGCCATCAATTTGATGATGATATTTTCCTCTGTGACATTGTAAATATTGTAGAGGTTAGAAATATACCTAATGTTCTTAATGACTATAATGGGCCCCTCTCCATCAAAAGAAGGCACATTTTTTAGGGCTACTCCTAGAATTGGGTCATAATGTGGGAGATTCAAGGGGATCTGACCATGAAAAGCCACAAAGGGCAATGCCATAGCTAAGATGGGATGTAACTATGGCTCTATTGTGTATGCATCCCTTACAATAGGTCTAGGAGGGTGGTTTATAGAATAAGTATAGGTCTTCTCAAACCTCAGTCTTTTTTTTGAGTTTAAAGGCAACTCAACAAAATCAAACGGGACACCCTTAGAAGCAGATCATGTGGTGACTTTAGGCATAAGAAGTTAAAATTGGTCTTTTATTGGAAAATTGAAACTCTTACCAGTGGAATTTCTAGATGCTAAAAATATTTGATTTATGGTAACAGGACCAGCATCAATCCTGAAACCTTATTGAGTGTAAGACTAAGTCCCACCAGGTGTGCCAAAAACTATTGACGCAGTGGATTGCACCTGGGGTAGGAAGCCAAGCTCTTGCCTTCCACATGAAACAATGAAAACTCCCCTCTTGCCTATGGGACTGATGAAGCTGGAGGGGAGAGTCTCTAGGTAAGGGCTAGCTCCCTTTGATGCATCTAATTTTTTCTAGTAAGTTCTAACATATATATATATATATATATATATATATATATATATATATATATATATATCTAATGGGGGGGATGAAAAGGGAGAAAGATTGTAGAAAAACAAAACTAATCTAAAGGAGGTGATGTACCAAAATGATTTGACCTTCTCACACTCACACTTATAATTAGACAAACACATACATACACTTCAAACTGGCAGGAGGACTAGGCTACAAGAAATTTGGCAGGGAGGCTTTAATGGAAAATATAGAAAAATAGAGATTCACCAAAGGTGCTGTGAAAGGCACATTATATAGTAATTTCTTTTATTTCTAGACTTCCAAATATAGCTCTCCTTGTCAACTACAAAAATGGCACCTTATAGACACCAGGTATGTTGGTGTTGAACCTGTGGAAGCATCAAGAAGCAATGACTAAATACAAACTAACACTCATACATACACAGAGATATGTAACCAAGATAGAGGAAAAAAATGCATTTATTGATTCAGGTGAAATTTTTCCAAGGCTATGCCTTACAAATGTGGAAGATGATTTCTCAAATGATAAGTCTCCAATATATAGAGGAAGAAAAGAGGCCTTTTGGCACCCTTTTTACAAGTGACCTATGGTAGGCACTGTGTCAACCATTGAAATAAATTCTTGAATTGACACCTTCCTACGTCACATGGATTGCTTAATCTGCTTCTGCGTGATGGCCATTATACTGTCAGGATTTGAATTTATGAGCCATGCCATTTTCCTAGTCTGTAGTGCATATTTAATAAAACTAGTTGCATCATTCACTGTTGTACCTCTTTGATGACCGCATGGTAGGCACTATGTCAACCACTAAAATAACTTCTTGACACCTTCCTGTGTCACTTGGATCACTTCATCTAATTTTACATGATGGCCATTCTACTGTTAGGATTTGAATTTATGAGCCATGCCATTTTCCTGCTCTATAGTGCATATTGAAGAAAACTAGTCACGTCAATCACTGTTGTGCCTCTTTGATGACCACATGGTAGGCACTGTGTCAACCACTAAAATAACTTCTTGACAGCTTCTTGCATCACTTGGATTGCTTCATTTGCTTCTACATGATGGCCATTCTACTGTCAAGATTTGAATTTATGAACCACACCGTCTGCCTGCTCTTTGTTCCCTGGGCTCTTTATCCTTTTCTACTTCTTTATCCCTCAGGGGAAATCTTTTGGTAGGTCACTGCATTCTTTGGGCTCTTTCCATGGTTGGTACTTGGGCATTTAAAAACCAACAACTTTTTTTATTGGCTTAAATTTGACGTTCACGCACTTGTCACCCTTGGACTCTCCTTCAGCTTCCTGCTTTGCCCCTTTCACTGAGAGTGCATCTACCCTTGACATGTGTCATAGTCCACTGCTTGGGCACTTAGAAGACACTTGTAAATGTGAATGTTGACATGTGGCAGCTTCTACTGAGCTGATAATGGGATGTGGTAGCATTCACTTACTTGAGAGGGTCCTTTGAGAGTCAGGAAAAAGTTGACATGTGGTCACTTTTGTAGAGCCTTTAGCTACCTTAGAGAAAATTTTAGGCCATTTTCTAGTTCTTCATGGATTCTGACACTTGGCACACTTTGCATAGCTCCTAACAATGCATTTGAGTCCACCATAGTCTTTTTTGAAGCCAATGGGGGAAACCCATTGATGTTGCCACCTATCAGCTTTTGTTGAGCCTTGTAGGGGACACATGGCATGTTTTTCTACTCCTAAAATATCATGTTGAAGTCCTCTGTAGTTTCCACTTGATGCTTTCTACGCTCTGGCTTCCCTGGTGTAAATTTGATGCTTTTAAGACGTCACCATCCTTGGCAAAGTTCATCAGGCCTTTTTCATGTAGCTTTTCTACTTTGGGCCCTTTGGCTACCCTCCATAAGGGCTTTTAGATCTTGAATTTCCCTTTGACTATAGGGCACACCATTGAACCAAGCCATTGAACCAACCTGTTGAACCAAAATTTGGTTCAATAGTTCAATGGTTTAAGACTGCACGTTGAGCTGATTGAACCATTTGATTTAAATTGAGTGCCGCTTGAACCAAAACAATTAAACCAAGCCATTGAACCAATTAGTTAAACAAAAAATGGTTCAATGCTGCATGCTAAGACCCTCTGAGATATTCATTGGATCTCCTTGTTGAACCATTTACTTGAACTAATCCATTAAACCATTCGCTTGAACCGGTTTAATGGTTCAAAGTGGCACACCGAGCCCATTAAACTAAGCCTTTAAACCTTCCTTGTTCACTTCTACCATTGAACCTGCACATTGAACTGGAGGCATTGAACCAAGTGATTGAACCAAGTGATTGAACTGGTTCAACAGTTCAATGCTGCATGCCAAGCCAAGTCCTTAAATTAAATGCTGAACCTGATGCTGCTTAAACTTTTTACTAAACTTTTTTGATGAACTAAGTGTTGAACTTAGCTAATTAAACCAAAGCCAAAGAATTTATGATTGAACCAAAGCTTTAAATGAAGTGATGGTTCAATAGTTCAAAGATGTTGACCTTCTTTGTGAATTTCTTTAGATGAAAATCTGAAGAAGCTTTGTAAAATCTTGCCCTCTTCGCCTGGTTCTTCAACTATCAAAAGAAAACCTATAGAATTTGTATAAATGGACCTACAAAGTCCATAGAAATCACCAGATCCATGCAAAATGAATTGGCCTAGAATAGTAGGGGAAGAAGGGGACTGATTTTTGGCCTATTGGGCAAAAAATGGTCAACATGTGGAATGTTATTGATCACCTATTGTGGTGAAGTAACATTTGTCACATTTTTTGAGGCAAGGCATTAATTTTCATTTGAATGCTTAATCCTTATAGTCACATGCTTGATGAAGTAGATGGTTAAGGATTAGAGGTAACTTGTTATGGTTTGGGGGTAGAATTTCCTACCACCTACTATTTTGAACCACTCATGGTTTTAACTGAAGGCACTTGTATTGGACTAGTTATTTGTTGAGTTAAACCACTTTGGACTAGATTGGATGACACTTGCATGTTATCCAATGTTTTTGGGACATTTGTTTGCATGGAAGTAGTAGTCACTTATTCAATAGCTAGGGCATTGAACATGTCCCCAAATAAATTTCTTTATGTGAAAGGTCTATACACAAATTTTGTTGGCATGTCAATTTTATTGACTCCTATTAATGGAGATATCTTGATGAGAGAAACATTTGACATGGCCATGTTATTGAAATTACATGCTAAGTTCAAATAGGTTTGAGATGTTATCTACATATGTATAAAGTGGTCTTCCATGAGGCCCTTTCCTATGACAAGCATATATGGATATTGGTATGTCATCAACATTATAGCTCAAGGATTGCTAAAAGAGGCTTATTCATTGATTTTGTTCTTAGGTATGTTGTAAGTAACTCTAACTAAACTTGGAAAGTTTTCATGGGGGAAGTCTATTGTAAACTTAGTCCCTACCTCTATGGATCTGATTAAAATTTCATCCTTATTTGAAATCAAGTGATGATTGAATAAAAAGGGATCATATATTGATGTAATGTTAATGTAATATGGTTGTTATTAAACTTGGTCTACAACCAATGGTATGATAGGTAGGTAATGTGTTGTCTGCTCTTAGTTTTGTTTCAATTATGGAGGTTTGTTAACAAAATAGTGGGATAGAGGATCTTGGATTTGTTCCCAAAATTAAATTTTGTAAGGAGGATAGGGATCTATCTCACAATCTACCTCATCATCATAGAGGTCTTGAACAAAGTCATCTTATGTGACCTGATTAGCATATCTCAGATTGTACAGGGTTTTTTTTATGAGTATAGTGAGAGCTATTCAAATTAATGATTAATGTTTCATGAAAATGCTTGAGTTATAAAACTTATAAAGATAATGTCCAAAGGATAAATGGTTTGAACTTAGCCTAATTTTGTTAAAAAGTGGAGTTGTATCTCTAAATGGTCTATGCTAAAACTTGGTAAAAAATAGTCTAACATCAAATGTCTTACACAAAAAGGTCAAGTAGATGAATAAAAACTAGAATGATAAACTCTAGGTACAAAGTGTATCAAACAAGTCTAATCTAAGAAAAAAAAATTCTAGGTCTTTCATTGAAGACACTAAATCTAGGCTCAAAACATGTATGTGCTAGGTATTTTAGAAAAAGGCACAAAATCTATACTTTTAAACAAAATAAGGTATGGGATTTAATCTTACAAATTTGAAACACTTTGGCATAAACTAGGCATTCATATTTAAACATGAACTTGGTCAATTGGTATAAGGCATTAAATAAAAGGTACATGGAAGATAGGCTATTTTCCCCAAATCTAGGCACAAATAATAGTTTTTGAATTAAATAAAGAATTAACCTAAGTTACATAACCCAAAAGAGAAAGATCGATGGCTAGGCCAAAATTACACATAAGGAATATGTAATAATCAATCAATATTTGGATTTGAACTTATCAAGGTTAGTTTAGAACTCAATGTATAAAACTATATTTAAACAAAAAGTTATAAAATAATAAATGGAATAACAACACTAGGTATAGATCCAAAATGTCCACATGGATTTGGTTTTGAAATTTGAAATTTGGACACAAGGCAAACAAGTCTTTGAAATGATTTGGGTAGAATAACAATGTTACCATGATCTAAAGATATGATAAATGGTTTGTTTCAAGAATTAAAGGAACAAGATTTAGAATGAATTGGTCATCGTAATGTTACCCTTTTCAATTGAGTGACACACATAAATGAGATTTTTTCAGAGACTAACGTAAAGGTATGGTGTCAAATGGGTGATGTAATGCCTCTTAAAATAAAGGAGTGATTTATAAAGAAGACTCATGTTTGTATGGTTTGATAAACGAATAGTTTAGACTCAAAACCATGCAATAAAGGATAAAATGACACAAACAACAAAGTGTAACATCTTAAATCCTAAAACTGACAAGGTTGCATAATACTATCAAATTCCATCAATATAGTCACTCTTAAGAGGATTTTAATTTTTAATCCAAAAAGTAAAATCATGTGAAAAGTAGGGTTTTTATGCCCCCTCTTATCTCAATATTTTTTACTGTGACATATAACTTCAAGCTACTCACCCTACATCAACAGTATGCCCACAACAAGTGGGGTTGTTATAAACTATCAATTTTTGTGAATTTATATATGGTCCCAAGTGTGGATAACAAAATATATGCTCAAATCAATTAGATCCATAGAAATTGGATTATTATGAAAATTTATTATCCTTCTCACAAGCACTACATCCATCACTTGCTTAGTGTAGTGCAATGTCCAAGTTGATCATACATTTTGAGGGTACCATCCCTTCAATTCACCAACTCAATTTATATAACCCACCATGTAGTAGGATTGAAAAAATGTTAGGATATGAATTATTGAGTCAACATTTTCCTATAAAAACTATGAGGAGGTGATGAACTCTAACTCACAAGCTAAAATACACGAACCATAAAGACAAGTGAAAAAAATTATGATCACATTTGGATCACCTAAACCATATAGATTTGAGGAAGGCCTTAATGATTCTATTTTCATACTTTTGGACTAAAGTGATCAAGGTAAAAAATGAGTGCTTTTAGTCACCCAAGTTCCCTAAAGGGGATGAGGGGAGAACATACACACATCAATTGTTTTGCTTAAAACAAACAACTTTCAACAAATAAGAATAAAATTAAAAAAATCTTAATATTATTTAAATAAATGTGAAATTTCATTTTAGTTCACCAAAATAAAGTTTTTAGTGAAGTTTGAGCCCCTTAACATTAATCAAAAAACATGCAAAAACTTCATAAACAACTATGGTATTTAAACTAAGTTTATTTTAAACACCAAATACAAAGTGTGCAAGAAATAACCATGTTAAAACATGGATTTTTACACCTTAGGACCTACAATTTGTTAGAGGGTTTGCCTACTTAGAAGCCCAAAAGTGAGTGAGAAAACAGTATTTTAAAATTTTCTCTTGAGTTTCTTATTTTCCTATGTTAGAGTGATCGACATCAATCCATGTAGGGATCAATATCAATCTATAAATATGAATGTTAGTCGATACGCATAGGGATTGATTTTGATCAATAAAGATCAACATCAGTTCCCATAAAAAAAATAGATTATGGTTTTCACAAAAATAGTGTTAGTAAAACAAACCTAAAAATCAAATATCTCTTTGGATCCTATAGTAAAATAGTTAAATAGACAATATTCAAGTTTGAAGACAAAGAATAAAAGCCAAAAATAATAAAAAAAAACCACATTTAATCACATTTATTCCATGCTTTGTTCTTAACATAGGGATCAATGTTAATTTTAGGATAATCGATGTCGGTCTCTATGTAACTTGGGTGTTGTTAAAAAAATAGAATTATGTGAAAAATAAAGTTAAAACTCAGATTTTGAAGATTTTTAAGCATCCATTAGCAAAACTAAAAGTATCATATTAATCTCCTTGGTTGTATGGGATACATGAGTCCCATCAAGTGTGGCATTTTTTATCAAGGAATACAAGAAGGGATGTTAGTATTATATTATCTCAAGTAAATTAAAATCAAATAAACACACTAATACTTACATGACTAGCCTAGATACTAGGGAAAGATTAGTAACAAAAAATAAATGAAAGAAAGATAAAAACATAAAAGACAATAACTCTTTTACCTTCCTTGGGATCTCTAAATGGATTTTTTTATTGACTTGTGCATCAAGATATTTTTGTCAATGGAGGTTACTTGACTCCTCTCCTTGGCACAATGGCTTGTGATTGCCTGGCTTGAGATTTTGGCATTATAACACTACTTTCATGAGTCTTATGGAACAAATCCTACATAATAACTCTACAATATCCAAGATTATAAATGAAGAGGTATAGATTTGTATTTATAGCTTTAGGAATTAAATCTCACCCAAGGAGAGTGAAAGTTGAGTTTAGGCTTGGAATGGGTTCAAATTAAACATAGGTGAGTTAAAACTAAATCTAATGGAGGTAATATTTGTCAATTAATTATGATTTTCAATTACTAGGCATAGATCTCAAATTATATATTTTAGGATATTTTCAAAGAGATTAACAACTCATAAATACAATGATGAAAGGCTAGGATATTTTGAATTTTTGAATTTCCATTTTTAGATATTCAATAATGTCAAATGGATAATTAAACTAAGCACTAAATCTTATTAATTAATTTTAATTAGTTTTTTATATCTTTCAATATTTTATTTAAGTGTGCAAGTGCCCCAATTAATAGTTCCATAGGCTAAATTAATAGTTGTTATGCCACAAGGTGATTAGGGATGAATCTATGAGATTTTATTATTTTATATGGTAGGATACTCTAATTAGGGATGTATCAACATGATTCTAATCTTTAATTAATGACACACAAGAAAATTTGGGATATTCAATGATTCCTAAGCTTAATTTGTAATGGTTTGTATGAATCAATCTAAAGTCTAAGCGGGAGCTTGTTATGGCCAGTTTTATGTGTCTACAAGTGTGAAAGTGATGAATAATTAAATTTTGATGCATGAATAACATTACCATAATAAATTAGGATACATTCAAAATTTAGGTGATCAGGTGTCTAATAGGGGTTTATATGCCTAGGTGTAAATTAAATCATATTAACAAGCTATAAAATACTAAAATTCCTTAGCATTTTGCTTATATCTAATAGTATAGTGCTACAAGAATTAACTAATCCATAATTAATATTAATTTACTATATATATAAGAAAAATTACTTAATAATTGAATAACTAAATGGATATTTAAATTTCATAGTAAAGGACATGTTGCATATGATCAAGTGTTATCTATATCTTAGAATGATTAAACCATAATTATTTATGTAAAGAAATAAATGCCATTAAGAATTATTTTCACAATAAAAAAATCCATAATAGGTAAAATATTCTTCCATTTCTAATTAATGATAAATTTTTTTGTGTGTGTACATGTGCATATGAATGTGTGTGTGCATGTATGTACATGTGTGTGAGTATGTGTGTGCACGCATGCATGCATGAATGTGTGTGTGTGTGTGTGTGTGTGGGTGTTTACATGCACACGTGTGTGTGCATATGTGTGTGATCATGCACATGCATGTGCATGCATGTGTGTGTAACCACATGGAAATTAAAACAAAATAAAAAAATATAGCTATTAGTATTTCTTCATTTTAACAATTGCATTTACATTAATGAGATAAAAACTATTTTTTTTCCAAGAGTGGATCAATTTTGACATATATATAAATGCCATGCCATCATCCTAAATACATAATACTATCAACTTAGAAAATCAAATGTAGAGTTCATATTCCAATATATGCCACTATACAATAATACAACTTCTATTTTGTAGTCAATAAAGAGACAAGATATTCCTAAGTAGGTTGCACATATTTTGTAAACTAAATATGATAATCAACATATTCACTTTTTATAAAATGAATGAAATGAGAAATGAGTAAAATGTGAAATCCATTAGTGGCCCTTAGCATCCTGAACCATCAACTGGATAAAGAAGCATTCCCACAAGTATAATCATAATGAAATAAAAGTATATAGAAGTCTATGAGAGAGAGATACATATTTGTTTCCAACATGAAAAACATAAGCTAGGATATTAATGAGTATACAATAATATTAAACCAAAATAAAAATATAGAGATACACATATACATAGAATAATGAGCTCACTATGTTATAGGGAATTCAAGCTATCATCAATTGAAACCATAGATGGGAAAATAACCATTATCCTTCTTGTATCCATCTGATGTTATCAAAGAAAGTTAGTAACCATTCCACTCAACACATCCTCAAGGAAGTATCAATTATGACTATCTTATTTACCTCTCAATCAAAAAAACATATAAAAATACAACCATTCAATAACAAGAAGCAAATAATATTCTTAGGATGGCACATATTTAGTGAAAATAACCTTATAAGACTGAATTTATACATCTACTATTTAAATTGAGATCTTTTATTATTAAAATAGTATAATGTTGTTTAATTATTGTATGTACTTATACATGTATAATTAGTAATAAAGTCTATGAGAGAGAGAGATACATATTTTTTCCACCATGAAAAACATAAGCTCAGATATTAATGAGTATACAATAATATAAAAACAAAATAAAAATATCGAGATACACATATACATATAATAATGAGCTCACTATGTTCTAGGGAATTCAAGCTACCATAAATGGAAACCATAGATGGGAAAATAACCATTATCCTTATTGTATCCATATGATGTTATCAAAGAAATTTAGTAACCATTCCACTCAACACATCCTCAAGGAAGTATCAATTATGACTAGCTTTTTTACCTCTCAATCACAACAGGTATATAAAAATACAACCATTCAATAAACAAAAGAAAATAATATTCTTAGGATTGCACATATTTAGTGAAAATCACCTTGCAAGACCGAATTTATACATCTCCTATTTAAATTGAGATCTTTTATTATTAAAATAATATAATGTTGTTTAATAATGTATGCATTTATACATTTATAATTAATTAATATGATATGTTTATATGATAATATTATTGTAATATTTTTATGCATGGAATGCATGTTTATACTTGTTACTTGAGATTGTTTTAAATTTAGCTACTTCGATTATCATAGGATATATAAATTTTGTGAGAAAATATGTGAAATATTATAGGTGTAAAACTAGGGATATTTTACTATGTTGATAACATATTTTACAATTAACTAAGTGTGTTGTGTCCCTAGTTGACACTCTACTTTTTCTTATAATTTAAGTATTATAGTCACTTGTTTTAATTTTGAAAATTATAGACCAAACAAATATATTCTTACCCTCTTTATAATTTCATTATATTTGTGTGTGTGTGTGTGTGTGTGTTTTAATATGTATAAGGTAATGAGGATAATAAGTGAGTTAACATGATGTCACTACTTTCAAAAATTGAATGAATTTGACAAGCCAATTCTTGACGTGTCACATAAAATGATTTTTAGATATTTTATGTTAGATTTAGTTCACTTTGACAAAAAGGGGTGAATGGGAGTATTTTTAGGAGTCCCATATAATTTTAATACATCACATGTGATCATTAGTGATATTTTAATATAAGAATAAATTAGTGAGTATGGGTGTACCATACTTTCCCTCATGTCATGTATGAAGAAGAATGCATCATGGAATAAAATTAAATGGTTTTATGGGACTTGTAGGAGAGGAAAAGGCATGATAAGTGTATGAAAATGGAAATTCATCTGATCTATTAATAAATCCTAGATTAGAGAAGATAAATCCTACTTACACTTTTGATTGTTGATACATTATATATTTAGGGTCATAACCAAGATGGATCCACTAGACCTAAACAAGGGATATCTTACCACAATAATGTCACTAGAGAGGGTTACAAAGCCTTTAGTCAAGCAACACTGTGCAATAACCCTAACTAGGTCCTATGTTCTTATCTTCACAAATTAAATGCAAAGTAAATTAAAGTATAAATATGAATATGTCTTAAATTTTTTTTATCATATACACTAACCTAAAAAACATATATCCAATATGAATATGTCTTAAAAGTATGGAAAAAAAATCTCCATGTACTTGAATTTATCCTTAATCCAAGATAACACATTCCTAATCACCTTCTCACTTCAGCCTAGGTTTCTCACTATTTTCAGCATTAGGCCTTTTAGTGATAGGTCAAGTTGTATGACAAGTTTAGAAAACCTATGGGATAGAATTTATTCATTAAAACACCATGGATATTAAATACAAGTATCAAGATTCAACATCCATCCATATAGTAAATCTTTGGGAAATAAGGCCTTTACAATAGGGTCCACTCACTCACCTGATAATCCAATCATACCTAGAGATGATTGGGAAAGTTGGCTAAAACCTCTAGTCACTTAAATATCCATACCAATCCATTATGATCAATTTAGAATAATATCTTTCACATTGGGTCAATGTTAGTGTTTTAGAGAAGATTAACACTATTTTTGATGTCAATGACTATTCATAAAGGACTGCCCCTCATTTCCAAAAAAAATTCCTAGATATATTATATATGACCCTTCCCCATATCTCATCAACATATTACGTTCCCATGCAGATGTTACACATTCCAATGAACACTTGAAAGTCCTTCTCAGGTTGAGAACCCTTTATTATGTCCACTCAAGAAATGTCAAAAATAATTTCATGTATTTTATTGCAAACTTTGACCTTAGACTTAGTAAGTAAGCCTATGATAGACTAAAAATTCTAGCATGCTCATTTTTATCTTGAAATCTGAAACTCATACCTTATTTTGACACCATCTCTCTCTTTTCTTGCTTGGACCTTGACCTAAAACCATATTAGGCCTTGAAACTAAACTTCAAGCCTCTTTTCATGCATTATCCAATTTAATTACATTGTCACATAACATATAACATTATGAAATAATGTAAAACACACTTCATATGCCTTGATAATAGATCAAGATGCCTCATTAGGCCAAACAGGATCTAGAGGTAGTCTAGTTGCATACTAGGTCTATAGATCCTACCCCTATAGGATCACTATGAGATTCTCATGATTTATCCAATTCCTTGTATGCATGCTCAAAAAACCTCATAAACCCTCTTATACCTATATGCATACATCTCATCAGGACACCAAGCTCATATTTTCTCTCAAGGTCTCTTCATGTAATGACTAATATCTTAATCAGGCTTCTCAATCTCTTAAAACTTGACAACTAACTTTGAAACACTTCTTTATGCTCTTATACCTTGATCATATGTCTTACATTCTACATATATAATGTCATACCTCTTAATGATGATATCAAGAAATAACATTATTTAATGACCTCATGAACACCTTTCTTAAGAACCTATGACATTAATGAAAACACTAATGCCAAAATTCAATAATAAGAACAATGCTCAACAATTTCCCCCTTTGTCATTGATGGCAAAACATAATGGATACCAATCATTATTATCTCCTTATTTTGGTCTTTCTCCCCCTTTGACATAAATGATAAAGTGACGTCTATAACTCCTTAGATCACACTCCTTGAAACAAAAATATTTTATATAAAAGACATATTAATTTATGAGACATATTACAAATATGCTCCCCATATCTCTATGCATACCTTCTTTGAACAACTCACCTATTATTGGAGCTAATAAGCATGATTAACTCCCTTAATTGATTAATTTTTTAAATGATTTTTATGGGTAGTAATTACACCCAATTACTATCTTAGGTGTTAAAAATAACCTTTATAAGTGGCTTGGTCAAGATGTCTACAATCTGATCCTATGTAGAAACACATTCAAGTTTGACACTTTAATCACTTACCTACTCTCTTATAAAATGATACTTGATGGGAATGTGTTAGGTCATTGAGTGCATGAAGGGTTCTTTGAGATGCTTATAATAATTGTATTATCATAATAGATAGGGCTAGTACCATCATACTCCACCTTGTAGTCTCTTAGGGTCTGTCTCATCCATAGAACCTAAGTGAAACATGAAGCTATTGCAATGTACTCAATTTCAAAAGTGTACAAATATACTGATGGTTAGTTCTTACTTATACATGAAACTAAGCACCCACTTATGAAAATTCTTCTTGCACTGGTACTCTTCCTATCATTTATACTTGCTTCTCAATTTTCATCTGTGTAGGATATCAAATTGAACCCTTGATTCTTATATAGCATAATCCATACTTCATAGTCCCCTTGAGATACTTGAGTATTATTTTCACTGCTTATAGATTATTATCCTTTGGATATACTTGAAACCTTTCCACAAGGTGTATTAATTTCATGATGTTAGGTTTAGAGGTAGTGATGTACAACAAACTTCCAATCATTAACCTATATGATGTTTGATTAAGCTTTGAAGACTCATATTCCTTACTCAACTTACATCCGATGATCATGTGTGTACTAAATAACTTATAATATTCCATCTCAAAATTCTTTAACATCTCTCTTATGTACTTGGGTTATGAGATGAATATACCTTTTTTAGATTAAATGATTTACAACCTAAGAAGAATGATAATTTTCCTAGAATGGACATCTCAAACTCTTTCTTCATCACCTCTATAAATGCCTTGGTCATGTTCTCATTATTTCCATAAAATATAATGTCATCCACATATACACCTACTATCATTCGATAGTTATATATTTTTTTGATTTATAGATTACTATCTAAAACTCCTCTTTTGAATCTTTGATCTAACAGATACTTGTCCAATCTAGCATACCAAGCTCTAGGAGCTTGTTTTATACCACAAAGCCCTTTTTTCAATAAGTAAAAAAAAAGTTATCATATAATAGTGATAAATATTTAGTTTTCTCAATGTACACTTCTTATTCCAAATTCCCATTCAAAAAGGTAGATTTGACATCCATCTGGTGTACCTTGAATCCTTTGAATCTTGCATATGCTAGAAATAATTTGATGGCCTCCAATCTTAGTACTGGTGGAAAGTTATCCTTAAAGTCTAATCCGTCAACTTATGCATATACCTTAAATACCAATCTATAATTATTCCTAGTGACTTCTTCATTTTCATTCAACTTGTATCTAAATACCTATTCTACGCTAATGACATTCCTATCATTAGGCTTAGGAACTAGTTCCCAAGTCTCATTATTTTCTATTTGGTTTAACTCCTCATTCATAACACTTATCCAAAATTTGTATTTTCTTGATTCTATTAGAATCTTAGGTTCAATATTAGATAATAGAGCAGCATTATCTTGATTAGGATTATTTATCAGTCTTCTCCTTATTTGCATACTTGCATTCTTATTGCTAATGATTTGAGATTCAAGGTGATCTCTTTGAATCTATCTTGAGGGTCCTTTTAATTCCTATCTATTTTCAAATTATTCTTCCTCATCAACCTCTATATTATCCTCTTCATTCTTGAATTACAAATTCTCTAAAGTGTCCTTTAGCTATGAGTGAGATTTCCTTGTCTCCTCAATCTTCACATTGGTTCTTTCCACTATCTTTCGTAGTATCTTGATATAAAATCTATAGGCTAAGATCATTTATTAGTATCCTAAAAATATTCCTTCATAAAATATGGAATGAAACTTTACCAAGTATTAATAATCTCTTTTGATGAAACATTTCCTCCCAAACACTTAAAGAATTCCACATTACTAGGTTTGGCCTTTCATAGTTCATAAGGAGTCTTGTTTCTATTAATCCTTATTTGTCCTCTATTTAAAATTAGACAATAGTGCTTATTTCCTCTCTCCAATATCCATTAGATAATATAGACTCATTTAGCATATTTTTATTCATCTCTGGAACTGTCCCATTCTTCCTTTCCACTACCCAATTCTACTAAGGTGTCATAGTTATTGATAATTGTCTCTTTATTCCATGAACCTCACATAAGTCATCAAACTCATTGGATCAAAAATATCCTCCTATATTATATATTAGACACTTTAACTTACCATTCTTCTCATTCTCAACAAGAGTCTTGAATGCCTTGAATTTTTCAATATATTATAATTTTTCTTTCAATAATGTAACCCAAGTCATTCTTGTGTAATAATAAATGAGTAACATGAACTATCTATCTCCTAGAATGATTTGAAATATTTTAGGCCCATATATATCTATGTGTATTGATTCCAAGGGTCTTGTAGTAGAGTATGCCTTGGAATTGAACCTTCTTCTAGTCTACTTACCATGTTGATATGCCTTTCAAAGTATGTTTTTAGGTTTGATGATCTTAGGCATGTTCTTCATATACTTATTATTGTTAATATTGAACATGTTTTCAAAGTTTAGGTGACCTAGCTTTCTATTCCATAGCTAAATTTTATCTATATTACTCATGAATCATCTCTTCTTCTTGATCCCATTAAATACATATAGGTTATTGGCTCTCCTTATCTTACACCCTTCATCATGGAAGTTTAGTTTTTGTCCTTTATTACACATTTAACTTATACTAAGAAGGTTATGTTTCAAACCTTCCACATACAATACATTTTATGTCTTGGTCTTTCCATTTTCCAAAATCAAGACACCCTTGACAACTATATTGGTAGTTATGTTATTTCCAAACCTCAATGTTCTTATAACATTATTATTTAATGAGATTAAATTATTTATATCTCCTATCATGTGGCTTGAGTAACCACTATATATATGTAATTTCATGCCTTTATATTGAATCTTAAAGGTAGTCTAAGCTAGCATAGAGCCCCATTTGGTCTTATATTCCTCCTTAGAAAATAGTCCATCTTACCTCTTGAGCTCAATATGATCTATCCTAACTTGCTTTAGTTTCCATACCAATGTTTAATCCTTCATATGCATTCTATGAGATTTATATGTATTTTTGAATCTTGTGTGCCTCAGAACTCTATTAGATCAAAATATTTCAATGTGTCCTATATTATGATAGATGTAATAAACAACATTTATGTACTTACATTGGGATACCTAATTTTTCTTTTCATGTTAGTAATCTTGACTTCTTCTGACTTCTCACTCTCTCTCTCTCTCCCTCAAACTTTCTCATTATTTCTATGATTTGTTCATGCTCAACCTTCAAGGAATCTAACTTTATCTTTAATTGGTCATACTTAACTTCCTTTAACTTAAACCTTATGTTGATCCCTTATAACTAAATCTTGAAATCCTTGATAGTATAATTTGATGTTTTAAATCATCAAGGGGACTTATGAACTTAGATTAAAGGTCTTATTTTTTCTCTCCTTCTTCATTGTCATAGTCTATTGATCATAATACATTCTTATGATTCTTAGGATCCATTTAAAACTATTTAGACTTGCCTCAAAGGACTATGATATAATACCAATTATTAGAAGAATAATTAATGAGAGGGGAAGGGGTGAATTATTCCACAAAACTTTTACAACTATAGTTTATCATTCATAAACTATTAAAAAAATAGTAAACTAGTAAGACAATAAGAGCCATGAGCATAAGACAAAAACATAACACATAAAACACTTATTTTTGTTAGAAACCCTCAAGGTCAATAAAACACACTGATGATGTAAATTGACTATATTATTATAAGATAAACATAAATATTTAGAGAATCACCAACTTAACTTGGACCACCAACCCAAAATAGCAAAGCACCAACTTGACTAGGCTTTAACAAACACTCACTTGGAAGGAGTAACCAACCTCCTAGATGAATCAACAAAAAATAGAAAACCTCAAACCATTTATCACATTAAGAACATTTTTTTCTCATACAACATATTATGATCTCCTTCTTTAGCTCTTCACATACTCCTATCCTTCTCAAACTGGTCTCTAGCCTTCTCCATTCAATAAACCTCTTCTTGACTTGGTTAGGTCATATAATCTTGATAATAATCTACAATAACCTTGTTATATATTAATGATGGTTTATATTTACCCTTATTATGTAATATAATACATCTTTCATATATTTAAATTTCTATCTCATTTGTTTCAACTCACTCAATCCCTAACTAGATAATTATGCCTATTAGGCCTTATTCTTATACTAGGATCCTGGTCATACACCTCTTGGTAATCCATACACACTTTAACACTTATATTTTATAAAAATAGACCTTATTAAATGACATAAAATTAATCCAACAATAAAAAATTTCAGCCATAGTATATATGATCAAAACCCATTTTAGGCCGTAAAGAGACCTAATTCAATTGATCCTTCATTAGCACACGCTGCCCTTTGAAATATTTAGAACAATATAAAAAATATCACATAAAATTAACATATCATATTTAAATAAAATATAAAATTAATAATCTCATCTTATTTCCATGACACCTTTTAGATCCAATCATCACTTGAAGCATGTCATTAGTAATGTTCACAATTAGGCCTGTGCCTAACTAGAAAGTCTATCTTGAAGGAATGAATTATAAACATTATTTTTTTAAAAAAAATGGGTAAAATCCATATAAATAGTATAAATTACCTTATATTCATCACCGTGTACTTTAGACTACATAATTCATGGAAAAAGGACTCAAATCCTTCTCTACAAGTAGCCCACTTAAAATTACCAACAAGCCTCAAAACACAGTCATGAAAACATAAAATTATGACACATAAATTAACATAATAAAGAACTTAAAATACATTAAAATAATATTAAAACATTATCATAACAACCTCAAACAAAAATATCATAATCTCTAATGGTAATATTGGTCTTGTAGACCAATATCATAACCTTGTACCTCATTGTCTCATTTGAACTAGATAGGTCAAGTTATGAGCAACAATTTCATCATACCCAATAACCTCTAAAACATATATAAAACACAAAAATGTCTTAAAATAATTTTAAAACATATATTTTCACTTTTATTCATCCCTAATCCATGATAACACATCCCTAATCACTTTCTTACTTCTACCCATTTTCTTCAGTATTTGCACCATTAGGCCTTTTAGCAATAGGTCAAATTGTATGACTAGTTTAACATAGTTGAGTGATATAAAATGTCTAAAAACCACCATTTAAATTAAATAAAATTATTAATATTAAACATCCATCCATTTATAAACTTTGAGTTGGTCAGTTCTAATTGTTATAGTAAATATTTGAGAAATAAGGCCTTTCCTATAGGGTCCACTCACTCACCTAACAAACCAATATTAGATAGAGGTGCCTAGGAGAGTTTTATACAACCTCAAATAACTTTAATAAACATAATAATACATTTGGATCACTTTAGAACAAGATAATTCACATTAGGTTAGTATTAGGGTTCTAGAGAGGGTTAATACTATTTCTAGTGTTATCAACTATTCATAAAGGAGTGATCATAATTTCCAAAAAAATTCCAATAGATATTATTTAGGAAACTTAAAAATATCTCATTAAAATCTTAGGTTCCCATGCAGAGGTTACACATTGCAATGAACACTTGAAAGTCCTTCTCAGGTTGAGAACCCTTCATTTTGTGCACTCAAGAAACCTCAAAACCATTTTTCATGCCTTTTCTTACAAACTTTGACCTCAAATATCATCAAAACACCTGGAAAAATGTATCACACCACTAAAAATTCTCAAATTATCATTCTTATCTTGAAATCTAAAACTCATACCTCATTTGGCCACCATCTCTCTTTGCTTACTTGAACCTTGACCTGCAAACCATATTAGGCCTTAAAACTAACCTTCAAGCCTCTTTTAATGCACTATCAAATTTGATTACATGATTAAATAACATATAATATTCTCAAAAAATTTAAAACATCCTTAATATGCCTTGAAAATAGATCAATATTCCTCATTCGGTCAAGCAGGGTTTAGAGGTAGTCTAGTTGCATACCATGTCTATAGATCCTACCCGTATCATCTCACTATGATATTCTCATGAATAATCCAATGCCTCATTTTAATAATAAAAAAACCTCATAAAAAATATTATACCTATATTATTCCATCTCATCAGGCCACCAAGCTCATACTTTCTCTCAAGGTCTCTTCATGTAATTACCAATGTCATGACTAGGCTTGTCAATCTATTGAAACTTGACAACTGACCTTCTAAAACTTCTTGATAATCTTATACCTTAATCATATATCTTAAATTATACTAAAATAATGTCATACCTCTTAATGATGTTATCAATAAATAACATTCTTCAATTACCTATTCTTCAATGACCTCATGAACACCTTTCTTAAGAACCTTTGACATCAATGCCAAACTTCAACAATAGGAACAATGCTCAACAAATAAATATTATTGTAAGGTTAGGGAATGTTTCTTATAGGTGTATATGTTTGAGGAATGGTATAGATAGTGTGAGAGGTATTATCTATTTCATATGTTGAAAGTGGTTCTTGGAAAGATATAAGGTCCTTGTGTCCCAACTCAATGAGATTAGATGGGGAGGAGTCTTGGATGATGCAAAATGTTTGGGAGGATTGGTGCATGTGTGCTGGATTAGAATAAATAAAATAAACTACCCTTTGCATGTTATTCATATTTACCAAATTTTATTTATTAGTTTAGATTATAATACTTTCAACATTATTAGTAGAAGTAATAGGCTTATTATTACTGTCTTGATGATTAGAAAGAGGATACTTAGATATGGCAAGATGAACATTGGCTTGATTTAAAGGTTAATTTTTAGTTTGTGTTTCATGAGGTTTAAAGGCTATGTCATATGTTTGTTGGCACTTATGAATGAGTTATTCATGGTCAAAGGTTGGGACAATAAGAAAATACATAGATAGATTATGTAATTATCTACAATTTTTGTAAAGGTGGCCCCAACTTGTGTGAAACCAAAAAAAATGTTCCAATCATACCATGATTTCATAGGATGAGTGGGGTTAAAATATCGTGATAGAATCCTTGGAAAACACTTTTGAAGCTTGGTTAAGGATATTGGCTTGTGGATGTCAATTCTGTTTATATGGTAAAATGTAGGATTTGGGGTATTATTTATAGGGGGAACATTCTCCACAATATTATTGGAAGAGATGTATTAAATATTATGAATAGTGTTATAGGCATCAGTGACACCATCATTGGTAGAATGACAATTTTTATTTTTAATGTGTGTGTGAGTTTCCATGGGGTGTTAGGATGGTCCAAATTGGCACATGAGAAAATATTGGAATTTATCTTGGTTGTGGGCTTCTTTCAAAGTTCTTGTAGAGAGAGAAAGAGAGAGAGAGTCCTAACATGATATTTCAACTTGGGGTAGATAGCATTGGTGAATATATGAAATAAATTATAATTTTACATGTTATGTTCACACTTATTAGATAATTTATTCCAATTCTTGATGAAATATTGTGCCTTTCTAGTTTTAAGTTACTTACAATTGATGAAGTGAGCCAAGATATTCTTAGGGAGATTACTAGTTTGAAATTATTTTACTATGGAGTTAGCCATATCTTTGAATCTAGTGATAGAATGGGGTTTTAATTTATCATACCAATCTAATGCATCTTTAAAGACTATTTTAATTAATATCTTGGTAGCATCAAAGGTATTAATATTGATCCAATATTTATAGAGATTACCAAATTTTTTAAAATTTAATGTGGGATTAGTTAACCTATTATAGATTATGGTAGGTGTGATACCTCCTATATTGATATTGGAAATTTGAGGTATAATAGGTTCATTTTGGAGATGTTTTATCATTTTATTAATGAGGGGTGGTTGAGTAATGATTTTTCCATGGGAATCCCTAAAGAGGGGGTGGGGGATTTGGATTTTGTGCTCCCCATGGAGCTTGTTGGGGTTAATTTTCAAGGTGGATGAGATGATTTTAGATCTACATATTTCGATTGGAATTATTGGTTTTAAAAGTGTTGATTTGATTAAGATTTTTAAATAAGATTTGATGGTTTTAGGTATTATTTTGATTAGTTTTTGCAACATGCAAAACATTGGTATTGGTATTAGTGGCTTGGGTTGCACTATGAGTAGTAACATATGTAGCACTAGTTGTGTGAGAAGCATTGGTAGAAAACAAAGTACTAATATCATTATTGGAATATGTATAAAAACATGAACTAGTGGAAGGCTTGGCATTGGAAGAAAAATAATCACTAGTATAATTTATTAGCATTGGTATCAAATAATGCTCTTGTGGAATGATTGAGAAGGAAAGTCTTTGGAAAAGGCCCACTAGATGTTGGACCTGCCATGTTAGTATAAATACATGGCATGGAGGTTGAATATGTCATAGAGAAAGAGGTCATGGTGTGGTAATGATTAAAAATATAATGGAGAAGTTGAGAATAAAATAAAGTGTCACTCCAAAATCCATGAGAGAATATATGGGAGGGTGAATGAGGTTCTTCTATTTGATCACCTAACATTAGAATATAGATAATTACAGATTCCTTTCCTTTATGTTTAGGAAATTCATTAATAAAGAAGATCATTTCAGGTGTGTACTCTAATTTAGGCTCATCTTGTATAGATAAAAGAGGAGTATAAATTGATGATGAATGAGGAGTCCCATTATTGGTAGTGTGAGTGTCAATGAGCACATTGATTTCATCTATATTGGAAGATACAATCTATTATTGGGGAAAACTATTAGGATGGGTAAGAATAATCATGTTTCTTGAATTCAACACTATATTATCCTCAAATAGGAAATTCATGATGATAATATAAGGCTAAAAAGGTGATGAAAAGATAAAATTATAAAACAAGAGACATATTTGAATTGGTTGACTTTATTATGTAAAGTAGGGAAGAGAATAGAGAAAAAGAAAACATAATGATAGAGGTCAACTATCTACTTTTGAATAGGGAATAGGATAAGGAATAAGAAGACATAATTAGATAGGTTGACTATGTTCTACTTAGACAAGGGACTGAATAGGGAAATAAAGAAACATAGTTAGATAGGTCAACTATGTACTATAGATAGATAGTTTGAACAACCTATAAGATATTATGTTGATATAATTGATAGTGTTATAAAACAAAGAAATGTTTTACAAGATAATTTTGAATAAAATGAACTTAAGCACACAAGAAATTGGATCAACATGTTTGATCCAATTGGAACACACAGTACAAACCTTACACTAATGCTAGATAATTCAAGTAAATGTAATACACCATACAATGATCAAAGATAAATCACCAAATGGAAAGTAAATGCTAACTAATTGGTGTAAATTTTGGGTGAGTATAGCTACTAGGAGCCATGTTGTGTTTTTCATGGGGTTCTATTTTAAATTTAGCCATATAAATATAAGTGGTTCATGATTTTATAATCAGTTTGTATGATGGACTAGTGATTCAATAGAGAATGCCTTGGGGAACCTCATGTGTATCATGTAATTTTCACCTTCATTTTTTTTATTGATCCTTACGTCCTTATAGTAGTGAGATATTCATTTTTTACATGAAGTTGAGTGAATTTACATTTGAATTTGGCATCGGTAAGGGTTGGAGAAAAACATGCAAAACTTGTGTGGGTTTTTTGACATTGAGCATGTGTTAAAATCAACTCAATTAAGTCATGAATATTTTAGATCCATATCATTTCATTTTGTTACATTTTTAATTAACACCCAAGACATAAAAATCAAGTTTGGATGTTTATATTTAGACTTTTTTTCATCAATGCTTTGAGGTTATGAACCCTTTCTTGGAGTACTTTATATTGAGAACACCTTTGTGCTAAATAAATAGTGACTTTTATTAAACCTTTTTGGTAGGTAGACTTGATAGGAACATGATTTTACTCATTAATTAAAAAAATTTAGTGTAACTTCCTACATTTTTAGCATCTTCCTATTATTGATGTGTTTAATTTATAATAAATTAATTTTATTGTAATGAGTATCTTCATTGTTTCCTAGTCAAGGATCATTATGCCATGGTAGGATAATCACTTGATTAGTATTTTTATGAGATATGATGGCATTGATGATAGGTTATTTTGTTCAAATCAAGGAGTATCCTTAAACCTTAAATGGGTATGCCCTTATTTTTAGTTAAGCATGATCATCATATAAGTATGTTATCAATTTTGTAGCATGTATGCTCATTTCCTAGAGCATGTTATTTATACTATATTGTGATACCAATATATTTTTGTAAATATTTTTAAAAGTTACCATTTGTATTTAATTTCAACATTACTTCTTTTAGATGGCACGTGTTGTAAAAATGGATATTGAATCAAGTGGCATGTGGTACCTTATTATACATTCGTGTTAATTATTAGGTCTTGTATTGCCTCAATTTATGAAATATACCACAAAATTTCATGGATTGTGAAGTTTGTGTCATCATTTTGTATGGATTGATGAGTAGTGCATGTGTTTCACTTTATGATTCCTAGAAAATTTTGATTTCCTTAAAGGATGTATTCTATGGTGGTGTTATTTTCATTTTCATCTTGGAATGATATTTTTACCTTGATTCCTTATGTGATATGTTTTGTCTTTATTTCTAAGGTTTTCATTGATTAAATTAAGAGATTCCTTTAGTACCAAGGGAGTGTTATTTTAGATTGGACCTAGTCCTCCTAGAGGGGTTGAATTATAGGGGAAAATATCAAATATGACACATGATAATTGGAGGTTTGGGATGCCTTTTGAGTGCCTTTTGATGAGGGGATTGTTATTAAAAATGTGTTTCCTTGTATAACACCTAACAAATTAAAAATTTCATATATTATTCCTTAGTCAAAGAATTATGATTGTTTCTATATATATTATTGGGTAAGTTATTACCCAATGTGTTTCATGACTTTCATTGAATGTTTTATAATAATTTTTAGTCAACTAGTGTATTGACTCAAATTAATATAAAATGAATTTAAAGGTACTAAATCTTCTAAATGACTTGTAACTAGTAGAATGAAAGTAATTTATTAAAATGGAAAAAACATGAATGGATGATATAATATAACTATGAAAATCATAATGAAGAATTAGTTTATTATTACATATTATATTGATTATGTATGCTTTAATGGTGGATATAATGATGAAATAATTTCTAATTATAAGTGTGAAATTTAAACAGGAATTATCACTATTCTAGGTCAAAACCAATTGAAAATAAACAACAAGTATTGTTGCTATACTTTATGGGTGGATATTGACATATGTGTAAAAATATGAATGTTATATAAAAATCACCTATAATTACTTCAAATACAACTTTGCATAATTTTTACCTTTGGTTGTGCATAAATGACTTGAAAATGACCCCTTCAAGGTTGAAACCCTACTCAGCATATGATAGATGAAAAACTATAAATATGAAGGCATAATGTAATGAATTTATATGACCCCAATCACCACCATGAGGATTGAACATGGCACATGTATCCATATTACTATGAAGATGGAATAAATCCCAAGTAGGTATCCAACCTAGAGTTCTTAGTGTGATAGTGCTCCTTTTCTACATGTATGCATTTATAGATGTCTTGAAAATTTGATAATATATTGATTGAATTATATAGAATAGTATTTTGAATTGGTTGAGCACATATTAAATATAATTAAATTGGGGAAGAATAGGAAATCCTTTATCTATACATAATAATATACATGTGCCCATGTAGTGAAATTGACAAATAGTAGAATAAGTGTCTTAGATGTGTACTTATATAAATCCAATTGATGAAACCTCATGATACCTATCCTAAAAATAAATATGAACCTATAAGGGAGTCATTTTTATTCAAATATCCATTTTTAGGTAAATGGAAGAATAAATGTGTAAGATCAGGATCTACTATTGATCCCAACCGAAGAAGGCCAATTCTAATTTGGAAGGGTAACATTTGATCTAAATAATTTGAAATGTTCATATAGATAATTAGATGATTTTATAAATTAAAAATATTTATATAAGGGTAAAAAAACAAATTATAATGGATGGTCTTGTATAAGGACTTCTGATGAAGTGAGGTGGTAAAATAGTACCAATTTAAGTGCTCAAATCAATTAAGGTAAAAGTGGGAAAAAGTAAAATTATGAAGTATTCATGACCAAATTTTGGTATCTACATTCCCCCCTTTTATTATAAAAATTAAATTACTGGAGTAAATGGAAAAACATACTTGAGTGTGTAAAAGACACTTTGATTTTGGGTCAAACCTACAATCATGCAAGGTTTTCCATAATAAATCTTGGAATGATGTAAAAGTAGATAATATCCATATGTGAAATTGAAAATTAAAATGTAATTTGAATTCTAATATATTTTGAAGAAAAATAAAGGTGTACACCTATATGTGTGAAAGTATTTTTCATCATGTACCTTTCCTTGATTCCTCCTTTAAGCATTTGATAAGTGGTGTTTCCCATGAATCACTTGGAGTAATTAGTTAATTTTTTAAATGATGAGGAATTGAGGGTTATCAATTCGTAATTTAAATTAAATGTGTATATAAAATTGAAACCAATGAGGTATTTAAAACCTTAATTTGTTTTATTGGTATTTATAATCCCAAGTTAGGAACATGTTTGGATCAATAATTATTCATGTTTTATAATGTTTGAGGATGTTAAATATTCAATATGAACCACGTAATTTAACTAAATAAATCACTACATATGCCATATAGTTTCAATTTTAACATTTTTAATTAGTTCCTATACATAAGATCAAAATAAAATGGAGAACATCAATTCCCTAACATAACCATATATAAGTTGTAATCAAATTATGGCATGGATCAATATCATGCCCATGAATTTGAAAAAATATTATATTTTGCATGGATTTTTATAATGCTCTTATGTGATAAATGTAAAATTTTAAAATGTACCTGTATGTAAATTTTTTAATTTTAGTTTGAAGTTTGTGCACATATGCTCATGAATATGCTCCAAAAATGTATGAATCTATAACATGTTACTTTAATATTAATGAATATGTATGGAATATGCACCCATAATATATATTAGTAGGTAATTTTTGAACCATTCCAAAATGTTTTAAAAACTATTTTTTCTCATACATGATTATGTCTATATGAAACTCCCATTGAAATTTCCCACTTTTAAGATGAGGGATGTGTTTGAAAACTCACTCTTCTCAAAATAATCCCTAACTAAATCATGTGTATTATTATTTAATAATTAATATCATAACATATGTGAAAATGTATGTCATGATAGTAAGATACATATCATTAAAATCATGTATGTAACATATAAGGCATGACCTAAAGCATCAAATTGAGAGAATTGTATAAACAAAGCACATAGTAATAGTTGTAATATAAGAAGTGTAAAACATAAATTTTACGTGACATGGATCATGGCACTAATAAAAATAAACAAGATCAATAAGTAAAAAATCACAATACTTGAAATTTCAAATAATAATTCCAAGCATCTGATATAAGGGACATGTTAAATTTTTGCATAAGTAAATATTTCACACAAGACTAGGGGCCTCATAAAATGTACATGCTAAACTATCAATAATAAAAAATAATAAAATAATAAATATTATCAATAAATTTTCACATCAAGTCCAGGTGCCACACATAATAATCTAGCAATAATAAGCCTATTATGCCCAAAAGGAAACAACATCGAATGGGCATAAAAATAAAAATATAGTCTTAACCATGTATATGTAATGTGATCATATCCTAGTAATGAACATATCCATGTACGTAATGTATGATAAATATTTTATAAATAAATTTATAAGTATTATGTATCTCAACACAATGTAGGCATTATGGAATTATAACACTTGTAAATACTATAACCTTTGGATAATATTCCCCCAATAGGGAATGGCCACTGAGTAGAGTCAATGTAAGTCCACGTAATTTGTATGTTATATATAACACTCATAATTCCAATGAAATTCATTTGTAAAATGAAAAATATTATTCTATCTACAAATAATGAGATAAATAACATATGACAATGATGTAAACTAGATGTATAATCATGCTTAGGTCATAATTTTGGATTTTTAGAATATTTTGATTTTTTTTGTATTTTTTAAAACATTTAATTTATTTTGTACTTGTTGAAGCTTGAGAAAATAAAAAAATGAATTATGAGATAAATATAAGGGTCTAAAATTATATTAAAGGGAAAGGATATGATTAATCGGCAACATTTGTCTTAGTGAAATAAACACTAAATATGATAACATGGACTTGTATAAGTAAGATGCCCCCATTGTATATGTGAATTATCTTTGTATGACATGTAGGGGATAAAATGGGGATGTACATGAGTTATTGTACATCTTAATTTCATCAAATTTACATGTTTCAATGTATGTAACACATATGTATGATAAATAACACACATAGGAAAAAGTTTACATGAATAATAGTATTGTGTAAACTAAAACTGAGTATAGTATCAAAAAAATTGATATATTAAGGCTATGTTTTCTAATTTTTTATTTTAAAATTTGTAAAATAGTATATATCAATATTTAATAGTTTATTAAATATAAAATAGTCAATCTTGATTGTTTTTGGTCGTTATTGTGATGCAAAATACAATCTACCCTATTTAGAATGTTAAAACATGTTGAATGAAAAAATATGATAGTATCAGATATTTATTTTTCCTTATTCAGATTAGTAAAGTTAAAAATAATATGTAAGAGGCCAAACATACATAAATATTCAAGGGATATAAGATTGATTTAATTAATCACATGTGTAAGGAGTGTAAGAAAATAAGGAAAAATCAATGGAGCTATGTAAAGTATTCATTTTGTTTTTTTTTATTATTTGAATATGATTTTTTGTTTTGTTTTTAGAATACTTTTTGTTTTCAAATGTAATCCATTAAGTCATTTGATAAGTCAAAATAAATGGTCATTCATGTGGGATTCATCATCATCACTATCATAATAATGTGAAACATTTCCATCTTATACTTTTCAATTAACCACTAAAGGGAGATTAAGAATAGGATTTTCTTGATGTGATTTTTGCATACCTTATTTTTTATTTTATACATGTTTTTCATTTTATTTTTATAATTACACCCATTTATATTCTTTTTTTAAGTTTTATTGCTCAATTTATTCCATGTGTATCCTTTTAATTTATAATTACTCCTTTTGTAATTATTCCTTATGCAATCTTGATTACTCTTTTTGGAGATTTTAGAGTTCCATCTATACCTTTTATTATGATATTTCAATTGCTTGAGGTCATTTTTTATTGATGTATCTCTAGTTGATCCATTTGTAATTTTTATGTTTTTGTTTCCTTATTTTCATTACTTGACTCTCATATTTCATATGTGTATTTTTTATCCCACTGGATGAATTGAGAAGGATGGATGACATATGGATCATGTATTTTTTATTGAGATGCATTTATTTTACAAAATATAAAAGGGTTATTTTTATCAACCAAATTTTTACCATTTAAAATGTATTTCAAGCCTTCCAAATTTAAAATAACATGGAAACAATCATAGGCTATAGCTGGCCTAAACTTGGATTGAATCTCTAGGTTAAAATTATATCTTCCCTTTATGAATCTCTTAGGATCAAAAACTACACTACCAACTTGATAGGAAAAGATAGATAATCCCACTGTAATAGAGGTGATGTAACAAATATACATGACCAACAAAAACCAACTAAAAATTAAATTCAACCATGAGACTAACCTAAAATAAACACTAATCTTAATCTACCCCTCTATATCTGCATTTCATGAGAAGGTTGTGAAAGATGTTTGGGATAAGAAGACTAGGTAAGAGGTCATATAATGACACTAATGAATATAAAACTCACTAGACCTTTCACACTTCAGTTTTACACTTGAAAAGACCTTAACAAAGGTTTCAAAATGAATATGAATGAAAGAAAAGGAAAGGAAAAACAACTATCAAGGAAACAAAGATAATCACTTGACAAGATTAACAAATCACACACACATATTGAAACCAATAAAAGGAGGAGGTAAAAATAGACTTGTCTCATTGATCAAAGTCTTGAAAATGGGTAGGTATTTTCCATACATAGGTGGAGGATACCAACATATCCTATCAAGGTTGAATATATAGGAGAGAGAGAAGAAAGAGAAAAGGGTAGTAGGAGAGCCCATTGAAAAGTGTCACTCTTGATAGAGTAAGTTATAATATAGAAAGAGGAGTTAAAGAACAATTTTATAAGGATTAAAAAGACAAGTGTTGTTATCTTGATGATGTCTCACCTTCCAAATGGCATAGAGTTCCTTCTTGTCCCATTGAGTCATCACTTGAGGTCTTAAACTATCATTGTCTTCTTGAAAATACTTCTAGGCATATTGATATCTCATGAAAATTTGCACACATAAGATATTTATTTATTAATTTTTAAATATTCCCTCAATTCCTTATATTATGTTATGGTCTTCTTGACACATACCTATGCTTCTCATGCTACTAACCTTCTACACCAAACATGGCTTGCATAATGATTTATCAATCTAATTTGCAAAACTCCCAATACTTGTTCATGCTTATATAAGTTTTAAAATTAGTTTTAAAATTATTTATAAAACTTATCAATATTTTACCTTTTAAAATTCTTAGGTTATACTTACAAATCACTCTTCATATGATTGAAACTTGCATTTGAGTTCTTTAAGATACTCAACCTAGTATCTTGGTTTTATCACCTATTATACTATTAAAATCACCTCAAAATGTTATTTAATGTGCATATAATTTTAGAAAATATATTTAGGTCCACAAGCCTTCCTCTATTAGTTTGAGACCTTACCACATCTAAAACTCTTATAAATTAGACTACAACAGGTCTCTCTAGACCATTTTCGTAACCAAGTTCTTCCACACATGCTAATGTCAATTACCAAAGGTTCCCATGGAATTTAGGGATGTTAATAAAGTTTACCAAGGAAAAACCATGTGAATTTAGGTCAGTGGAATGGCTCTTTTAGCCATTGGGTCACTTCTTGGGTTTTAGGTAGCTTAAAACCTGTTTCAACCCTTAAGGGTTGTTGATAGAGTTTAAGGATCTAATTTCCCTCCAAATTCCACAAGATTCAAGTATACCAGAGTACATAAATATCCTTATGATACCAAGGTCCCATGTAAAACATCTATACAAATATAATCATAAGAAAGTGCTTCTCAGGTCTGAATAATGCCATTGGAGAGTGGTATGCATTCTTAACATTTATTCATAAAGGTTGGAGACTTAAATCAATGAATAAATATATGAAATTGAATTATTGGGACCCCTTCATCATCCTTTAAATCCATTTTTTCTCATTCACAAGTTAAAGGTCTTAATGAGCAAGAGAAACATAGTCTTAAAATAGAGTCATGACCCAGTAGAGCTTAACAAGATCTCAAAGGCCAAAATGCCACTTTTTCTATTTTCCCTTGCCTATAAATGTGTCTTTATGGTCTATGAAATAATTTTAAACTTTTAAATGTATTAAATTTATAATTTTATCTTCATTAAACCTCCTTTCTCATGAATGCACCTACAAACCTATGTTCTTGGTTTTAGGCTCTACAGGCCTAAACAGACTCATTTACATTTGGACCATTTATATTGACTCTAAGGAAATTAGGGTTATACCTTAAATAGAGAGTAATTTAATAATAATTTATTATTTACATAAACTTATTATTTTAGACCAAGTAGGTACCTTCACTTGACATGGCAATCTTATAGTTATCAACTATGTGTATGTTGGATTTAGGTAAATTAGTTTGATCACTCTTTTATGACCCTAAATTTAGGATTTTTTAATATAAAGTTACATGTTGCACTTTTTACATTTATCCTAACCTTAGTTATAATGTTATACATTGCATACACTTTCTAAATTTTTATACCAACAATAGCTATCTAGACTAACATGTAGGTGATTACCTAGTGTCTTGTCTAAAATTTTAGATTTTTAGGGTTATACAAATCAATGAGAAAAAATAATTCTTTATATAAAATATTAATATTTCATTAATCCTCTTTGATCCTCTTTATATTTTAAGGCCTCATATCTGCAAAACATATACGTGTATTTTATACCCTCTCAAAGTTTGGCTCTAGGTGATGGCTGAGAGCGTTTTCAATGTTAGGTTTTGAAATTTTCTCTTTCTCAACTAGGTTATTGACACCTTAAGATTAATTATTCTTAACTGAAATTTATTTATTTATATCCTATAGGCTTCATGTCCTTTCATATCATCTACAACTTTTCTTCTTGTTTTCATACATATGCATTAGTATGAGGGTCTAAGCCTATAGGATTTTTACTAGCTATGACATAGTCATCAAAAACCTTTGTGACTCTAAGATATATTATGTTTCTTAATTGGTCTTATAAAAGTTTCTTTTATGTATATTTAATATCCCAAAACTCCTTATCACCTTCTCATATTGGCCAACTAGGCCTACAAGGCAATTAAGATCATTTTACTTTCTACTAGCCATTAAAATGGTCATGAGACTATCAAAAAAATTAACCAGGTTGATGATCATGTTTTAGGGTTTCCCATCCATGTTATGCTACTATTTATATCAAATAGGATGGTTCCATCCTTTTTAAATTACCATACTTCCATTTCTCTTACAACACCTTATGATTATCTTGCATTTTAGGTGTGCAGAAGTAACTTCATGTTAAAATGAATGGAATTTTAGCCCTAAGGGTTTATGAAACATCCAAAACAGCTTTAACAATCTTAAACTATTTGTATACTCAAAACCCTACTTTTTTACTTAAAAAATCTATAAGCTCCAATATTTCTCATGTTTTCATAGGTGGTCATACCATCAAATTATGTGCAAAGTCCTTTCATGGACTATGGAACATGATTTAAAAGTTTCCATATAAATTTAATGCATTTGGATCCATTTCCTTCACTTATAATCCCATCAATTTGATTCTAGGGTTTAAGGAGGGTTTTGAGTGACTAGGATTCTTAACATTTGTTCATAGACCCTAGACCCTTAATCCTTAAAATAATGCCACTGTCAACAAATATAAACACCACCTTAACATACCTAAAGATGATTTTCATCAATTCATAATATCCTTACACTTTTAATCAAATGAAGATGTCATTTGAACTTTTTTCAAACTATGTTGGGAACCCAAGAGAAGTTTGGATGCATTTCTTGACTTGGAAAGACATACATGAGCTTGATTTTAACCATGATGACATTGAGTGAGGTGTGTTAATTTATGACCAAATCATACCTTTTATTTATGTTTCCAAAATTGCATTTAGGAAAACTACCCTTTTCAACAAGTGTACTTCAACATACTCACCCTCTATTTGATTCTCATATTCACTTCACAAAATCAAAAATATGTTATCTTTGCAATATGACTTTGAAAACTCCTATTTAAATGTGAATTAGAATATATACCCTTTTAAAAGGCTTATATTATATAATTTAGACTATATTACATGTTTTAAAGGAATTTGATGACCTTAGGGACTCATTATATGTTGAAACATTCTTTAACAAATAGACTATAAAATATAACCTTAGATATACTACTAGACCTCTTATCAAGATGTGACTTAGACATCCCTCAGACCTTGATAACATTGTCATATGCAAAAATTAGCTAGAACATGAAAGAAAGGTGAGAAATTGAAACCTTAATATTATCAAAAATCCTTAAGCTCTGCTAACTTACCTTAATATCTCCAAGGCATGACATATGTTTCTATATACTTATAGGGACCTATAAAGCTATATCTTTCACTCATGCATGATTTCATGAAGGACTAAGACACCATTCTATTAACCAAGGAATGGTCTTGGATGAATAACTTTTATGTCACATTAATACACATCATGAAACCTTAAACTCTACTAACCTAGGATTAATTAACCATTTTGGAAACCATAACAATATTTAGATGTTAGTATACAAGATTTGAGGTCCCCATGAAAATTTTAAAACTATATGGTTTGACCATTATGACCTATAGGTCAAAATTTGGTCAATAAATTTGAAATTCATAGGGGTAGAATGTTTTATATGCTTACTAGATTGGTTTCCTAGTCCATGTATTAGGTAATGGAGTATCTTGGACTCAAAAATAGACCTGATCAGACCTTGACAACTGAATATAAAATATTTTAACAAATAAATAAAATAGATTGACCTCCAAGACACATAACACAATAACAAAAACATAAAAAAAGTAAACACACACATGTGCTAACTAAACACATATGGAACATAAAAAACACAAGAAAAATATTATATACAATGGACTTCTAAGCATGGACCTCCTAGATAAAATAGGTAATTTATGATATATTCTACTCATTGAGGTGTTAAATGGTGTAATATAGCATGTTTGATTGTCTTCTTACTTTTTTTGAGTCTTCTTCATAATTACCAAAACATTTAGTATACTTTCTAATAGGTCTACAACAAAAAATAGACATTAAATAAACACATATTAGTCCAATACTTTAACCTATACCCTATGTTGTTATTCTTATTTGGAAATAGTCTCTAAGATGGATATACATTAGCTTATAAGGATTGCTATAACATGAGCCTCACATGACTGATTAAAGAAGCATACTTTGACCTTACTAACTTCTTAAAGGTTCTCAACTTGTCCATCTATTTTTGCTAGCTATTCAAACTAATCAAACTAAAATGGAAATAATGGCATATTAGCATAATTGTCTCTAATAGAGAGAGTTTTTTATTTCTTAAGAGATTTTAAATAAAAAAGATCTACACTATATTCTAAGAGAACAAGGTTTGAAAATGAAATGAGAGGCTAATAAACCATGTTGAAAATTTTAAAAACATCATCATCTAGTGAGGTTGCCTCTTGAAAATTCATATTTAAAATAATATCTCCCTCTATCTTATTTTATTATCCTACCAAAACTACCCCCTATTGCCTTAACCATCTCATAATCACCAGGGAGGAGTGGGTATCCTGACCCCCAAAGCTTAAAATAAGTCTTCACCATACTCTTAAATAGCTTGAATTTGTTTAGGCTTCTTGGTGATTCATCAAATTCCTAATTGCAACAAGATGTAGACTCATTTCCTTGATTGATACAAGGAATATCACAGTATGAACTAGGCATCTATTACACATTTAGAATACCATGAGGGGAATAAAGTTAAATTTATAATAAAACAAGATCCTCAAACTCATCAAGAATTTATAATAATAGATCCTCTTGATCATTTACTAATTATTTTTCAAGGTTAATTAAATGATTGGCTATTGTTACCACTTCAATTTATTTACCTTGTTCATTTTCATGATAAAATTCATTCAAGACCTTAGTTTGTTGGTTTATAAAACCTTACACATCAAGACTAAATGCAACCCGAACAAAATTGGATGCAAATAGATATCTTTCTTGAATCATACTATCAAGACTATGCTTGAGTAGTTAATATTTGAAAATTGAATTGCCTCTTTCTTACCCATGTGGAGTGCCAATGAAAATATCCTCATTAAGATCACTTGAATTATATTCATTAGCTACAATTAGAACCCTTTATTATTTATTTTACTCCCATAATATATGTTATTCCTCAATAAGGGAGATGATGGGAGGGTGATGAACTATTTATTGAGTTTGAGAGGTAGTACGAGGTATGGTAGGTGGCTCATGAATTAGCTTGGGAATAGATGGATATTCCTTGAGAATTGAAGCCTTGGGAGTGGTTTATTTTTATATGAAATCTTAGAGAGAGAGAGAGAGAGAGAGAGAGAGAGAGAGAGAGAGAGAGAGAGAGAGAGAGAGAGAGAGAGAGAGAGAGAGAGAGAGAGAGAGAGAGAGAGAGAGAGAGAGAGAGAAAGTTAAATCATGTTATGAGTGTTTCATTATCCTCAATAACCACCTCATTCTTCTCATAGTCTTCTTGAGGTTCCTTAACAACTACGAACTGATTTTCAAAATTATTAACTAGGACGTATTTCTTATGTTGAAATCCTTCTTGGATATACCTCTAGGATGGAAAATATAGAGGTTATTGAGGTAGGTTATATGAAGTTTTAATATGCATAAGGTCTTACTTTGTTTCAATCCACAAATCTCAGCTTGATTCAATTCTCTTCATTTTAAAATCCAACTCTTCAATATGCCTATGTATACTCTCTTGGAATAACTTTTAATGAAGGTGGCTAGTAACTTCATGAGAATAAGGAGCACAAGAAGGATTATATGGGATAAATAGGGATATTAAGGAGGGATGAGAGGGACTTACATAGGTTTAAATTCTTCTTTCACTTTAACTCCCCAATCTATGCTTGTATCACCTTGCTTAATCCATGATTTCACCACTTGATTCTAGTTTGGAGTCTTGAAATAATTCTTGGAGGGTTCTTAAGGAAGAGAAGTAAAATATTGGTTTTCAACACTAGGATTATAAAAAATAATCTCCTCTTTCTTTTTAATGCTCTCTTATATTGAATTCCAATAAGGGAATGTTTGAGGAATATATTGAGGACATGGAACACTTCAAAGTTTACTTGAAATGGTCCCTTGGGGAAGGAGTGGCAAATATGAGGGTTAAGGTGTTTTATATTAAGACACATGGGGATGAAAGGAATAAACCTATTGTCCTTCATAAACTTTTATTTTATTTCTATGATTTGAACTAGAATACTTACATCCATCATCTCACTTGATAAATTTTGTCAATTTTCTCTCTTACTAGGTGTCCATTCTTCTATTATTAATTTCAATGAGTATCTTACATTATGAATGAGATGAATAGGGATATATTGAACACATTACCTTTGTGTTTAAATCCCTATCATGTACCTCTCATATCCCAAGAGAGTTTTATTTAAACTTGAAATGGACTAATTTGAAAAGTGGCTATGTTGGCTAGAGAAATCTTGATCTTAAGAAGGTTAATCATATGCAAGATCATAGTCATTTAGGGTGAGTTTAACATAATAATAGTAATAATATGATTAATTAAAAATATAATAAAGAACATAATGAGGATGATAAGGACTATCATATATTTTATAAGTAATACCATAGGATTGATATGCCTCATCAACTTGTATGAAACTAAAATTTACTTCAAACTTAACCCTAAAAAACTCATAAAAATAATGCATTAAAATCAAACATTAATTTAAAAAAATGAATAGGGTGCTATAACCAAATAATTTCTCATGGAGTTTCCATTAATGTTTTGAGTTAATCCAAATTTTGATATGTAGAATAACAACACCAACAATACTTCCACTACTTTGGACCTTAGTCCCACTGGGTGTGCCAAAAATATTATCAATCAAATTTGCACCCTTTGGAAGTTATTTCAATACTTATAAATTTTAAATAACATGGAAAAAATAATAGGTTATTGGTGTCATAAAATTGGATTGAATCTATAGGTTAATGGGATAGATCCACTTAATGAATCACTTAGGCTCACAAACTACACTACCAACTTGCTAAGAAAAGAGAGAGAAACATACTCTAATGGAGGTGATTCATAAAATTTAATTAACCAATAATAAAAATATTTAAATTCACTTCAACCATGATAATAACTTAAAATAAACACTACTCCTAATCTACCTCTCTACATCATCACTTCATGAGAAGGTTGTGAAAGATGTCTAGGCTAAGAGGACTAGTTAAGAGGTCATATAGTAACATTAATGAATACAAAAATAAATAAACCTTTCAAACTTAACTTTGAAATTTCAAAAGACCTAAAAAATTGTTTCAAACTAAATATGAATGCAATAAAAATACAAACATACCAAAGAATAAAATGTAATCACTTGACAAGACCAATTAATCACACACACATATTGAAACTAGTTAAAGGAGGAGGTAAAAATAGAGTTTTCTCATTGATAAAAGGATTTAAAATGGGTAGGTATTTTCCATACCCATGTGGAGGATACTAGAATAGCCTATAAAGGATGAATATATAGAGGGAGAGAGAGAAGAAAGAGAGAAGGGGCATAGGAGATCCCATTTAAAAGTGTCACTCTTGATGGATTAAGTTACAATAAAGAAAGAGGAGTTAAATAATAGTTTATTAAGGCATTCAAAGAAAAGTGTTGTTCTCTTTATTATTTATCATGTTCAAATTGGTGTGGAGTTCTTTCTTGTCCCAATGAGTCATCACTTGCGGTCTTAAACTATCCTTGTCTTCTTGAAACTACTTATAGGCCTTTGATATCTCATGACACTTTGCACATTTATAATGTTTATTTATGACTTTTTAAATAGTTCCTAAATTTATTATAGTAACTTATGGCCTTCTTGACACCTACCTATTCTTCTCATGATACTAAGATTCTATGTCAAACTTTGCTTGCAAAATGATTTCTCAATCTAACTTATAAAACTACCAACACCTGTTCATGATTAGATAATTTTTGAGATAATTTTTCATACTGATATATAAATAGTTTAAATATTTTACCTCTATAAATCCTTTTTTTATACTTACAACTCACTCATCATATGATTGAAACTTGCATATTTGAGTTCTTCAAGTTACTCAACCTAGTATATTATCTTTATCACCTACTATATTATTACAATCCCCTCAAAATGTTATTTAATGAATTTTAAAAAACTTTTATAAACTATATTTTTGTCCACAAGCCTTCCCGTATTAATTTGAGACCTTACCGAATCTCAAACTCCTAAAAACTATCCTACAACAAGTCTCTCTAGACCATTTTATTTTACAAGTTCTTCTACACCTAATAATGTTAGTCACCACATGTTCCCATATAATTTAGGGATGTCACTCAAGTGGTACTAAGGTCAAACCAAGTGATTTTAGGTTATGGTAATGGTTCTTTTATCCATAGGGTCACTTCTTATCTTCTAAGTAGCTCAAAACATTTTTCAATTCTTAAGGATTTTTTAAAGAGTTTAGGGATCTAATTTTCGTCCTAATGACATAAGATTCAAGTATACAAGGGTACCTATATCTCTTTAATGTCCCAAGGTCATATGTGAATCCTTTGTATAAATATAAGCATAAGAAAGTGCTTCTTGGGTCTAAATAATGCCATTGAAAATTGGTATGCATTCTTAATCTTTGTTCATAAAAGTTGGAGACTAAAATCAATAACTAACTTTATCAAATTGAAGTTTTGGGACCCATTCACCATCCTTGAAATACAAGTGTCTCTTTAGGTTCTGTGATAACATTTTATACTTTTCAATGTCCTCAAGTTCTCATTTTATCTTCATTAAACCTCCTTTCTCATGACTACACCTATAGACATGTGTTCATGGTTTTAGACTCTGTAGGCCTAAATAGACTTATTTAAATTTGGATCATTTTAATTAAATCTAAGGAAATTAGGGTTACACAAAAAATATATAATAATTCCAATAATAATTGATTATTTCCATAGAATTCTTATTTCAAACCAAGTAGGTACCTTCACTTGAAAAGGCAGTCTTGTAGTTGTCAATTGACTTTGTGTATAAAAGATTTAGGTAAATTAGTTTGATCACTCTTTTACGAACCTCAATTTATAATTTTATGATCTAAAATGTCCTATTTCAATTTTTCAATTTCTATAAACCTCAGATCTACTATTATACATTTCATCCATTTTCTAATTTTTTAGACCAATAGTAGCTATCTAGATAAACCTATAGGTGGTTACCTACTGTCTTGTCTATAATTTTAGATCTTGAGGGTTATTAGAAAAATAAATGAGTAAAAATAAGAATTTATACAAACTATTATGATTTTATTACTCCTTTCTGACCCTTTGTAACTTTCAAGGCCTCATATCCTCACAGCACATATATGTATGTTATACTCTCTCAAAGCTTGGTTATAGTTGATTACTGAGAGCCTTTTGAGTTTTAGGTTTTGAAATTTTATCTTTATCAAATAGGTCATTAATACCCTAAGATTAATTAATCTTAATTTAACTCTCTTTATTTCTATTTTTTAGGATTTATAGAATTTCATAACATCTACAACTTTTCTTCCTATTTTCATACATAGGCCTATGTATGAGGGTCTAAGCTTGTATAATTTTTAGTAGTTATGACATAGTCATATAAAACCTTTGTGACTCTTGGATATATTAAGTTTATTATTTGGTCTTAAATAAGTCTTTTTCATGCATATTTCATATCCCAAAACTCCTTATGACCTTCTCACATTAGCCAACTAGGTCTATAAGGCAATTAAGCTCATTCTACTTGCTACTAGCCATTAAAATGGACATGAGACTTTATCATAACTTTTTAACTATGTTTATGAGTGTTTTAGGGTTTATAAGCCATGTTATGATACTTTTAAGATCAAATAATATCATTCCATCCTTCTTCAATGACCATACTACCCTTTCTCTCACAACACCTTATGATTGTCTTACATCCAATTTCTATAAAAGTAACTTTAAGAGAAAACCAATCAAATTTTAGACTTATAGAGTTTTTAAAAAATCCAAAAAAACTTACTCCATGATATTTAATTATTAATTTACTCAAAACCCTACTTTTCTAATTAAAAACTATGTAAAATCATGTATTTCTCATGTCTGTACAGGTGGTCATACCATCAAATTATGTGCAGAGGCACTTCATTGAGCATGAAACATGATTCAAGTTTTTTAATTTAAACTTAATGAGTTTGGATCCATTTATTTTTCTTTTACTCCAATCAATTTGATGTTAGAGTTTAAGGAAGGTTTTGAGTGACTAGGATTCTTAACATTTGTTCATAGACCTTAGTCCCTTAATTCTTGATCTAATGCCACTATCAACAAGTGGACTCATCCCATAAACATACCTAATGATTATTTTCCCTTTTTTACCTTGTATATACACTTTTGATAAAATAAATATGTTATTTCAACTATTTTCAGACTATATTGGTAACCTAAGAGAAGTTTGGATGCATTTCTTAACATGGAAAGACCTGCACGAGCTTGATTTCAACCATGATGGAATTGGTTTAGTTGTATGAGTGAGGTGTGGTCATTTATGACAAAATTACACCTATTATTTATGTTTCTAAGACTTTATGTAGGAAAACTACCCATTTAAACAAGTTTACTTCAACATACTTACCTTTTATTTGATTCTCATGTTGGCTTCACAAACTCAAAAATTAGTTAGCTTTGTAATATACATTTGAATAATCCTAATTTAATGTGAATCATAAGAGATACATTTTTTAATATATTAAACTATACAAGTTTACCTATATGGCATGTTTGAAAGGTATTTGATGACCTTAGGGACTCATTGGAGCTTGAAACATTCTTTGAGAAATATACTATATAATATAATCTTAGATATACAAATAAACCTCTTATCAAGACACAAAATGTGACTTAGACATCCTTCACACCTTGCCAACATTTTCCTATGAAAAAATTAGCTAGGATAAGAAATAAAGGTGAGAAACTAAAACCTTAATATTGTCAAAAATCCCTAATCTTTGCTAACTTACCTTGATATCTCTAAGGCATGACATATGTTTATATAGACCTATAGGGACCTATGAAGTTATCTATTTAATTTAGGTATTATTTTTTTAAGGAATAACACACCATTTGATGAACCAAGGCATGGTCTTGCATGAATAAATTTTAGTCACATTAGTACACATCATAAAACCTTAAATGTTGATAAACTAATATTAATTAACCATTTTGAAGACCATGGAAAGATATATATGACCATATACAAGCATGGATGTCATCATGAAAAGTTTCAAACTATATGGGTTGATCATTGTGACCTAGGGTTAAAAATTTGGTCAATGGTTATCATCTTGAGGAAATAAATATGAGTACCCTTCATGCATAAATTTAAGTCACCTATGTAATGTAGATATTATTTTTTCCATCATATGTATCCAAGGTCACCCTAATAGTAAATTATGAGGTAGTTGATTAGGCATAGCATTAAATCAAGTATATATATTTATAGGTCTCAATGTTACATCTAAAGATATCACTCCAAGTAATTGTCATGAAGATTCATTTAACCATTTTATAATTTGATCTATTTTTTTATAAATTTTAAATATTAATACGCAATTGTTATAATAAAAAGCTACCATTAATGTTCAATTCAAAACTAACATCAATCAATACTCGTTTGATTCCTTTATTTTTCACTTCTACCTAAATACTTAGTGGAATATTTTTTGAGATTACATGTTGTGTTGGAAACTCTTCTTCCTCAAAATTGATATTTTTTTGGGTTCCTTAAAGGTGTTCATTATGGAAGAAAATATGATAAGTTGTGTATAACTATAAATAGTATTGTCTCTAAATGTACCATATAAAACATCCTTCTAGTTTAATAAAGTCTTTAGTAAATCCAAAATGTAATTTTTATCATGGGTATCTTTTAGTTGATCTATGATATCATACCTTTTAGGTTTATTTTCTTACCTTTTGGGAGGTGGAGGGAGTTGAGGAGGAACATGTTAACTTCATCCCTGATGTGGTGTCCTACCTATTTAGATGTTAATGAAATGGACCATACAATATATTATAAACCATGGGTGAATAATTGGATTGGCATGCTATTTATTATAACTTTGAGTTTTACGAGTTGGAACAATGAAAGGAGTCATACATGCCCTTTGTATTCTTGTAGTAATTGATAAAATACTTGATTGAATGTTTAAACAATAAGAATTGTGTAAGAATTGAGGGTGTATGGTAATATTTATTAAATCATAAATATATGATTTCTCTTATTCCCATATCATACTTGACTTTACTCAAATTTATGTTAAAGGTACATATGTCTTATCATGTGATTTAATTAATTTTATTACACGATTCTTAATTATTTTCCTTATTAGGGAATAAAATATGTAATGAAAATTCAAAAAGATTGAAGAAAAAATTCTCATCTAATATAGCCATATGTTATTTAAAATTTAAAAATAAATTAACAAAAATAAAAAATTTAGGTCCTAGAAAAAGGAAAAAATGTTTATAGAGATTAGTAAATTGCATTGAATTTCAAGGTTGAAAGAAAGTGCATTCAGTGTATGATATTGAATTTGAGGTAAAAATAAAGTGATTTTAGTGTTGCATATTGAATCTAAGGTTGAAATAATGTTATTTTATTTTTACATATCAAATGAAATGTTAAAATAAAATCATTTTATTTTTATATGTTTACAAATTTATCTAAACCCTAAGACATAAATTTTAAGTAATGATCAAAAATATGTATGGGTTAACCAATATGTTTTATCAAAAATTGGAATTAATTGGTGTATTAATTAATTAATATAAAATTATTTGAATGGTAGAAAATGTTTTAAATGGCTTGAACCTAGTAAAATGAAAGTACAAAACAAAAATGAATGAAATAAGATGATTATGAATATCATAAATAATATTTATTTGATTATTTCATATTAAAATAACTACCTATGATTTCAATAATTATAAAATAATAAAATTAGAGCTGATTATGTATATGAAACTACAACATGAAATTTCATTATTTTGGGTTTGAACCAATTAGAAATATAAAACAAATAATTGATGTTACTATCATTTGTGGGTAATTCTTGACCTATGTTGAAAAATAGGAATTTGATGGCATAATCACTTACACCTTGAAATATTAATATATTTTTAATTTTGACCTTTGAGTATCTGTGGATGACCTACAAATGACTTATTCAAGGTTGAAACCCTACTAGGGCTTGTGATAGTTGAAAACCTATAATATGAAAGTGGGAGTGTAAGGGGATGATATTATCCTAATAACCCATGTGATAATTTAATTTTAACTACGTATCTAAATTACTCTAAAGAAGGAATTGATTCAGTGTAGCTATCCTACCTATAGCTGTTAGTGAGATAGTGATCATTTTTTTACATGTATGCATCTAAAGATGGCTTGAATACCTGATAATTAATTTCTTGACTAAGATAGAATGGGATTATGACATGAATAAGTGTTTTTTATATATAATATAATTTTTGAATACTATTAAATATATTATCAACATCCAATAGTATAAATGTGCCCAAGTAGTGAAACTTCCAAGTAGCAAAATATGTGGCTCAGATGTGGATTTATAGCAATCTAAATAGGTGAAAACTCACACTACTTATTCTAAAAATACATACCAAATTATAAGGGAGTGTTTAACTATTTTAATTAGAATAATTTTTAGGTGAAGGTAAGAATCAACACATAAGGTTAGGATCAACTATAGATTTTGACCCATGTGGGTTGATTCTAACTTGGAAGGGTAACATTTGATCTTAAGAATTTGAAATATTTATACATATGCTTAGATATTTTTACCAATTAAGAATATTTATGTAGGTGTACAATAATATATTATAAGGTATGATCCCATTAAATTACTTAAGATAAAGTGAGGTGGAAAAATAGGAACACTTTAAGTGCTTCAGTAAATTAAGGTAAAAGTGGGATAAAATTAACATTATCAAGTATTCATGATATATTTGAATATATATAATGAACAAGAGACTTGGAACAATCTCAATCACCTTGGATCAAAAATATTAATAAATTTAAAAACATTTGAGTTACAATGAAAATAATCAGGGCCACTTGTTTAGATGTAGTAGGTGTTTTGGGAGCACATGTTACCTAGATAATGTTTCATTTGTTTGATAGTGATAATTTTCCTTAGCAATGTTTATTTTAGGGGATGAGATTTTGGCAGACCCATTTGAAAAATATATCAACAATATGTAGTGGGTATCCTCCTTGTAGTGGAAGACTTTAGTAAGTGATGTTAGTGGTTTATGTTGGGTTAGGATTATTATTTATAGATTGATATTCCATCTTTCTCTTTGGCATTTGGGATATATTTTATTATAGTTAGTACATATGTAACATTAACATTAGTTTACACTTTATCATTATCAAGTGATAACCATATAATTAATTTATGTTGATTTAGTTTTTTACATGATGATAAGGGAAATGTTATTTATAATAAGATTCATGTACCCTTTTTAGTGATTCTTCTACATTCCCCAGCCTTAATAGGATATACTCATCTCGTTTTTGTTGTCTAGAGTGTTTTTATAGGAGTGCCATGATGCATCCATGTGATTTAAAATATTATATTATTATGTAAAATGTGTTGTGAAATTTTACACTTACATATTGGTATGTTTGTGGTGGTTTTCTAAACATTGAGTTGCAATGCATACTTCATACTGCAAAATGGTATTTAAATAAATGTGTTATTATTTAGAGTCACATTGTTTAATATTTTTATACTTAGAAATGTGAATTTTACCACTTGATGTGGAGTGTTTTTGAAATATTAAAGTTGTTAATTGATATTTTAAGTTTATTTCGAATCATATTTGTATGGTTTGTATATACATAATATTTTCTCACTTTATCATTTACTAACTCTTTCTCTTCCAACAATTTATCAAGCTTCAATCTTTATGAGTACATAAATTGAAGTGTGCATTGAGAAAGGAGTGGAAATTACATTGGTGATTTGAAATAGATGTTTATAAATACACCATAATCATATCTTTCCTATAAAATTTTTGGCTTCCTCACATTTACCTTTCTACCTACTTCTATCAATCCTATTTGACTAATTTGTGTTAGTTTCCTCATTTCCTATTATATCATCCATGTCGATGAGGTCTATTCATCACATATATCTATTTCATATTGTATCTCGATAGATGATGCATTTCTGAGATGATATTTCTTGCATTCAAATTACTTCTACATGGTTAGCATAGTTAAGTGCTAATCAACTCTTCCAAACTACATTGAACTGGCTACTATAATTGTCATAATATGAGTTTGAATGTTTGATCACTATTTATGAAGTCATATTTTATTCTTGATCATATACACACATTATTTCACACTTATTCCCTAATACCATTTGGAGGAGTTATAGGTAGAATCTTGTTTTGAAGGAATCTTATCTTATGTAATTATTTGAGATTTTCTAGGAAGTTCTTAGATCAAAGCCTATTATCCATCTTTTGATGTGTTGATAAAAAAAAATATATTTTTGAAAATAGAATTCACCAAGGTGGATATTGAAGCTTTATGTGTCCACACCAAGGTAATTATTCTTAACCTTATGCTCATTCCTTTATTTCATTTGTTATCTTGATGTCATTTGTTTCTTACTAGATAAACATATGTATGTGAAATTGTCTAGGATTTATTTAGACTTATACTTAGTGTGGATATAGTATTTCTTCAACTATAAATTTATCTATGTTATGCATCCTAGGCCCCCATTTTCCTAACATGGATCCGTACTCATTTTTATTATGATAACCATTTCGACCTTGTTTACTTTCCTTTAATTACACAACTAATTACAATAATTTTAGGATATTCCTTTGATTGTATCATTAGAGGTATAGTTAGAGTTATTACCTTGTGTCATAGCGATTAAGGATTTTAAACCCCTCCATTTGATATTATTTATTAGTTACCCCTTATTCTAGGTTTATGGGTCCATAATTGGTCATGATATGAGCATAACATATCATTTGGATCTTTTGATTAAAATTATCTAAATATCAATATTTAGATATGGCATAGTTTTATGATAATCCTAGACAATTCCATTTTTTTTTGTGAACTTGGTGTTAAATTTACCATTTGACTTCATATTTCCATTAGAGTTGATTGGCCAACCCGATAAAGTTATATTTTTAGTTTTCATTAAATCATACTACATCGACCAAATTGATATAGTTTTGTGTCTAGTTCTATTTCATCTAATTATATCAATCAATTAGATAGAGTTATGTGTTAGCTTTTATGTTCCAACAAATTTAATTAGTCATTGATTACATTTTCCTTCCTACTTGTAAATGACATTGGCCTACCTGAGTCATCTTGTGTTTTAATGAACTACATCAGATAGATCTATACAATTCTATTTTATGTTTACAACTACATCAACCAACAGTGATACAATTATATTTATTTCATTTTCAGTATAGTCTAGTTCATTTTATTGTAATGGCTATTTATTTCAATTCATTGAATGTTTCAAATTGGTTTTCAACATTGATTTTCAGATCTTATTTTTTATTTGTTTGGTTTTCATTAGAGACTATGTTCTGGTAGTATATAAATTTTGGGGATTTTTATGTAATTCTATGTTGTGTCTTATTTACAAGACATCATGATGTGAAGGGATTACCAAAAAAATCATATCCATAGCGCAACACACTTACATAATTTAGTTTCCATGTGTTTCATGGTACATCAAAAATGCCTAAGGTACTCTTTTTATTGAACTTAGGAACCAATAATCTATTTCATTATGTGGTTCACCTAAGAGGAGTGTATCACCCTTAGAAGTTACTATCATTGTATCCTTGGAAACTAAAATGGTGGGATATAACCATGGATAGTTTCTATAGTTAGTGATCTAAAACATTGGGACAACACTAATCAAGGTATGAGAAAGTATATTTGAGAGACCACACTATTCATAAAATGTTTTTAGTATCTACCTGATATTATTTTCAAATAGTTAGTTAGATGTCATTTGCTTCTTAATTTTTTTGTTGTATTACATATTGTATTGATTACCTTGAGATAGTATTATGTTTTTTTATAACTACATCAACTATTTTGATATAGTTATATGTTCTTATATACTACATCATACAACCCCATATATTCCCCTATGTTTTCTCCCTGACTACATCCACCATCTTGATATAGTTAATATTCTTATCAACCTAAAACCAATTACATGGGCCACCCCATTATAGTTTTGTGTCTTAATTCATGACTAAATTGGCTAGTTCAATATAATTTATTTTATAATATTCTTGTCTTCTAGACTACATTAACTAGTTTAATATATTATTTTTATCCTATTCTTATCTTTTAGATTATATTGACTAGGATGATACAATTTATTTCATCCTATTATTATATTGAATATTACATCATCTATCTCGATATAGTTTTATTTAAACTATTTTTTAGGTTACTACATTAGTTATCTTGATACATTTCATTAGTAGTAGTTTTCAATAGCATTACCATTTCTTTCTAAACTAAACTGGCCAACCCAACACAGTATCTCTGAACATACCCAAGTACCAAGTACTTCAACTTGGTTGATACCATTAGTTTTCTATAAATAAGCTCCTTTTCCTATCATCTCTATAGTCCAATCAACATCATGATGTTACTTCTTAAGATGTTCCTATCTAGCCTCAACCCATTTAGATTCTACATGGGTTGTTATTTTCTTCTTACCTTATTAACTATCAAAGAAAAATTTTCATGTTACATGTTTTCCCAAAATAATTTTGTATTCATTAAATAAAATATAATTAAAATAAACTAAAAGGATGATCTAGATGGATCTCACATTCCATTTATAAATCTTGATCATAATATCATTTATACCCCACTCAAGAATGATAGTTTCAAGAAAATCGTTACTCTTCTACCATAGGTGGGGCAACTAACACTAATATTTTGAACATCCCACCCAATCAAAATATTTTTGATTCCCCTCTAAATATCTCTAATAACAATCCACCTATTTATACAATTCAAATTTGTACATAAATGGTTCAAAAAATGAATATTATGCAGGCATATAATAACTCCCAAATGCTCCAAATTAAATATCACACTTTGAAAATGGCTAACCAACAACCTCAGCTCATCATGACTCAACCAAATTAGAACTTTGTCTACCTATTCTTAGAGATTCCACTAAGAATATTATCCCTCAACTTCTTATGCATAAAAAAATTCTTAAACATCTTCAAAATTAACCCTTATATCCATTCGTTGTGTCCATAAACATTAGAAACATCTTTCCCGCTATTACATTTGATGAGACTAAGGATCATACATTCTTCATTAAATTTTTTTGTAATATATATATATATATATATATATATATATATATATATATATATAAGGAAAGGGTTTAAACAAATACCTTTATACTACCAAAACCTTCATAAGAAATTCACAAAAATGGTATTATCAACTTCCTATTCATTATATTACATAACCAAAGTGTATATGTCATGCTATAATTAAGGAATCATAACATAAATATCTTCCTAAAAATAGCCTTAGCCAATTGATTAATACTAGTCATTATCCTAATTAATTTTCCCAATATTTAAGAAAATGATGAAATTACTTATCTCATAAAATAAACCATAACATGAGTGATGATAACCTTTTAAAACTCTTTGTTATTGATCTTATATCACCTCTTCAATACAAGGTTAGGACTCTCTCTATCTCTCTCCTCACACCTTAGAATGATATTGATCAAGAAAATAACAATATATCCTCATGGTCAAATTTTAACCTTCTTAATTACCAAAAATAAACATTTCAATAATATAAATACTCCTATCACCATTTATCTCTAAAATAATCCTACTAAACCCAAAGTAGGAGCATATACTTTAGATAATAAACTTCCCTCTTGTCCTCCCTTTAGTGTTTAGGAAATCAAGAATTTATTATCTCCATCCAAAATTTTTGTTTATTCTAATACTACCCTTCCACTATGGTATGGCCCTAGAAAGATTTTTTGGTTTCATGCCAACATTGGTCACTCTTACAAGACATTTATTAAACTTAAAAACTTTAGATTCACTCTTATGTTTGCAAAAAATTTGACCATAATGATATGATCAAAAAGTGTGAAATAGAATATCAATAAGTTTCCTAAAATCAAACCTATAATTCTAAATATTATAATCAAAATTATTAAAAGGATTATCAACCATCCAATTCCAATACATATCATTCCAAAAAACAATGCACTACTAATTCTAATTATGATAATATTATACAATTTACCAATATCTAAATTCATAATAGTCAACTAACATCACAATCTTTCTAACAAATATCACGTCACTAAACCTAAGAAGGGTTTTACCAAATAAAAAATATTACAACTAATCTTATTTCAACTTCATATCCACAAACTAGTGATGAGCTAGCCTCATCATTAGAGCATCAACCTAGTTCTATCAATCCTTCTCCTATTTTTGATCCTAAAATAATTCCTAATAATCAATCTAAACCTTGTTATGTCTATAATACTAATGACAATGTAATTTTTTAGATGATCTCAATTATATGCCTTTCAAAATTACCCTCATAGAACTAGTGAAAAATTGTCCTTATCATTGAAATTTTCTCATACAATAATTACAAGGAATTGAATATCTTCTACCTATTGAATTTAAAATTAATTTTCCAACATTTAAATGTCATTCACCTATGAAGTTTATTCTATTGAAACCCTCCATAGATTTTCCTGAAGAAGATATGATTAATGATGAAATAATATTTTGAGTTAATGATCCATCTCTCTTTATTAATATTGGGATGAACAAAACCTTAATATAGAGAGTATTAGTGGGTGAAGGTTGTTGAATTAATGTTACATCTATTTTTTTATTCCAACAACTTGTACACTCAAAATAAAATATTACAGGACTTACTTGTCATGGATTAAATAAAACCAATAAAAATCCTCTTAGTTTCATTTTTCTCCCTCTCACTATTGGAACCAAAAAAAATTCACACAAATATTATGGCTTTAGATCTTCCTCTCTCATATAAAATTATTTTATTTCATCCACAGAGTCATCACATGAAAACTATTACATCTTCAAGTAGAAAATGCATAAATTTCATCCATAATGGCCAATGTTACAAACATGAAGTAGTTCCCAACCCTTGGGGAATTGAGCTTCATAATCATAAATCTTAGTATGTCATTCATAATATTAATAATTTTAATAGTCATCCTAAAATTTATTTTTTCAACATGAACCTTGATCTTCATGTCACTCTAAAAATTCAAATGACGACAAACCTAAATAGTTGTAAGAAAATTGTAATACCACTAGTTTACGTCCTTATATTTAGGAATGGATTCCACCATCTCTCCTTCCATGATATGAAACCCTTCCTTTCATTGATGATAGTACTCAAAATCCTCACAAAAGTAATGCTAATGAATCCTCTTACACAAAAGATGAAAATTTATAATAATTATGGACTTTTCAAACTATTTCAAGATATTTTAATAACATCTACTTGTAATCTCACTAACATGAGTGTCTCCACTAAAGACATTTACACTTATGTTGATCATTTAACTTCCCATTCATGTAAAATTTCTCCTTCTTACAATGATTCCTATATCATGTCTCAATCCAAATTATGAGACTTGGATGTAATGTATTCTCAAAATATTCTTGCCAAAATACATGCCCTCAGCCAAGATATTCATGTGTTTCACATATTATATGATTCTATTGATACTATACCAAAACTTGAAGGTTATTTTCTTTATTCTAACCCATATTTATCAAAAACTCCATGGGTTATTCAAAAAATTATTAATATTAGCATTTCTAACAACATCAACTAGTTTGATACCATTTGGCCCATTATAATCTATTGTGTTACTCAAGATGAAGTTCCATATATTCTTGAGTAAACAAAAGGGGGAATTCGTGGTGGCCATTTTAGTATACACACTATATCTTGAAAAATCCTTCACATGGGATACTTTTGGCCTACTCTCTAAAAATATGGAATCACATTTATTAAAAATTATACTCATTGACAACTGGATGATGACCTCATTCATTCTCCCTTGGCTGAGATCCAAACCTTGGAGTCTCCTTGGATATTTTCCATGTGGATATTAGATCTCATTGACAAGTAACCTATATATCAATATGTCCACATATTCATTATTAATACCACATACTACTTTACAAAGTGGGTAGAGGATATTCCCTCTATTAATGTTATCAATGTCTCTATTTATAAATTAATTCTTAATAAAATCATATATCATTTTTGGATTCATCATAACATCATATCCAAAAAAAGTGGGAACTTTAAAAATAGAGACATGAAATAGTTAAGTGCAAAATATAAAATCAAAAACAAATTTTCCATGCATTATCATCATTAGTGAAATGGTCAAGTTGAATCCACTAACAAAATCATTAACAATGTATTATAAAATAATAATAGGGATTCTCTTTATGACTGAAATCTCAATATTTATCCCATAATTTTCCCTTATCTTACTAGAAATCATACTACCATTGGGGAGAATCCCTTATCATTAGTTTATAGTTTTGAATCCATATTTACATTATAAGTTGAGTTACATTCCTTATCCATTTATCTTCATGAAATCATTCATTATGAATGGATTCATGAAGACCATATTTATGCCTTATATCTCATTAATAAGAGACATATGTTTCCTTTATAACATTATCATAAATACAAATCTTGCATAGTTAAATAACATTAAAAAATATCAAAATTTTTACTTTTGATGTAGGAGACTTAGTGCATATGTTATATTAAAACAACAATTAATAGGGAAATAATGCAAAAAATTGCTAAGGTACTTAATTATTTAGAGACATTCTTGGACATCGTACTTATATATAAAAAAAACATGAAGAACACATCTTTAAAGGACCAACCAATGCTAAGTTTTTGAATAATTTTTTTTCTTAGTTACATGTTTATCATAGCTTTATTTTCATTCATAATTATTCATTTTAAGTATTTTTAAATTACATGTTTGTCATTAATTATGTGTGTATGTATAGAAACACACACACAAACACAAAAAAATATTATTATAGGCTATAATTTCCTATATACACCTATTGGTTTCTCTTCTTGGACATCATCCATAACACCTTTGTTAGTTCCTTAGGTATTTTTTTCTATCCTTACACCTCTATTTTATTTTGAGTTACATTGTAAGACCTAAGATAAGACCAGGTGTTCCTCACATTTCCCATATTTTAATTAGTTATGTATTGTTTTCTCTTTTTGAGTTATATTACTTTATGATAAAACTCTAGAATTTTACCTTCATGTCTTCATTTTAGATTATATCATTTATTATAATGATGATTCATGCATACATATCATTTTATAATTTTACATTAAATTTGAAATTGATTATATCCAATCATTTTATGATCATTTCCATCATTTATTACCTATCACTCTCACTTTAGGCTCACCAAGGATAGTTTTAAGATTTCACTCTTTTATAATGTGCACATATAGGATTATTAGACACCATGTTATTTAGGTCCTCTTACCTAGCCAGTAAGTATAATATCTTTTTTGATAGTCATCTTTGTAACCCATTTTTAGTTTCTAGAATATATATGGAGGAGGAATAGAAACATACACATGAATTAAAAGACATATCATAATAAAAAGCAATTTTAAAAAGGAAAATTATATTAAAAGTTAGATCACATCAAAACATTTGATTTTTTGGTACATCTCCAAGCCTAGTCAAAGACGAAACTCCACAATTGGCCTCATGATAGATATAAGGTTTATTAGGTGTAATTGGTTTGTGGTAGAATGTATCATTACATAATTATGTATTACTACATATATTAATGCCATAAAATTTATCACATAGGTATCCAATACTTCCATTATGATGGTTCTCTAAGGGGTCCTGAGGAGTGGGGAACACATTATGGGAAGGTAGGATACTTTTAGTTTTTATGCATATCAACCTTCATGGAATGATATTTATATTTTACTATTTATCCCAAGCTTATTTCTCTAGGTAGGGTTCTTTCTATCCATTGATGTTGAAATCCCCTAGTCTTTCCAAATTGAGCTAAGCATCTTGTTTCCAATAAAGATAGTTTATTCACCTTGGTGTTTTCATTGTTTCCCCACTAGCAATTTAATTTATATCTTTAAAGGTAGGTTTGTTTCTAAATATTTTTCCCAATTTTTTACTTTCTATTATCCATCTCTTTTTGACATGGTAAGAATATGCTAATTTTAGTTTATACATTTTATAATAAAAAATGTGTATGCAATGAGCTAGGATTGACCTATGCTACCATATCTAAAGATCCAAACTTAAATAAGTTAAACCAAGTAGATATCATTGATAATTAAAAAAAATATGATATGATAAGTGGATCCATAAAACCTAGTAAGGGTATCACTCATAACAAAATACAAAAAGAAAGGGTTTACTCTCTTCTTGAAAATTAATGCAATTCATAGCCATAACTAGGTATCTATTTAATAAGTATTATAATATCACAATAATGCAATATAAGTAAGGGTAAGGGTTAGAAACATATTAAAATGTCTATGGAGCCATGGTAGTAAAATGGGGGCCTAGGATACCTAAGGTGGATAGATGGCAAGTTTGAATAATCATATATCCACACTAATTAAGTGTAGATAGAATTCAAACAAGGAGATACACATTCAATAACCAATAAATTATGAAACTTATATCTATCAAAAGGAAATAGATAGGGTTATAATATAATTATCTTTAACACTAAATATTTATCCTTAATATCCCCATTAGCCAATCACTCTTTGCAAGATATTTTTGTGGTTGTAAATATATCAATCATTGAATCAAGTTTTAGGATTAAAAAACTCCTCATATTTCATCCAAGACTCCAGGGGTAGGCTTTCCCTCCAATAAAATATCTAAATAACGAATAATCTAAATTTAGGCTTATGATAAAATTACAAATAATATGAACTCAAAATTAATGTTCTTCTTTATTGGATTGAAATGGTAGCTTGTATTTATAGAGATAAATGATCCCAATCCCTTCAATATATTAAGTTGATGTTATCAACTAATTTAATTTAGTTTGAGTGTATAGAATAGCTTTAACCCATTCAGGATTATTTTCTTATGGATTCAAGTTTTTTTTAAGTTTTTGAGTTACATTATAACACCAAGGAAAGGACCAGGCCTTCTTAACACACTGCCATAATTTTATTCCATAGATTACTTCTACTCCCAACCTTAGATAGGAATCTTCCTTGAGAGATAAGGAAAATATAGAGAGTAGTGTTTTTCTTACTTCAAGTTAGTTATTATATTTTATGATAAAACTATAGAATTTTATATTCATGTCTTCATTTTACATTATGTCATTTATTAGGATGATGATTCATGTCTATCTATCATTATATCATTTTCCCTTTTACATTTTTTTCACTTGGAGTAACCCTATCACTTTATGCTCACCAAGGTTAGTTTCACTATTTAAATATTTTATAACGTGCACGTCTAGGAATATTAGACACAATTATATTTAGGACCTCTTCCCTAGCCACTAAATATAATCTCTCTTTTGATAGTCATATTTATAAACCATTTTTAGATTTTAAAATCCATATGTAGGTAGAATATAAATATAGAAGAGTTAAAAGGCATATCATAATTAAATGCAAGTTTAAAAAGGCAAATTATATATTAAAATTTAGATCACGCCAAAATATTTAATTTTTTGGTAGATCTTCAATCATAGTCAGAGCTCAAACTCCACATTTGGAATCATGATAGAGTTTAGGTCCATTAGGGTGCAATAGGATAGTATATTGGGGTAGGAGGTCTCATTACATAATTATGTATTCCTATGTATATTAATGCCACATAATTTCTCACATAAGTACCCAATCCTCCCATTAAAATGATGATTATATAAGGGGTCTTATGAAGTGGGAACACATTGTGGGAAGGTATGATCCTTTTATTTTTTTATTCATCCCATCTTTCAAGGGATGATATTTATATTTCACTAGTTATCTAAAGCTTATTTTTCAAGGTAGGGTTCTTTCGGGACATTGATATTAAAATCCCTTAGTCTTTCCAATTTAATCTGAGTGTCTTATTCATAATAAATATAATGTTTTCACCTTATTTTTTCCCTTTTTCCCCAACCACCCATTTAATTTTCCCTTGATAGGTATGTTTGTTTATAAATATTTTTTCCACTTTCTGTACTTCTTATTCTCCATCTCTTTTTGACATGGTAATAATATGGTAGTTCTAGTTTATCCTAGATAAAAGTTGTGTATGCAATGAAATAGGATTGACCTATTACTATCCTATCTAAATATCAGAATTTTAATGAGGTAAATCAATCATATCACATTTATTCTTAATGAAATTTTGATATTGCCTTTGGATCCATCAAACCTAGAAAGGGAAACACTTACAACACAATGCAAAGAGAAAGGGTTCTAAATCCTCTAAGTAATCAACATAATGATAGACCTAAATAATTATCTAATTAATAAGTATTATAATATAAAAATAATGAAATATAGGTAAGGGTAAGGGTTAGAAACATTTTAAAATGGTCATGGAGTCACAATATGTAAATGGGGGAATATGATACCTAAGGTGGATATATTTCAATTTTAAATAATCATATAACCACACTAATTTTAATTTTAGAGAGAATTAAAAAAAGGAGATACAAATTCAATAACCAATAAATTATTAAACTTCTATTTATCAAATGGAAAGATATATGGTTATAATATACAAACTTTAAAAATACACATTGAGCCTCAATCTTCCCCTTGGCCAATGGTTCTTTGAAAGATATTTTTAGGAATTTAAAGTCCTCAATGGATGAGTAAAGATATAGGATAAAAATATCCTCATATTACATACAATATATATATATATATATATATATATATATATATATATATATATATATATATAACCTAAAATAAAACAACTAAGTAATGACTCCTCCAAATGTAGACTTATAACAGAAGTTTGAGAAATAGAAATTGAAAATGAATGTTCCTCTCTATTGGATTGAAATGGTAAATTATATATATAGAGATGAATGATAATAATAATTAAAATATATAAAATTTATGCTATAAAAAAATTTAATTTAGTTTGATCATGTTGACTAAACTCAAACTTTGTTGACTAGGCTAAGCTAGTTATTAAATATGTGCTAGAACTTTTAGAACTACATCAACCTAGTTGATGTAATTGGGATGGGATGGATAATAGTTAGAAATAAATCAAATAGGATGACATAATGGTAAAATATAGGTCTTTACATATTTATAATATATCAATGGAAGGACATAAATTAAGGTATTAAATCTTGGGAAGCTAGAATTGATGTAAGGATAAAAAGGAAATGATGTCTCTTGCGAAGCAAATTTTTTTCACACCCATTTCCTGATGCAGTCTTGAAGGAATGTACTTAGAGAGATTGAAAATTTAAGGTTTATAAAAGAGAGAAAACATTAGTAAATTTTATATTTTGAAAATATTGTGTATGCATATGCATTTGTCAAATCTCATCACATATCACTAGTGTAACATGGGATGGTGTTTTGGGAAAGAACATAACAACATAAAATTGAGCTAATTTAAAAAATAAAAAATTAAAAAATTGAAATTAACATATGCATACCTTGAATTAAATTTAAAAATAAGAGGTTTCATTTTGTATTTATTATTGATCATGTAAGGAGTAGTAACTATTGCCCAAAATTAGCTTACATACAAAGATTTTACCTAGATGGATTAGACCACTCTCTTTAACCATAATTATTACATTTCCATGCATAGTCATCGACCATGAATTATCACCTATAGGTCCAATGGAGAATATCTTCACATTAAAAAGGATCAAATTTCCTATCTTCAATCACTTCATAGTTGAAAGAGTTTGTTTGAAAAAAGATGACTAGTACAAGCCTAGAGGAACCTAACTATTTAGCAAATCATACATGAATAAATAGGTTAGTTTGGTTATGCATTTAATAAGTATACTTAAGAAGTCAATTAAAGTTTAAGAATAGAATTGAAATGATGTATTTTTTTCCAAGAATATCCCCTGTAAAGTTTTGTGTCTTGGTTTGTTTCCTATCTCAATATATAATCTTTAAAAGATGATCTATAAATGTGGGATGTGCAAGGGGATGTCAAATTAAATCCACAAGAAATAGCCATTTAGATTCAAAACTATTAAACAAGTTTTAAATTTGAATGTAGGGCCACCAAGTGTCATAATATTAGAATCTAAGATCAAGGATGAATGACACATGGGTGATAAATCAAGTCAATAGGTCAAGATAAATCTATAGTTCATGTTCATTCATGTAATCAAAGATCAATGGCAAACATGAGGTTAATAAGTTATAAGATCATGATATTAAACATGATAGTTCCATGTGTCATAATCATGGTGATTTAGTAAATCAATGGTTCTCATTTGATTATGTAGATCAAATATCAATAAAACACATTCAACCATGTTGAAGATATAAATTATTTACATGATTTTATGAAATAAATGAGCCCAAATTGGATGAAAGGCCACCATAAAGAGTAAGTATGTTAACTAGAAAGAAACTAACAATAAGGTCTATAAAATGCATGTGAGGCTACCAAGTGTCACAATATCAATTTATAGATCAAAGATCAATGGATAATATTGAATTCAAATCTAGGAGACTCTTGAGGAGATTTAAAAATAAAATTTGATCGAGTTATAGGGGGAATGAGATGAAGACATGCATCCAAAGCTATGATAATCATAATTTTTAAAAATCAAATAAGTAGAAACATTGCAAGTAAATGCCACATAGGTAGACATTTCAAATTGAAATATTATTCTACACAAACATGAAAATGTATAAATGTGAAATTAATAAATGATATAGGTTACCAAAGTAAATACTACAAATTTGTATGTCACTATTAAAGCTTAGTTTTATGCAAAGGTCTGCTCAGTCAGGTTATGAAGTCCATCTTGGGTTTCAAATTTATGTCTCGACATGATCAAGAGACTAGGTATCTTATAAAACTTAATTCAGATTCGATTATATGATAACAAATAATAAGATTGTTTTTCATCTATATTAGACCTATGTTTAGGATTTAGAGTAGAGGTAGAGTTGTGATTGTGATAGGAGTGTTAAAAGAGACACCAGATGAATGAGTTCAAGTGACTATCTAATAATCTAAAGAATATATCAAGATGAATCATGGTGCCATAAGCTCATTAAGAAGATGGAGATTTTGGAGGTTTATAAAGGCAAGTGGAGCATTCAATGAAGTTTCAAAGTCTTTGGATACTTTTCCTTCTTAATGGATCATGACTCATCATCCTCAAAAAGTTCTTGTCTTCTAGTGCATTTATAATCTAATGAGAAAGATTGAAGGCCATTTGGGCTAATAAATGTTATTTTTTAAAGTAAATATTAATTTTAATTGATCCAAATGTGGTTGATAATTCATGGAGGGTGGTTATAACTAATTTATTGAATTTTAATTATGTGCTTCTCCTCTCTCTCTTCCCCTTTTCTCCTATATCTCCCATTTCTTCCCCATGATCAAGAGAGACTCTAATTTCAACAAGGAGAAACCATATCAAAAACTTATAATAAATACCTCTTTAACTAATAAGATTAATTTTTACCTATCTCTTACCTTTGACTTGTGCTTAACAATATTGTGCATGATGGATTTCTGAAGAAGTGTTATTCCATGTGCATTGTCCTTCTTTATGGCATATTTTAAGGTGTTTTCAAGATATTTATAGGTATAAACTCATGATATTCCTACCATTAATAGAATTTTTATGTGAATCTTATAGTTTATCTTGGTTTCATTCATTGCTTAGTGAGTCTAGTTTATGAAATACTTATGCAGATTAGCTAGTTTGTGAGGTTGTGTGAGCAATAATTATCTTATGATAAATTAGTGTTGGTATAAAGTTTTTTGAGTATTATTTAATATATTAAATAATCCTTTTATATTTCTTAGTTACCTTATACACTCTCTATCCCTTTTCCAATCAGAAGCATTAGTCTAGGTGATCTATTAAGAGGAAGCTAGCCTTATCTAGAGGTTAAACCTCACTAAACAATACCCATAGCTTGAGGTTTCTCCAAAATTTATGGATAAAAGTGAGAGGGCTTGAATAAATATCCCATAAGGCTGAAATTCCTTACTATAATAGCTTTTGACATGCCTAGTGGGACCCACTTTCAAAGAAGATTGGTCAAGTTTGATGTTAGTTTAATCAATTTATGGTGGTTATAGATTTAATATTTTAGTTTCTAGCAACACTAAAGAATTATCAACATTTTAATCGAAGAGTAGTAGATATATTTCATGACAAAGGTGACTAAAAGATCATATTCTATAGGTATCCCTTTTCAATTTGTTGAATTAAATTTAAACTCAATAAGAAGGTTAAGATTTCCTAACACTCACACATACAAAGGAAAATTTCCTCATAAACCAATTTATAAGTTTACCTCTACAAGAAGATCTTTGTTGGGTCCTTTTACTACCATGTTATCCCCTAGAGAATTTCTTTTTTATGGATTTCAATGACCAAATTCCTTTAGACCTCCAATAGTATGCTCCTATTCTAGTGAAATCTCTTAAAAGTATACCTTACTTCATGGGAGACCAATCTACAACCCCTTATGAGTACCTTAGAGATATAGCCAACTAAGTTTGTCGGCCATTTCTTTCAAGGGTAAATCCTTGGAGTAGTATACAAACCTTACTTCTAACTCCATCACATCATGGGATCAATTAGGTGATGTATTATGTAAGAGATTTGAAGATATAAGTGACAACTTGTACTTACAAAATAGTTAACCATAATAAAGAGGGTTCCTCATGAGATTATGCAAGACTTTAATACTATATAAAAGACATGGGATAGGATTCCAATCTTTGTCATGCTTACTCATAACTATACTTTCCTTTATAATCTAACATCTTTCAACAATGACATTATAGTAGTGATTCAGTCTATGGGAGGAAGAACAATACCAAATGCTTATAAGGTGGCAATTAGAGTAAAGAATTATCTAGTACAACCTGAAAATATTACACCTAAGCCACTAATGCATTTATTTCTTGAGATTAAACCACCTCTTATCATCATTACTCCCCTTACTACCATTCCTCTTATGCCAACACTTAATACCATACCTACACTAAAGTAGGAAAATGTTTCAACTAGTTAACCTCATGACTCTTAATAAAATAAGAATTTCTAAGAGCTTAAGAACATTTTTCAATCCTTTGAAAATGAATTGGTGAATGTGAAGAGGTAGAAAGCTCAGTTCAATAGACCATATCAATATACATATCAGCCTTAACAATAATCTTATCAATAAAATAGAACACCCTACAAAGAAAATTTTGAAAGAGAAGGCCAAGTACAAGGGTAACCTAATTATGCCAAGAAAAACAATTATAATCTAAATGATGCAAATACTTAGAATACTTTGGTCCCTACTTAGAAAAACATTGCTCAAGAATGTGAGGGTAATATGCCTTGGAATCATTCATTTTATGAATCCATTATCTCAAACATTGAGTTTAATTAGGATTTCAATGATCAATGGCATCATAGTGCTAGCTATGGATTCAATCAAGCTCTTATGGCTCAGAACATAGAAGTAACTTTGATGACAAAACCAAAAGAGCCTCAACAAGGCTAAGAAAATAATGAAGTTCCAAACTATTTGGGTGATACAATGGTTAATTATTAGTGATAAGAGTGTTATGCACTCAATCAACAGGGTAGTTCTATCTAAGCATACATTCTAGTGGAAGCTAATACAAGGTTCAAAAGAAGAAACATAGATGATAACTAGGAAGTAATCAAAGATACTCCTACTATTACTCCATTACTATCAAATCTAAGTGAACCTAATCCTACTCCAAAGGTCCCAATGCATCCAAAGGTTCTAATAGCTCCAAATAATCAGAACCAAGGGAATGCCTTTGTACCCCAAAACTCACAAGTTTATAGTACAGTTATGGCTCCTAAAGCACAAACAAAAGTTGGTGGTTTTCCCATAAATATTATTAAACAAATGAAAAATTCCAATCTGAGTGTACTAATATGGGGCATGCTTTCCATGCCTAGTCAAGTGTATATCCTTTAGGAGGGTTTATCAAATATCAATGTTTTATATAAGCCATGAAGCAAGGAAAACATGGTTCTCACTAATCAAACCAAAGGACCTAATGAATGGGAATCAAATAAGGTGGTAAAACCTCCTCCCTTGTACATTTATATAATCATTAGTGATTCCTTGGTATATAATTACATGGTAGATAGTGGATCAAGTACTTTAGTGATGCCAAAGTTAATAGTAGATCAACTTGGTTTGATGTATGAACCCCAATATAATGGATTTTTGTAGCTTGATGTATCTTCCACCAAAATAGGTCTTATTATTATAAGTTTAAACTTGACCCTACATGTTTGTCCTAGTGTTTTAGTGGCTTAGGATGTGTTGATTATAGATGTTATTTCTCATTTTTCTCTATGCTTATCTCAAGAGTTCACAATAAAAATTGGGGATTATCTAGCAACAAATTTATCCTACGTAGCTTTTAAGACAAGGTATGGAACCAAGGTATCCATCAAAGCTAATATTATTGATCAATTTCATATAGATCATTATGGGACATATAATTCAAACATGATTTATATCATCCTAGATGAAGATGACCACTTAGTTGGTCAAAAACTAAAAGCTCATCCTAAAGATATACCTGATATTTTCTATGATGACTTATGGAGTGAAAATAAGCTAATTAACCCTTTTGAAGGTGTTAAAGAGAAGGACATGGGTGTCTAATACTTTCATGAGGAGAATAGGTCCATGCCATCCCTCACTAGGCTAGAAGAAGATTCTAGTGGTTTATGAAAACTATTCTTTGATGGCTTAAGGAGCAAGAATGGGGTAGGTATAGGTGCAATGATAATATCTCCCTCTAATTATAATTACTTCTCTTCTTATAGGTTATAATTTAGTTTTTATTGTAATATAACTGATTATGAGGGTATTATCTATAGCCTTTAGTGGGTTTATAAAGGGGGAATAAAGTATTTACAAGTATATGGGGATAGTGAGCTAATAGTAAATTAGGTTAGATGCCAAAACACCAAAAAGAATCCCTTGATGAAATCATACAAACATAGAGTGTGGGAAATACTTGAGGACATTGAGGCCTTCAACATCCAAGCAATGTTAAGGAACTGAAACTAGCATGTTGATAAGTTGGTAGCTATGGGATCTCAGTTAAACATCCCAAATGAGTTGAAGAATTCCAAAGTACAACCACACATTAAAGTGGAGGTAAGACCATCATTGCCATACAATGAAGCTCATTGGTAAGTATTTGATAGTGATAATAATATTGCTTGTTTCTTGCAGTAGGAACTAGATTTTTCCTCAATATACCAAGGTAATTTCTAACATTATTATGAGGATCAAATGTTTATCTAAGCTCTAAATAAATTCCTAAAGGGCTGGTCACCCTTGAAGCTTTTTTCCATGAGAGAGATCGTATAATTAAAGACAAGGTAATGATGTCAATTAATAAGGAGAACTATGAAAGAGTCCTTATCCTCAAATATAAGCTCCTTAACCTTAGAAAGGTAATCATTAAGGATGCTTTTATTTAACTTTGTAAAGAATATTTAGACATCTTCACTTAGAAATATAATGATTTGATAGGTTCTGATACAATGGTAACCCAACACACTATAAAATTAGAGGATAATTATAAGGTTGTGAGGTAGAACTAAAGGCCTATCAACCTAAAAATTGAAGATCTTATGATGAAATAATTAGCTAGATCAATCTAATCCAATATCATCTTTCCTATCAAGTACTCCTCATGGGTAGCCAACCTAGTACCTATGCGGAAAATGAATGGTGAGATTCAAGTGTGTTTTCACTTCAAGGACTTAAATAGGGTCTCTTTGAAAGATCATTACCCTTTAACATCAATGGAATAACTCCTTCAAATATTTTTTGGTTTAAAATGTTTCTCTTTTTTGGATGGGTACTCAAGCTAATACTAAGTGCTACTAAGAGAAGAAGACCAATAAAAGACTACCTTCACCACAAAGTAGGGAAAATATACTTATTATAATATGCCTTTTATCCTATCAACTGTTTGGGCCACTTTCTAAAGAGCCATGGATATGGATTTCCAATTCTTATTAAAACAGATGGTGTTGGTCTATTTGGATGACATAACAATTTTCTCCAAGAAGGCTAGTGAGCACTTCAATCACCTAAGATTGATCTTTGAAAGATGTAGAGAATATGGGATCTCATTAAATATGAAGAAATCAATATTTATTATCCATGAGGGAAAAATATTGGGACATATTATATCAAATTAAGGATTATCTATTGAACTTAATATAATAAGTGCCATCTTGGCATTATCTTTAACTAAGCACAAGAAGGGACTCTAGAGTTTCCATGGGAAAATAAACTTCATGAGAAGGTTTATACCTAGTTTTTCTAGCTTGGTTAAATCCATCACTATCATGTTGAAGAAGAACCAAGTGTTCACTTGTTCCAATGAAGGTAAAGTAACATTTGAGGCTATTAAACAAGATACTTCCTAGGCACCCAAACTTATGAATCCTATTTTTTTGAGGGATTTCATATTGTATGACTTTGCCAATATTAAAAATATATCATCTATGCTAATGCAGAAGAATGGTGAAGAACTTGAGCAGCCCATTTATTTTATTAGTCAAGGGATTCAAGGATATGAAGTATGATATAATTTAATGGAAAATCAAGTCCTTGATGTGGTAAGAAGCCTCAAAAAGTTTAGACCAATGCTCTCTAATGGAAAAATATACTTTATGGTGTCTCATCCTTGATTGAGGGACTTTCTCCTTAACAAAGACATAAATGAGAAGAGGGCTGGTGGGATTACCAAGGTCATGAAGTATGACATGGAGATCATGGTCACTAAGATAGTGAGAGGAAAAGTATTATGTGAGCATATGGTTAATGACCTTCAAGAAGATAAAGAGGTTGTCTTGGTGACACAAGATAACTCACAAACAAATATACATCTACCTCACACTAGCTATATATAGGATATGATAAGATTCCTAATAATAGGTGAGTTCCCACAAGGTATCTATAGAGTAAAGATAAGGTATTTTAAACTTTAGTCCATACCTTATGCATTGGTTAATGTGCTAAAGGACCTCAATATAGTGCTTGTTAGGTGCATTTATGATGACAAAGTGATAAGGATCTTAGAATAATTTCATGATGGGCCTATAAGAGGCCATTTTGCCTGAAGGTCTACAATATCAAAGGTGTGAGAGCTTATTATTATTGGCCAAGCCTCTTCAAGGATGCCTATGCATGGGTGAGAAAATGTCAAAAGTGTGATATATTTGTAAGAAAGAAAATATTGGTAGTCCTTCCTCTCAACCCAATACAGGTGGAGCAACCCTTAATGAAATGGGGTTTAGACATCATAATATTGATCAATCCACCTTCCAATGGAGGGGAAAAATGGGTAATCACTACTAATAACTACTTCTCTAGGTGGGTGGAATTAATTTCCCTAAAAGAAGCTAATGGAATAGAAGTGTTAGACTTATATGATAGCATAGTAATGAGGTTTCATGTACCAAAAACAATAATTTTAGATAATGCCTTAGCATTTGTTAGCATGAGGACAAGTGAATGGACACTTCATCTAGTCATCTACCTTAGTACATACTCAAATTCTTACCCCCAAGGTAATAGACTGGTAGAGTCAACAAACAAAAACATTATAAGGATCATCAAAAGGACTATGGAATAAAATTAGAGTGTGGCACTCAAAATTAAGGACAACCTTATGGACTGATAGAGTGACTCCCAAAGTTTCCATTAGAAATTCACCATATTTCCTTATATATGAGAGGAAAGCCAAATTACCCATCTCTCTTGAGCTACCTACCTTGGAGTTAACCCATTAGCTTGAGTTGATGGAGAGTGAACCTATGAGGATGATGATGATGATGATAGAGTTCATGGAGCTTGAGGAAACAAGGGACCTTGTAATGAAGACACTAGAGTCATACCAAGCTCAATTCAAGAAATAATTTGACATGAGAACCATAAAAAGGGACTTTAAATAAGGGGATTTAGTCTTCAAGTGGGATTCTAATAAGACTAATCCAAGTAGCCATACCAATATCAACAACTTGTGGAGTGGCCCTTACTTGATCTATGGATGAAAACATCATAATGATTTTTAGCTTGCCTAGTTGGATGGAGAAATTTCACCCATACCATTTAATGGGATATATTTAAATCCTTGCTATTATAAGAGTTTTTATCTAGTGCTTATGTTGTACATTTTGTATAGTTTTTCATATTTTCCTCTAAGTGCCTTGTGCACATATTTTCAGCTATTTGTTCCCCTTCCCTAGATGCCTTGGGCATAGGGTTAGTTTTATTTCTTATTGTACTTGTTTCTTAAAAAGGATGTTTCTAGAAAGAAATAACCCTATATCAGTTTTATATCAGCTAGAAAGAAAGACTTGTGACTCTGTATGCCCAATAGATTAAATAAGGCAACTAATCTATTACATAGTAGGCATGCAATTCTAGGAGGTTACGAAACATGTTAGCCAAAATTGTCCTACATGCAAAAAAATTACTTGGTTGGATCAGGCCACTCTCTTGAACCCTCATTTTTTGAATTTCCATGCACAATCATCCACCATGAATGAGCACCTATAGGTGTTATGAAGAATATCATTGCATTGAAAAGGACAAAATATCTGGGCTTCAATTTCTTCAAAGTTGAAAGAGATTATTTGAATAAATATGACTAGCATAAGCCTAGAGGAACTTAATTGTATTAACACATCATGTAGGAATGAACAAGTTAGTTTGGTTGTGTATTTAATAAGTATACTTAGGAAGTTAACTAAAGTTGAAGGATAACATGAAAATGATGTATTTTATGCCATGAATATCCCCTATAAACTTTGGTCTCTTGGTGTGTTTCCTATCTCAGGATATAAGCATTTAAATATGATCTAGTAGGGTGGGATGTGCCAAGGTATGCCAAATTAAAGATAAAGGAAATAGTCATTTGGATTTAAATATCATCAACAAGTTTCAAAACTAAATGCAAGGCTACCAAGTATCATGATCTTGAAAGCTAGGATCAAGGATTGATGATATGTAGGTGATCAATTGAGTTAATAGGTCAAGATAGATATATGACACATGTTGAATCATGAATTTGAATATCAATAGTGAGCATGAGGTCAATAAGTCAGAGGATCTTGAGATTGAATGTGATGGTGCCATATGTCACAGTCATAGTGATTTAGTGAATCAATGGTGTATGTTTGATCTTGTAGATCAAAGATAAATGACATGTCTTTAACCATGCCAAAGAGATTGATGGTGTGCATGAGCTCAAGAATTTAATGAGATTAGATTACACAAAAGGATATCATGTGGTGTAAGCATATTAACTAGATGGAGACTGATAGTAGGGTCCAAAAAAGGCATGTAGGGCTGCTGAATGCCAAAATATTGAATGTGTATCAAATATCAATGGCTAATGTTGAATTCAAAGCAAGGACACTCCCGAGGATATCGATGGACCAAATTTTATTGAGTTACAAGGGGAAAAATATGAATACATCTGTCCAAACTTGTGATGGTCACAATTTTTAAAATAAAATTATTAGTAGTATGGTGAGGAAATTCCACATAGGCAGACATGTCAAAGCAAACAATTTCTCCACCCAAGCATGAAAATTTGTAAATTCTAGATTGAAATATGATCTAGGTTACTAGAGTAAATACTATAAACTATATGCCACCATTAAAGCTCAGTTTTATGCAAAGTTATACTCAATCAAGTTATGAAGTCCATCTTGGTTTTTGAATTTATGTCTCAATCATGATCAAGTGACTAGGTTTCTATAAACTTAATTGAGATTATTATTATATGAAAAATAATAATGGGATTTGTTTTCATCTATATTAGACCTATGTTTAGGATTTGGAGTAGAGGTAGAGTTGTGATTATGAAAACAGTGTTAAAAGTGACACTAGATGAATGATTTCAAGTGACTATCTAATAATCTAAAGAATATATCAAGATGAAGCATGGTACCATAATCTCATTAAGAAGATGGAAAGTTTGGAGGTTGAGAAAGGCAAGTGGAGAATTCAATGAAGTTTTAGAGTCTTTGGATACTTTTCATTCTTAATGGATCATGACTCATCATCCTCAAAAATTTCTTGTCTTCTAGTGCATTTCTAATTGAATGAGAAGGATTGAAGTCTATTTGGGATAATGAAGGTTATTTTTTGAGGCAATATTAGTGATAATTTATCCAAAAGTGATTGAGAATTCATGGAGGGTGGTTGCAGCTCATTTATTAAATTTTGATTGCATGCTTTTTCTCTCTCTCTTCCCCTTTTCTCCTATATCTCCCATTTATTCCCCATGATTAAGGGATACTCTCATTTCAATAAGGATAAGACCTAAAAAAAAAAGTTGTAAGAACTACCTATTAAATAAATATGATTAATTTTTACCCATTTATTTATCTTGACTTGTTTTTAGCAAGCTTGTGCATGATGGCTTTGTGAAGAAGTGTTCTTCCATGTCCATTGTCCTTTCTGGCCTCTTTTAAGGTGTTTTCAGGCTATTTTTAGGTCTGAAATTGTGTTATTCCTTCCATTAATGGATGTTTTATGTGAATATTATAATTCTTCCTTGCTTCATTAATTGATTAGTGAGCCTAGTTTATGAAATATTTATACAGATTAGTTAGTTTATGAGGTTGTGTGAGTAATAATTGTCTTATGCTAAATTAGTTTTGGTTTCAATATTTTTGAGTATTATTTAATTTTTTTCATCACCATTTTATATCTCTTAGCTACCCTATAACATCACTCTATCCCATTTCCAAGTAGAATCATTTGTTTAGGTGATCTACCAAGATACCCACAGCCTTAGGTTGCTCCAAAATTTATGGCTAGGAGTGGGAGGATATAAATAAATCTCCAAAAAAAATTTAATTACACATTTTAATAGTAAATTTAGTAGACAAACCCTGTAGATACAAGTTTAGAGAATATAGTAAACTATCACAAGAGGGTCAAATTAAATGGAAAACTCACAAAACAAAATTAAGCACTTAGAAAATTGGTAAGTCAAGGTGTCAAAGAATAGGTTAGGATAAAAATACAAATGAATGTAAACTAAAAATGGGAGTATAATAAGGTAATAAAAAATATAAGGTTATTAATGACTGAAAAACCCAAAAATGTATCCAAAGTAGGAAAAGTAAAAATCTAGATCAAAATTAAAGATTTATGGAACAAAAATAATGTAATAAAAATTAATGGAAGAGAACTAAGAATACATACTTTATCATTGATTTAAAAATAGTAAATTATTAATTTAAATTCCATTGATGAGAAGGGAGTATTTCATATCAACTTAAAAATGTAGCTTATATTCTAATTATAGATATTTAAAAATTTATGTATTATAAACATGTAAAAAAGATATGAAGAATAAGAAGTCTATAAATTGGTAAAATATATATAACTAATCCTTCATGTCAATATGGGTAATAAAATGGGTGGTGTGGCAGAGGATGGTACTAAGGGAAAACATAATCTTTACTAGAAACAAGAAAGTCCAATAAATTTAGAAAGACTAAGAAATTTTTGATGTTAATGAAATTAGATAAATAAAATTAAAAATGAAAGTTTGAGTTAGATACATCTATTGAAGTATAATTATCATCCCATAAAGGATATTAATCATGAAAATTAAAATGTACCTACCTTCGCATAATGTGTTCCCTATTACTTAGGACCCATTATATGGTCATTGATCTACTATGAAGATTGGTTAATTGCATGAAAAATTATGTGGAACTATGATTATATTATAATGAGATCACTTACCTCATTTAATGGTTTACCACACCCCATTGGACCTTAGATCTATCATGAATATGATTGTGAAGTTTGAGCTTTAACTAGGATAGGAGATGTGTCAAATGAAGATCATGTATTTTAGTATGATCTAAATTTTAATATCATAATTTACTTTTCATTGTTGCATTTTATCTATTTTATGATATGTATTTTAAATTTTGTGGCTTTTTTAATTCATCCTCCATATGGATTCAGAGAATCAAACATGGGTGCTAAGAATGACTATCATAAGATAGATTACACTGGTTGGATAAAGGAGAGAATTAGAGGACTATGGTGTCTAATAATCTTAAAGTTTTAAATTATAAGATAATTATATCTTTAAAATAACCTTGGTCTATCCCGTGACATTAACTAAATATAGAGGATGATAGAAACGATCATGAAATTATTTGGTTACCATAAGTGCAACAAATGTGTAATGAAAATGGTATAATGATAGGTATACATGAATCAAAATTATGAGTAATGTTATATGTTTGAATACATAAATATGTGATATTATTTTTTTACCATAAAATAATATGATTGTTTCTAAGTGCAATAAAACACTACTCTCAACCATATGCTTATGTTTCAGGGAAGACACCTACATAAGGATAGAAGTTAAAGTAATTTGAAAATGGTGGGTGTTTGTGAGGATGGCATTTACCAAAGGTATTATAATTAATATAAATACAAGATAAATAAGTAAATAAATAATTCAAAGGATACATAAAGATGAACCAAAGACTCAAAAATATTTTATCTGTGATTGAATAATAAGATGGGTGTTTATGAGGAAAGGTTTTGTCTTATCCATAGTCTTAAAATAAAAATGCATAAACCCAAAAAAAAAATGATGTAGAATAATATAAAATAAGAAATAAAAAAATATAGAAGATAAGGTTAATGTATACATGACCTAAAGGTGTGTGCAAAATATATGCTATTGATTTTATACATAGGATAAGGTATTACAAAAACCTACAATGAATATTATCTCCATAATATATATAAAACTAACTAGAAGAATGAAACTAAAATTTAATATAAATAAAAATAAGTAAAAAAAGTAAATATTTGATATAAAATTAATTTAATAAAATTATTTCTTTAAAAAATGATCATTGGTCGGTTATTTGAATATGTGTCCTTCATTGGTTTATAATATGTAAGTACTAGGTCTAAGAATATACTTGACTAGGTAAGGGAACCATATTTTTTTGGTGTACTTGCCTTATTTTTCATGGGTATAATATAAATTAATCACTAAGTCACCATATTTGAATTTACAAACTTTGAATTTATAACTATGGTGTTTAGCGATGTGAGATTTTTATTGGCAATTATGTTTTAACACTCTCATACGTAACTCATTGACAAAAATATAAGGAATGAATATGGAATTCATTAAGATATTCATCATAAATGATTCCATGAATATAAGTGCATAATGAAGGTAATTAAAATTATAAAAATGAAAATAATTTAGAGCCATAAAGGAGTTTCCCTAATTGCAATAAAATTACGAGTATGATAATCCAAAAGTGTGGGGTATTTCTTGAGATACTAGTCATAATGAGAATCCCTAATATTAATTTTAAATATATAGTTAAGTATTTTTTTATTGGATTCAACTTGACCATTGTATTGAGGGTGGTAAGGTGTGGAAATTTTGTGCATTATTTTAAATTTTACACATAATCATTTCATGTTTTTATTTTTAAAATTACCACCATTGTCATAGATGATGGTGAGAGGAATACCAGAATGACATGATTTTATTAATAATGAATTTATCAATAGTAATTATAGTGAAATTTAAAAGGGGAGTATATTATACACATTTGGTAAAATATTTTGTATCAATAATGATGAAGTCATGATCGTCTTGGGATCTAGGAAATTTTTTGTTGAGATCTAATTCCCATATTTAAAATAGCCAAGGAGGATAAAAAATTTGAAATTAATTTAGAGGAAATTTGATGAGATAATCATGAAGTTGAAAAGGATTACACATTTTAACAAAGGTGATGACATTTTTTTTAATAATAGGCAAAAACTATCACATGCATAAACATCTTTGGGTTGTACCATGTTTGCTATAGTGACCAACATAAATGCCCCCATGTGCTTCCTTAAGGAGAAAAGAAAATTCATATTAACACAGAATATAAATATACCTTAATTAGTATGATAATATAGTATTTCATAGCTAAGGGCATATTTACAATCTTTATTGTGAATTTGAGTTTTTTCACAATAGTCACTCTCTAAATGATAGGTAAGATGTTTGATAAATTAGATGGTTTATTTATACAAGTCAATTTGTTGAGGAGTGACCAAATTAATGTAAAAAATAATAAAACTATATTTGGATTGTAAGCTATAAGGCTATTTTATCATGTGGATGAGAATTTTTTTATTCATGATGTGCTTGATGAGGGTGAAAAATTGGTTGATGAAGCATGAGAAGTAAATCTAGCATTTTATTCTCATGGGATTGATTCAATGGTGAAATATATAGATTATTTAGGAAGAGTGGAAGAAATTTTATCATCTATGATGAGGTTTTCAATTTTGTGTTTATAATCACCACTGACTTCATGACATATGTATTTTGAATCTCATAAGGCATGTAAGTATGGTATGTATAAATCAATGACTATTTGCATGCCTAATATGATGGATTTTTGTTAAACCATGTTATTAGTGATTCAAATTTTAATTGAAAGGTTACAGTAATAATGTTTCCATGAGGGTTAAATAATACATATCCTACCCAATCTCCTTGAAGGAATTTGGCTCCATCAAAGTGAAGGGTCTAAGTGTATTCATGTAAATCAATTGTAACTCCAATTTATTTGATGATGACTTTAGTTTTGGGTATAAAAGTGGAAAGTATGAGCTATTCAAGGGATTTTATCTTGATATCAATGGTGGAATTATTAAATTATGAAAATAGTATTTAAGATAAATATCTTGATTAAGAACTTAAAGGTAAAGGATTTATTCCTTGATAATAATGCCTTAAAGGTAATTAGTAGCTGGCGTCAGTGTGGTAAAATGTTCAATGATTTTTTTTAAATTAATTATTAATTCAAATTCCATTAAGAGTACCATACATTTGTTTATTCTATCTCTAGGTATGAAGGATTTATAGAAGATGTGATGCAGAAGATCAAAATGGATAATAACATAGGTTGTCTAATAAAGAATAAAATGTAGAATATTTTTGGATTTGAAATAAATGGTGAGACAATCATTTTCTAATTTTCTATAATGTGTCTCATAATCTACCAGACCATTACTAATGTAATATATGGCATGTTCTATGCATGTATCATCTTTTTGAGTGATAATTGACAAAATTGATATGGGGGTAGATTAAGTATAGAAGATGAGTGGGAAATCCTTAAAAGGTGGTTAAATAGTAGGAAGATGAAGTAATTATTCCTTCAGGTATCTAAATATTCTTGGCATGAATTGGTCTATTAGAGAGAAATACCCTTATTGAGGATTAAATTTAACAAATAGATATGGTATGCCATTTCTAGAATGAATTAGTGGATTACCCTAAGATTTCCAATTAATGTACAAATGTATAGAATAAAGAGAGGAATAGACATGTTAATTTTTTTAAAGTAGGATTGACATTAATCCCTTGTAGGGAAATAAGAAACCATAATATTTTAATGGAAGTGACATAAAAAACACATTTGTAAAGATTGAGTCTAACTTTGTATTTGATGAGTTGGCCAAATATAATAAAAATATCATGAAGATGATTTTAATAATGTCTAGATATATAAATAATATCATCCATATAAGTTTAAATTATTTTATGAATGAGATTGTTAAAAATATGGGGCATTACACATTAGTCTGTAGTGTAAGTGTTTTTAAGACCAAAATGAATTTTAACATAGAAATAGGTTCCCAATTCAATGTAAAGGTAGTTTTATGTTGATCTTAAATATTAATGTGGATCTAAATATATTCTAATAAACCATCCATGATATATAACATATCATATCCAGTAGTATAATTAATAACGAAATTAATTGATGGTAAAGTAAATTTATGTTTAGGAAATGCTAAGTTGATATTATGGTAAATAAAAATGAAAATGACCATGGTGATGTTCTTGAAAACTTGAATATTGTTGGATAATCAATCTAAGTAATTGACCATTTTAATGAACTTAGCAACTAGATGCTTGACAATCTATTTCTGGCATAGGGTATAAACATTAAGGGTGTTTTTTGTTAATTTTTATGTACCACTTTTGTAGAAGGATAGGTGATGATATTACATAAAATGATAATAGGATCAATACTAGACATGTCTTCATATGACCAAATAAAGGATTCTTGATATTTGTTAAATAATAGACTATATGTATCATGATATATATGGTAAAGTTCATTAGAGAATAAGATTGTATTTCCCCATCTTAAAATTGATATGGAGTTAGATGAAGCTTGGAATCATTATTTGTTTTAAGATAAACACTATCAAAAGCATCATTGAACCAAAGATATTTTTTTTGAAAATGCCCAAGCTTATGGTGCTGGTAAGAAATTTGAGGATCTCGAGCATGGATTAGTGCTAATATAACTTATTCACTAGGAAGTATGGATAAAGGTCCATAATATTTGACATCCATTGTAAGATATAAAATATGATAAAATTTTATATCAAATTTTGAATATATTTATCTCAAAACTATATCCTTGGCATTTAAGTTAGTTATAGGAAGTGAAGTAGGACGTAAAAAATTATATATGGTATTAGCTTGACCAATATAGTTTAGAACCAAAAAGTAGGGTCAAATTGTATCAGTTTGTTTAACATAGTTAGTAGTGATAATAGTTGTTTTGATTGTATTAGGCTAACTAATATAGTCTATTATATATCATGAATATGAGGGTACTGTATCAACACTTATTGATACCCTATTGATGCAATATGGGATTGAAGGTTGGACTACATTAGGTTGGTTGATACAGTATGAAGAATAAGAAATAAAAAGAATATTATCAAGTTAGTTGATAATGTTTAGACTGTATATAATATTATTTATTTAGATGATGCCATGAGATGTTGGAATAGTAAGGATTTCATGAACAACCTATCAATTATTTAACAATGGTTTGCTAGTATGAGGCACATAACCTTATTATTTTGAGTCAATATCAATATAGTTAGATGATATATGAATAACATTAACATCACTATCAATGGTATGTATTTTGACTAAGGTATTTTGATAATGTATTACATCCAAGTCTTGTGATTGGGCTTGGGCTATAATGTAAGAATCATCATAATAAATCAAAATGTTAGATGCATGAGAATAATTTTATTTATTGTCAATAGGGATATAAATAATGGAAATACCCATATTATTTAAAGTTATATGAGACATGGTGAGAGGATATTGAAATTTTTTGGCTACCCTATATTAATTATAAGTGAAATATTATTATATGTAAGAGGATTCATGACTATTGTATGGGGTATTAATTTAATTAGTATCTTCAATTTGAGTAATGACCCTATCTCATGGAAAAAGATAAGGAGGGATCCATTTTGTTACATAAAGATGTAATTGAGTGTTATTATATATTTTTTAATTTATTGGGTTCATCATCATCAAATATTACAAGAGTAACATTAAGTTTGGGATGCATGCTGACAAAATCATGAAGAGGTGGAGCACTAATATGAGTATAATTGGGATTTAGTATTTGTAAGTTGGATTCTAAAAAGTTTTTTATTTGCCTCATGATTTTAATGTCTTACATTATTTATAATTTTTTTTAATTGGATACCAAAATATGACATATATCTCATGTGATTAGTCTATGGATAACCTAATATAATGTTGTAGGAAAGAGGAAGATATAAAACCATGATATTTGTGCACATAGTTTTGGGTCCAATAGTGATAGAGATCCAAATGAAAAAAGAGGATTTTGATTGATTTTATCAAATCCATGATATGTGAGCCATGTTTGATGAAGGTTTTCTTTAGATTATCCAATTTATTGGAGAAACAAAAGAGAGGTAACATTAATACATGAAACATAATCCATAAATATATTATTTATTAAGGTATTATTGATTCAAAAATTAATTAAGAGAGGTGGATGATTAGCTTGAAAAATAATTTCATCATCAATCATGTGTTATTTAGGAAACTCTTTAGAGGTTTCATAGAAGAATAAAGTGGAGAAATGGTTTCAATAGCATGAACCTACATGGATGTGGGACCTTAATATATGGAAGTACATATATCATAATCATTAGGTGGATATTATTTTATTTATTTCAATTGTGTCATAAGGAATTTATGATGTTAGGGATAAGTTATTACTAATTCCATTAGTGGAATTTTGTAAAGCATAGATTTAGGTTCATCTAAAAAATTACAATGTGATTTAGAGGAAGAATTAGAATAAGGATTTGGTTTATAGATATTATTTTATTAGTAGAAATGTTGAAAGAACTAGGTTGAGGATCTAATTATGGAGTTAGTTAATCACTAATGGGTTATTCTAAAGAGGATTAGTTGTAATAAATAAGTTGTTCCTCAGTAGAGGGATTCATAGGTTTAGTCATAGAGTATTTGTGAGTGGGATTAAAATGGTAATTAATGTTTTACACATTCACAAATTTTGAATTAGTGTAATATTGGATATAGTTGGCATCAATAACACAAAAATTTTCATTAGTGTGTTGTGTGCATAGATATGAAGAAGATTTTTAAAGATTTTGATTTGTAGATTTGGAAAAGGTATCTCTAAGAATATCTAAGATATTAATTATGGAAAATTTTTATAATAACATCATGATCAAAATATTCTCCCAATATGAGGGAAATGATAAAATTTTAAAGAGCATGACCTATCTTGTGAGAGTGGCTAATGTTGGAATAAAACAAAAAAATGTTAGGATCATATCATGATGGAGGAGTAGTATTTGTATGAACGAAAGGTTTAGATGGAGCTAAGATTTTTTTTCATTTAAACCACACTAAATGGTGGGTGGGAGTGATTTTGAGTATCTAAGTTGATGGCTCTTGTTTCAGTTTGAGAAGATTTGAGTTGAGAATTGGTAATGGTTATTACATTAGTTGAAGTTTGTAAATATTATTTTATGAGATTATATGAAGGCTCAAATTGATTAATAATTAAATAATGTCTTTTTTATTTATCAAAGGCCTCTTTTATAGTTTGGGGAGAAAATATCATAAACTTTTATTGAAGAGAGGCTTTAAGAGTAGTGATGAAGAGTTTTATCATGACTCATATTATGGTATAATTTATATACTAAAGACTTTCATCATTTGATGAAAGTGTGAGAAGATTCATTAGGAGTTTTATTATAATTTATTAAATTGATAATTCAATTTTCAATAAGATAATTATGTTGAGATTCCTTGACTAGCGTATTGACTAAATCCTCTAGTTGAAGAATGGAATGTTTATGGAATTGGTTATACCATTCTAACACATCTCTTGTGAAGGTTTTAATGACAAGGGTAGAAGTAAGAAATTTATTAGTTTGGACCCATTCCTTAAAATTATTTCCAAAATATTTAATAAAAATAGAAGGATCCTTAGTTCCATCATATGTTATAGTTGGAGAAATGTTTCCAATGTATATGAAAAAAATGAAGGGAAATAAAGTTACATTTTGAATATGTTGTATAATTTTATTATAAATTAAAGGTTTAAGGATGATATTACCATTGGTTTTTCTAATATGAGGAGGAAATAAATTCTAATTTTGTTTAGACATGATGACTGGAGGTTAACTAGCCATTTTCAAGATGTGATTTTTCATTTGGAGTATTTGGGATTTATTAGTTGTTTTCATGAAGTTAATTTGTTAAACAATTTATGCAATAGGTTGAGTGGTATAGATAGGATAATTTTTATTAGAATTAGTATAAGGAGGATTAGTAGTGTTTATATTAGGAAGAGGATTTCTAGGTTTGGTATCAATCAATCCCACTATGAAATAATGAAGTTTAGATAAAGTACCAATTTTTTTAGGATTTTAAATGGTATTTTCATAAAAATTTATAAATATTATGGAATTATCTATATCATAATTTTGAATTATTTCAACAATGTTACATGAAATTGATCTAGATGGATTTTGAGAATACTTGCACCATTAAGTGTTAGGTTTAGTGGTGGATAAAGTAGGTAGGAAAGAGAAACCAATATAAAACCTAAGTGGATTTGGGATATAAATAAAAATCCTAATAAGTTATCTCATGATAATTGATTAGATTACAAAAATAATATGAAAATGTGAATATTGACTAGAAATAAATGCTATCAGCCATGTCAATGTAGTTTGTTATTGTGTTGGTAAAAAAGGATCTATATCAAATATGTCAATATAGTTCCAAGAAAAAGGTGATGTTATTGGAAGTTGTGATAATTATAATTGATTGATATTATCAATGTGCCCAATTATGAGTTATAAAAATATATAATTTATTGAGCTACTTAATTCAATTAGGTCTTGTGAAAATGAAAGTAATAAAAAATAGACCATATTGAGATATTTGATGTAGTATTTCAAGAAAGTGAGGGTAACATGAAATATAATTTATCAATATGTTTTTATTAATTTAGAGTATAAAACACAATATATTAGATTGAGTTGGTTGATGTGGTATTCACACATAAATAACTGTATCGATCCCAGTTGATGTAGTTACAACACACTACATAGAACTATATCAATATTGGTTGTTATAGTCTATAATATTGAATAAAATATAAAAAAATAAAAAAAATATAATTTTTTTATTAACTATTTTTATTAATGGAGGATTAGGCATATGTTATAAAATGATTTGATTTATTTTTAGGCTTTCATATATAATAACTCATTTACTAAATAATGTCAACCCAATGTTTTAGAGTACTAACTATGGAGGAAGCAATATTACCATAACCCATTTAAATTGGCTTATAGGGTAATATAAGAGTAAATTCCTAATGCTAACTAATAACTAGTGAATTAAAGAATAAAATGGAGGATGGCTTCCTAAAGTTCAATAAAAAGGAATCTTAGGTGTCTTTGATATATTGTGAGGCATGTGGAAACTAAAATCCATGTTTAGATCTATAATATGGATATGAATATTTTACATTTTCTCTCATGCCATAATTATTATAAATAATGTAAAAGGATTATGAATTTAACACCACTTAGCCCTTCATGACAATAGATAAATAGTTTCAGAACATAGTTTCAAGGGAAAGGTAAAAACTAGAAGATAAAGCTCAAAAAATAATATCAAAGACCAATTTGTGGAATTTAATAAATTGAAATAAATATTAAGTCAAATTTAAATAAAATGTGTTATTAGATTATGAAAGGAAAAGTTAATTTTATTTCTTATTCATAAAAAAGGTAAAGCAAACATAGCTATACCAATATTGGCTAGTGTAGTTGCACATATAATACAAAAATCTATTGAGTATATTGATATAGTTTGTGTCAAAAATATTTGTAAATAGAGATATAGTACTATCTCAAATATTTCGATATAGTTTTCTTAAACTATTTGAAATATAAAACTAAGTCAAGTTGATCAATGCAGTTTCTTAATAATGAAAATAAAAGCTTAAAATATAAATATAGAAATGTATTGAGTAGATTGATATAGTTGATAGGAATAAAATAAAAAATGTCAAAATAGAGCTATATCAAGTAGATCGATATAGTCGACTAGAAGATAGGTTTGATTAGAACTATATGAATTTTTTTTATATAGTTTCTCGGCAAAAAATTTAGACTTGAGGTAAAACCATATTGTGCCTGATAAAATAGTTTGTTATGAGGTCATCTAAATGAAACTATATAAATATTTTTGATATATTTGAATGGAGGGAAATTTAATAAAATTATGAGATATAACTATATTTATTTATTTGATACAATTGGTTAGAAATAGATTTGGAGATGAAATTATGTGATGTTACCTAACACAATTTATTGAAATAAATAAATCGACATAACTCTATCAATCTACTTGAAATACATGGTTAATCAAGTTAAGGTAATGGTTAGTTCACATTGGGTTAACCAAAATGTATGAAATGAGTAAAGATTAACCTATAATTATATTATCCAAATATTCATAGTCATAGAAGGTAAATCAAGTAAATCCCATTAATACTTAATGAAAGCAAGATATGACCAATGAATCAATTAAAATTAGGAAGGAGATAAATTACAAAAACAATGTCAATATAAATGGTTCCAAACATAATGAAATATCTATAACAAGGTCCTTATGTAGTAAGTAATCTAATATCATAATCAAGTAACATAAGTAAGGTGAAGAGTTATAAACATATTAAAATGGTTAAGAAGCCATGGTAAGTAAATGGGGACCTAAGATAACTAAGGTGGATAGATGGAAAGTTTGAATAATCCTATAACCACACTATGTTTAAGTGTAGAGAGAATTTGAAAAAGGAGATAAACATTTATTAACCAAGAAATTATGTAATTTCTATCTATAAAAAGGAAAGATCCAAGGTTAAAATATACTTACCTTGAACTAGACATGTCGAGCCTCAATCTCCCCCTGAACCAATGGTTCTTTAAAAGATAATTATTTGGTTTTAAATATATCAATGTATAAATCAATCTCTAAGCTCAAATGACTCCTATTGCATTAGAGACTTCACAAGACAAGATAATTCCTCCAAGATAAGATAGAAAAAAAAGACTCATCCAAATGTAGACATAGGGAAAAAGTGTGATAAATAACAATTGAAAATGACTGTTCCTCTTTATTGGATTTAAATAGTATCTTTTATTTATATTGGTGAATTATCCTAAAACCTCTTGAAGATTAATATTACTCCATCAACTAGCTCTATTTAGTATAAAGCATGTTGACTAACCTAAAACTATGTTGTCTAGACCATCCTAATTTCAAATCATGCACTAGAACTTTTAGAACTACATAAATATCATCAATGTCATTGGGATGGTAAAAAAAATTGTCATAACTACAAAATTGGGCTGACATAGTAGTAAAATATAGGACTTGACATAGTTAGAGGATATTGAATGGAAGGGGATGTCTTAGGGGATTTAATTTAGGGAATCTAAAATGGATGTAAGGATAAATATTCAATAATGTCTCTCATTAATTACCATCAGTCTACCCATCCCTCTTTTAGGTCACCCTTTCAGGCATACACTTATATATATTAGAATTTGATAGGTTTTTACAAGGAAAAAGCATCAATAAATGATAAATTTTAAAAATATTATGTGTATACAAGTTGCATCTTTCAGTTGTTATGATAAGTTTTTTCTATCATTTCATTAAGTTTATAGGAGTTATCTTAGCTATATTTTGGGACATAATATTATTGTGGAGTTCTTGATACATAGTAATGTGTTTTGATCCCATGATTATCATAGTACTCTATGAACTCATTTGAGGTGAATTCTCAACCTTTATCAGATCTTAAGAATATGATTTTTCATTCAATCTCATTATTTACCACCATGATTCTTGGTCTCATTACTTTTTATAGTATTTTTTAGACTCTAGTTTTGATGCACATGCATTATTACATTAATTTGATTGATAAAAATAATCAAATTAATTATCTATGTTGTAATTTATGCCTTACCTACATGTTATTGTGTTTAATTGTTAGGATGATTATATCTTTAAATATCGATCATTGATCTTAAGTTTGGTGTCATGATTTGATGGTGTTCATTGAAACTACTCAACTTTAAAATGCATCCATTCAATCAATCTCTGATAGGCTTATGTACTCCATTTAATCTTTGTACACTTTTAGACTTTAATGTTTAAATTTAAAACATGTCTATTGATATTTTATATCTAAGCTCTCATGTGCCATTATATCTTCATAGTTACATGAACGTTATCTATATGTATCATCAAACATTGATCACTTTATCCCATTGAGTCCACTCTCTCCATTGGATCTTCTTTGCATGATCAACCACACACTGTTTGATTTTTTGACAAGATCAAACTTTATCTCTAATGAGATTTGGTGAATGTGGCACTTGGAATTAGTGCATGAATTCTTCACATTGATATTCATTCTATCTATTGAGACACTTTGGATCCTCACATTAATAATTGACTAACTGACTTTAAACCACACTATAGATTTATTGTTCAATGCTCTTTGATTGTGACACTTATCACTAATACATTCAATCGCATGTGAATTTGACATGTTTAATTCACTATACATCATTGTATCTTCATTATATGATTAAACACTAAATATTAGATCTTTTAATAATCATGATCTTTACCTTGTGCAAATTTGACTAAGTATGAAGACTAGCTCAATATGTCTAGAAGGCTAACTTTTCACCTTCATATCTTTTTCTTCATTCATCCACATATTCTAAATTTTGGTCCATATAAACTAGGCATGATAATTAAAAAACCTATATACTCATTTATTATTGAATCATTCATGCATGTGAGATATAATGCCATTAATATGATCACTCAAATTTTTCTACCAAAAAGCTAACTATGCTTAGAACTACTTGGAAGGTGAACTTTTTTCTTGCATAAATTTTCATGTGATTCATCATATGATCTATAATTTAGTGCATAAGATGATATCACATAGGGTATTCCATCCATATATACATATACTTTAGAAACCTTTACACATACAATATATGACATCTTAAAAATGCCTTTTCAAATTTTTCTTATCATCTACAAATTTGACTATGGGAAAAGATTTCCAAAATGCTTAGAAGCCAAAATTTTCTCATGCATATCTCTTGTCATGATACATTATGTGACCTAAGATTCAATGCATAGAAACTAGGCACAAAAATGAGCAAACCCATATTATCATTTGATCTTAACACCTCCATGTGTACAAATGCTGACCTCATCAATATACTTACTTGGCTCTAATTGAACCCTTTTGAAAATTTGGATAAGTATATAAACATATTGAATTTTATCTCAGTATCCAAAATTGCATTCCCATATCTTCAACCATGCTTCATTGCACAAATTCAAATCTATCACATAATAACTAGGGACTAAAGTGATCACAACTATATGACCAATTCCCCTTGACTCATCCACATGTGGCAATAGTGACATCAGTAAATTGGCTATTTATATTTTCCTTTATAAACCCAAAATGTCTAGATGATCAAAATGAAGAATTGGATGAATTTCACTCATGCACACAATCACTCCAATCATCATTGACCTCTGATAGGATCCCTTGCATATATTATAATAACCATATTCAATATTGAATATCAATGACATAAATAATGCCAATAATATCCATTTTGACATAATTGACAATCATATTGCCAAAAAAAGCATCAGTAAATGATAAAGTTTAAAAATATTATGTGTATACAAGTCACATATTCTAGTTGTTATGATATTTTTTATCATTTCCTTAATTTTACAGGAGTTATCTTAGCTATATTTTGGACATAAATCTTAATATTCACCTTTCTATAGACCAATTGCTCCCATTTATACCATTGTACTCATTTTTTCATCTTTGATTAAGTATGGATTGTTGCTTCTCTTTCATAGATTTGTTAGAATTAAACATTTCATAAATTTCAATCTTATTTTAGTATGGTTTTTTAATTCTATTACAATTATATTGGTATCCTTAATAAATTCTATGTGTCCTTAGTTTTATCCAAATTTTTACTCTTCTCACGTTGGATACATTTTCAAGTATTTCATCCATTAGTATCCATAAATGTTTTGCTACCTGATTCTCCCCTTTGTCATTATTCATTTTCCTTGGTATTTTTGTCCTAACCTAACCCTTGTTATGTCATCTTGACAATTTTACAAGTTAAATATTTATTTTTTAGATTTTTCCATTTACTTTAGCCTTTTTTTATTTTCTTTATTTGCTCTCACCTTGTATCACTAGGATTTGTCTAATGTAGCTATTGTACCCTCCATAATTGATACTATGATTTTAGCATGTGGCCATTTAGTGATAAGGTTAAGTTAAGGTATACATATGATACTTTAAATTATTAATTTAATTTATACATTTATTTCATTATTTTATTTTGATTTAGCTATGTTACTATGTTGTTATGTTATTTATCAAAACACCATCCCATGTTACACTATTGTGACATGTGATGAACTTTGGGTGGGGAATATGTATACATATAATATTTTTTCCCTTTTGAATTTATTGATGGTTTCTCTCATAATAAGAGGTTGATATTACATCTCCATAAATGGATGCCTTAAAAGGTGCACCAATGATCTGGGCAACAATTCAGGTGACAATACGGGTGACAGTTCCACCCTAATTAATGATGGAACTTCTGGGAGCCATAACTTTTGCATCGTAGCTCCAATTGATTGACCATTTGAACCATTGGAAATATAATAATGAGGATAACATGGTGAGATGGAATTGATATTTTATTTATAAATTTTGACCCTTAAAAAACTAATGGAAGTACCCCAAATTTCAATTTTAGTAGTGCAGTATAATAATAGTAAGTTTCTAAAAATAGTAATTCCTCAAATTATGTATTATTTTAAGTCATGGAAGTCAAACCAATTAATATCCATTGAGATTGGTGACCTTCCACATCCTCCACATACTTTAAAATGTGTATAAATGAATATGTAACCCAAAATGGAAAATCATACATCTCTTCCTAGAGAAAAGCATATAGTTGTATTGTGATCTTGAGTAATAAAACATCTCTTCTTAGAGAATTCATTGTTACTATGTTATTTTTGTGTTCTTGAAATATTTATCAACTAGAAATTTTGATTTTTGGATTAGTGGTATCACAGAAGTTTGTCTTGAGAGTGTATGATCCCAAGGATGAGGTCAGGCTCTAAGAAGCTTGGGTGGAAAACAACAGAGCTTCCAAAATATCCACCTATTCTCTCCAAATGACTTCAAATGGTAGATGAAAACAAGACATCTGATCCTTTCAAGGAAATGGTGAATGAAGCCCTCCAATGGTAATAAGCATAGATGTTACAATAATTTTACCAAATCCTTCAACAACTCCCAATGGGAAATTCTAGTGCCTCATCTGCACTTCCTAGCTCCACATCCATGGAATGTCATTTTAGTGCCCCAACACCCTTTAAGGTTTAAGTAAATTTTGATATTCCTATATCTGATGGAAAAATCAATGCTGATGTAGTATAAAATTGGTTGGATCAATTATCTTCCTACTTCCTGTAAATAAATTTACCGATGGAGAAAAGATCACTTTTGCTCTTTTGAAAGCATCATTGCCTTTGAAAAACTGGTGGGAAGTGTACAAAAAGAGGTTTAGTATAGATGACATTGGCTTTGAGGTGGAACCTACCTGGGATGATTTCATGGAAGAAGTAAAGGAATAATACTATCCTATTGGAGCATATGATGATCTGTACATATACTGGAAACAACTTCACCAAAGTAAGGACCAATCTGTTCAAGATTACATAGACATTTTTCATTCTTTATCTACAATATTGGGCATCTAAGAAAGTGAGAAACACAATAATTTAAAATATTGTGGTGAACTACAATGGTACATATGGGGAGAAATGGAACTCTTCAATTTGGAAACCCTTGGTGAGGTATACAAGTTCACAATGAAGATTGAGCAAAAGCATGGCAAAAATAATATGAAGAGTCCACCCTCAAAATTAAAAAGTGATAAGGAAGATCAAACATGAGGCCAAAATTAGAAACAAAATGATTTTCAAGATAAGAAACCCTAGAAGGGGAAGGCTAGAAAATGGTGTGATTACCACAAAATTGGAACTCACTCCAAAGAATAATGCCGACCCATCACGTCACTACTTTCTAAGTCACAATACTCAACATCTACTACTCTATCTCATACATAACCTATAGTCAAAGAGGATGAAGAAGATATTGTAGATTCTGAGCCTAACACCATTATCACTTCATCACATACCTATGAGGAAAGGCCAGATGACAAGGAAAGATTGTTCCACTCTAAATTATGGGTAAAATTTAAGCCTTTGCATTTCATTCTTGATAGTGGGAGTCAAAATAATTTAATCTCTACTAAAGTTATGAAAAGTCTAAATCTATCCATGAAGTCTCACCCAAAGCCATATAGTATTGGATGGTTGAGCCCAAGGAGAGACCTTCATGTCACCCATAAATGTCTTCTTTCATATGAAATAAAACTTTTCCAAGATGAAATCTTGTTTGATGTGTTCAATCTAGATGTTTGTGATGTACTCCTTGGTTAGCTATTCATGTATGATCAACATGGCATCTATGAATCATGAACCTGAAGAATCACCCTCACTCTAGGAACATGATGCTATAGGGTACTAAAGGTACCACCTCCTACATCTCTCTCCCTAATTAGTGACAAGAAATGTAAGAGATTGGTGGAAAAGACAAAGCAATTCATTCTCATGGTGGTCAAACCACATAAATCCAAGAAGGCCAATGTTGTAGTCCTAAATACACAATCAACATAGAAAAAAATTAGATGGGACAAATCATAGGAGAATATGATGACATATTCAAGTCACCCATAGGAGTTCCACTACATTTCTAGGTAAAACATTCTATCAATTTGATCCCAAGGTCACCTTTGCCTAGCAGTCCTATGTATTACATATTAGTTTTAGAGAATGATGAGATAAAAAGATAGATTCAATAATTGATCCAAAATGGTCACATTAGGCCAAGCTATTCACCTTATGGTAGCCCAATTATCCTAGCACCAAATAAATATGGAACATGGAGGCTTTACATCGACTATCAAGCCCTGAATAAAGTCATTATGAAGAAATGCTACCCTCTCCCTAGGATTGATGAGCTGCTGGACCAACTCCATGGTGTGAAGTTCTTCACCAAAATTCATCTCAAATTTGGCTATCACCGAATTCCCATCAATCCCACCAATGTCTAGAAGACTACATTCAAATCTAAGGAGGGGCTCTTTGAATGGTTGGTTATGCCTTTTGGCTTAACTAATGCACCTACAACCTTCATGAGGATGATGGATGATATCTTGTGACCCTTCACCAAATAATTCATGGTTGTCTACCTAGATGACATACTCATCTATAATAAGGTGCTTCAAAATCTTTGGGAGCACAAGTTGTAAGCAAATCTTGATAAATGCATATTCATGATGACAACAATTCAGTACCTAGGGTACATTGTGAATGAAGAAGGGGTCCATGTTGATCCAAAAAAGATTTGGGTTATTCAATAATGGCCTACATCAAGGACCCTCACATGGCTTTGTAGCTTCTTGGGCCTTGTAAATTTCTATCGCAGGTCTGTTCTTGGATTTTCACATGTTGGTTGGTCACTAACCTACGTGACTAAAGGAGGAGCTAAATCTACATTTGAACGGGGTGAAATACAAAAAAGTGCATTTGGGAATTTGAAGAAGAGACTTTGCTCAGCTCCTGTTCTTGCCTTGCTAGATTTGGATAAACCTTTTGAGTTGATGATAGATGCATCTAAATATGCTATGGGAGTCATCATCATGTAATATGGCCATCTTGTTGTATACCATAGTGAACCTCTCACTAATATAGTCAGGAAATATCTGACATATGATAAGGAGCTCTATGCCATTATGTAGGCCTGTAAATAATGGAAACACTATATCTTGGGGAAAGAGATGGTCATCCACATTAACTATAGACCATTGGCATTCATCCAGACATAGATAAAAATATGAAATGAGAGGCACCAAAATTGGTTCACATATATTTACCAATTCCATTTGATAATCAAACACAAAAAGGGAAGTTCAAATATAATTAAAAATTGTTTCAGCCACCCACCAATTACTACACTCATAATAGTTCTTGACCTATGTGGACATGAGACTGCCACTTGGGGTGCTCTGTATGAAGTAGATCTTGCCTTTTCTAATACATATGATGTGCTTCAAAAAGGTGAAAATATTTATAATTTATATTTACAAGATAATATCCTCTATCATATGGGGCACATCTATGTTCCAGTTGTAGAGCAATAGAAGATGATATGGGAAGCGCATTTTAGTATGATAGCTAGACACTTTGGTGTAGAAAAGACATTGGTAGTTCTTCAAAAACACTTATAATGGAACCATATTAAAAAATATGTGGAAATGTATCTAAAATATTACACCCCATGTGTGATAGCTAAGCCAACAAATAAGAATCAAGGATTGTACACGCCATTTCCAAAACTAACTAGGCCTTAGGAATCTATCTCAATGGATTTTCTCTCAGGTTTTCCCACTTAAAAACATGATAAGGACTATATTTTTGTGATATTTTATCATTGTTCAAAAATGGATATCATGATTTCTTGTAAGAAAAATATATCTATTGAATAAATTGCTCAACTATATTTTAGTCATGTATGGCTCCATTTTGGTCTCCCCAAGTCCACTATCTTAGATCAAGATAGGAGGTTCTTGAGCATCTTCTAGTCCACTCTATGGAATATGATGGATACCAAGTTGATAAAGTCCATAGCCTTCTATCCATAGACTGATGGTTAGATAGGTGGTGAACCATTTGATTGTTCACATGATTCTGATATATCACTCCAAACATCCATGCACATGGGATGAGGGGATTCTTTTCATACAACATGGATACAATCAGGCCCTACATAGCTCAACCTAGCACAGTCCATTCCAAGTATGCTTTGGGTTCCAACCCATGGCACCAATTGATATATTCATTCCATTCTCCACCATGGAATACACACCTTATGAAAGATCTGAGGTAGCAAAAGCAACAAAGTTCATTGAACAAATGTAACACATCTAGTAGTAAGTTCATAACATCCTAGAGTAGATGAATTAGAAGTATAAGCAACACCATGAAAAACATAGGATTACACACCTTTTTTCTATGGGTGATAAGGTTTGGTTGTGGCTTCATAAGGAATGACTTGTAGGCCCATATATAAAAATTTAGCCTCTATGATATGGTTCCTACACCATCACCAGAAAAGTTGGAAAAATGCTTTTGAGTTGAACCTACCAACCTACCTTGGTCTACATCCAATATTTAATGTGGAGCTCCTCAAACCCTATCATCTACATCTATTGGACACTTTAGTCATAGAATAACAACTAGACATTAATGAGCTTGATCCACATATTTTTTATCTAATGGAGGAGGATTAGATTGTGGACGCATGGATGAAGATAATAAGAGGATGCTCTATTCCACTTTATCAAGTGATCAAAAGGGGCCAGCTTAGCGACCAAGGTGAGTGGCTCATACAAAATAAAATCAAGACACAACTACCACACCTAATGAGGAACATTTATGCAATGGGGACCATTAATTTTTAATGAGGGAGGAATGATCTGGGCAACAATTCAAGTGACAATTCGGGTGACAGTTCCACCCTAATTGATGACAGAACTTCTGGGAGCCATAACTTTTGCACCATAGCTCCAATTGACTTACCATTGGAATCATTGGAAAGCTAAGAACAAGGAGAACATGGTGAGATTTAATTTTTCTCTGATTTATTAATTTTTTCCCCTATAAACCCAATGTAAGTTCCCCATATTTCAATTTTAGTAGTGTAGTCTAAAAATAGTAAGTTTCTAAAAATAGTAATTCCTCAAATTATGTATTGTTTTAAATCATGGAAGTCAAACCACTTAATATCCATTGATATTGGTGACCTTCCACATCCTCCCCATACTTTCAAATGTGTATAAATGAATATGTAACCCAAAATTGAAAATCAGACATCTCTTCCCAAAGATAAGCATATAATTGTATTATGATCTTGAGTAATAAAACATCTCTTCTCAGAGAATTCATTATTACTATGTTTATTTTGTGTTCTTGAAATATTTATCAACTAGAAATTCTAAGTTTTGGATCAACCAAGAAAGAGGTAAATATGACTTTGGTGCTTTATGAGAGATGTTTCTACATATATCATTATCATATATTTACTATACCTTGTTCATCTTCCTTGGATTTAACTTTCTACCTACTTCTTTTCATCATATCCTACTTAATTTTATGAGATATTTCATTTCCTATTGCATCATCCTAGTTGATGTAATCTATTCAACACATGTTTCTATTTCATATTATATCAACTTGGATGATGTAACTATAAGTTGATATTCTTTAAATTTTCATTGCTTTGGCCTAGCTAATGCAGTTGAGTGTCAGCTAATTCCTATGAACTACATATATATGGATAATACCATAAATTTAGTCTAAGGTTAAACATTTTATCACTATATATATAATAATATTATATTCCACATCATATACACATGTTAGTTTTCAATTATCTACTTTAATTATGTTCACACTTATATACTAATTCCATTTGGATGATCCATAGGTAGAATCTTGTCTTGACGGAAGCATGTCTTGTGGAAGTTTTAGGGATTTTATAAGAGGTTCTTATTTGGATTTTAGCTTATTGTCCATCCTTTTATGTCTTGACAAATATAAAAATATCTTACAAAGCACCAATGGCCAAGGGGGAGATTGAGGCTCAATATGTCCATATCAAGGTAAATATTTTTAACTGTATGTTATTTCCTTCATTTCATATTGTAGGTAGATGTTGTTTATTTATTAGTAGATAAACGTATGTGTTTTTATGTTTATGTCCTTGTATAATATTTCTCTACACATATAACTAGTTTGGTTATAATATTTATTGGACCTTCTATTTACCCATTTTAGTAGCATAAGCCCCCATTTGTCTATCATGAATTCTTACCCACATTTATTATGTTAATCCTTTCCATATTGTTTAATTTATTTTACTTACACAACTACTTACATTGTCTATAGGAAATTCCTCTACTTTTATCATTATATGCATAGTTAAAGCTATTCCATTGTGTCATAGACCTAAAGGCATTATAACCCTTCCCTTTGATATTATTTACTTATATTTTGACTACTTCTAATGATTTATTCAAATTCATATAAGTATATGGAAGGATTTTTAAATGTTAAATAGTTAATGGATGAGTACTTGGTGATTTCCCAAGCCCCATATTATATAAGACCTTGATTTTTATAAATATGAGTCCAATTGGGTAATATATCATGCCATTAACATAGTAGACAAATAGTCCAATACTATGGAGATGTTTTATTTTATTTATTATTTTTTGGGAAAAGTTTGGTATTGACCAAATCAATTTAGTATGAATTGGAGATATTGACTAAACCTAATGTTACCAACCCATGTATAGATAGACTGAATTCAAGGTCTAGAGATGTCTATACAAGATATTAAATAGGTTTGAAATAGATAATGAGGTTACTATATGTGTAATGGTATAATGGAAGTATCAAAATATTAATGTAGAATGTATGTGTGAGATAATGGTAAACCATTATCATTTTTATATCCATAATTAATGCATCATAAGTGTATGTAAATATTTTCATTTTCAAGTTCTTAATACTATATTTTTAAAAATAAAAAATACCTAATTTTATTCTAGTAATGGAATTGATAGAGTAAAAGAAAAAGATGTGCCTAAGTGTCTAAAACATAATTTGTATTTGGTTTAAATATCCAAATTTGGATATAATTTAATAGTAAAACTTTAATCAAACCTATAGTAGTCAATGTTTATGGATACATATTTGAAATATGAATTTTAAATTTTGAAAAATTAAAGATCAAGGAATAAGTACACCTATGTTTTGGTGAAAACCATGTTTCCATGGAAATTTTTTGAAGATGATTTTCATTTTTAAAGAATTGGAGAAACTTTATTCTTTTTTAAATCATGTGGAGAGATGGGGTTCCTCTACCAAAAATTTTAATATCTATCAAATCCCTTGGGTTAGGAAGGAAACATGTCTAAACCCACATATATGTGGGGATAAATGTGTAATGTACTAACCCAAATAATTAATTATAAATTAAAGGGGGAACCACATGATGGGTTTGTTTAAATAAAAAATGAATCAACCACTGCATATGGATTATAGATTCAATTATATATTTTTCTTCACCTTACTCAAGTTCAGACAATGTAAAATAAATGTGTATGATCAAAAGTTAATGAAAATTATTCATTCCCCCATTGTGACCATAGGTTTGATTTTTTTCTTCACTTAAGTTCATTCAATTTCAATAAATGTAGTATAATAATGCATGATAAAAAATGAATGACCAATTTTCATGCATCCATCACAACCACATATTTTATAGATGTAAAGTGGAATGATAATGGATTTCTATTCAACTATAAAATTTGTTGATGTGTGTGTACATGAAATAGTATCATCCCTCATTAATTTGAATGTGAGTATATGTGAACGATCTAATATCATGTGCCTTAAATTTTTAACAAATGATATAGAATGTTATGCATATATATGTTGAATTTGAGAACCTATATCTCAAATTTATTTGTATGTATAAACATGTTATTCATGCTCCTATAAATCACGTGAATATAACCATTCACATGAACTTGAGTTTTTATGAATATGTATTGGTGTATATATAAAATGAGTGAATGTGCATGAATATTCCCCCATAATCTGTACTAATTTTCAAATAATTTTCATCTGACTAAACCATCTAATATGTGAACCATTTTGAATATATAAAAAAAATTACTTTGATATGATTTATATTAATAGAGGATTGTGTCTCTATGACAATCCCACTATAATTACCTACTTTTGAGATGGGATATGTGTCTTGAAAATCACTCATCTCAAAATAATAGTTAATTTTAGCATGCCATCTATTAATATAAAATAATGTATAATCACGTGAATATATGGTGAGTATGTCATCATAGTAATATAATTTTTAACTAAGGAATGTATGTAACATATGCAATACATGGCATATAAGTGTCATCTATAGATATATGTATAAATGAATCACATAGTTATATGATAACAAGACTACATAATAGCAATGAATGATATGCATCATGGTACCAATCAATGTCAACAAACTCGATAATCTCAAGATTTAGTTTCATACATAGTGCCAATGGATACAAAAAGGGACATGAAGATGTCATAAATAAAAAATACGAAGGGGTACATGCAAAATATTAAAAAAAAATATAAACAAGGGAAATAAATATGTCTCACCAAACAAGTCCAAGGGCCACTAATAAGGGAGATAAAAATGTATTAAACAAGGAACATAAAAAATGTCGCATCAAACAAATCTAAGGGTCATATACAAGGAACATAAATATGTCACAAATAAGGGATATAAAAATGTCTCATATAATAAGGCCAAGGGATACAAATAATATAAAATCATAAACTAGCCTATCATGTAGGTAAGTAAAAAACAACAATAGAGCATAAAACACGTAAATACTAGCCCATATCATCCATATGTATCACTATCACATGATAGTATAATAATAGATCTATATATCACTATGAAATAAGTGAGTAACTAGAAATACATGTTTAAGTAATATATGTATAAGAACATGGTAAAAAGGTGGTATAAAATTATAACTCACAATATTAAAAATCTATGGAATAAGATTTTTGTAGTATTAGAATGACCATAGGGTAGTGTTTAACCCTAAAATGTGGTTAGATTGGTGTTATCTAAACATTAAATAGGATATAGAAATGAATAAGAACAAGGGTGATAATCAAATATAAATCAATTCAATTAGGGATTAAATTAAGATATAACATATGCTAAAATTATAAATATAATAATAAGCTAAATATATAAATTACAAATAAACTATGCATGTAAATGACAAGGAAGTAATGTACTTAATTGGTTTTGATGATAATGTAGTGCTAGATTTAGAACATATAAAACATAGATAGGAAGAAGATTATAGAATAGTCACCTAAGTCTAGATTAAGTGCCTCTAGAGATCTAGACACTAATGTCAACTTGAGACAATTACATATATGCTAATTTTTTTGGTAAGATTCAAGTGTCTTCTATAGAATACCTACTTAAAAAGGATGTGACCACCTATATGCATCTAATTTTATCTTCACCTTCATTTTGGTGCATTTATATCTAGGTCATGGATTGTCACTCCTCATGAAATGTCAAAACCCTAGTTCTTCATCTTCATGGTGACCTTGGGAGAAAATGGGTTAGTAGGCACACGATGTCAAGATGACCCAAATACCCCTATATTAGTGGGTATTACCTACATATTTACTACACTAAATAGAGCCTTAGCCTAATGTATTTCTCCCCTATATGTTGTATTTTATGTCAGTAATGTAATATATAAAAAGTAAGTAAAGTAGTAACCTATCGTGTAACTTTGTAAATTAGGATATTGGGTCAATCCTTTAGTAATTCAAACCTATATATGTGATTTACCTATGAATGGTATGGACATAGGATAAAATAGGGAATATTTTATAAATTTGATACTTGATAGAATTATTTTCTAAGTTGCCCTAGTCTCTTTAGGTATTTTCTAAGTGAGGAATGAATGGGGGTTGATATTGTATTTATATCAATCCCTATGGATAAATAAATTGAATTAAATCACTTAGGATAACCAATAAGATATGTTTAATTTAAAAATTAGATGACTTTAAGAAACTATAAACTTACGTTAGGTCATGGCACTAGCATCAACACTAGTGTTTGTCCTAGATGTTAGTGTCTAGGGAGTTGGAAAGTAGGTACATGATCAAAATTTGTATAGGTGGAAGATAAGTAAATTTTAACCATTATAGGAAAGATATAATTCTTGGGTATTCAACATAAAAACTTTTAGACTAAGAGATAACCCAAGGGGTATAAGATAAAGAAGATGCAAGACATGTAGAAGCTAGAAAATGTATATGACTGAGAGGAAAAACCAAGGTATGAGTTTTATAAGTACATAATACTAAGGTATTATATGATCCATAAATATCATCTACATTCCCACCTTAATATAGTAATAAAATTTATAGTTTAAATGAAAGGAATGCATACCTAGGTGTGTATAACACACCATGTCATTATGTGTGCCCAACTTGAGTGCTTTGTTGGTGATTAACATGCAACTGAGAAAATGTTAAAATATATAATTTATTAATATAATATGCAAAAAAATTAAAATATATTGAAATTGAAAGAGCAATTTTTAGGAGTACACATGTGTGTTGATGTGGCTAACTTGCCTATTTGGCAAGCTGATTTGAAAAATATTTATCATTATAAGGATCTAAAATTGAGATTTAAAAAATAAAGGTAAATATACAAAGTGAATATATCCATATATATATATATATATATATATATATATATATATATATATATATATATATATATATATATATAGGGGTTGAAATTCACATGCCCCCAACCTTGGATCAAATGTGATTTTCCACTTGGTAGTTGAGATTAGCTCAACTGTGCAACCTAATGATACTTACAACTTGGTGAGGCTAGATGATACAATCAAGTCCAACTTGAAAACTTGGCAAGATTGAGTGATTTAGTCACCTCATCCATACCAAAATTCAAACTAGCTACTATAGTATATTATCTCAATAAAGTCTATAAAAGTCTAATCAGGGTATTAATACGTAAAAGTTCATGATGTGGTAATAGTCTATCAAAGAGTTTTAGAATTTGAAATTGATTTGGATTTTTTAATATTAGGAAAAATATATATATATAATATGCACCTTGCATATTTATCATGCTAAAAATGTGTATAAAATCATATCAATATGTATAATTCTACCACAATTGTGAATCTAAATTATATAATGGTGTGTTTTGGCCAATTCAAAAAATTGTGTAAATTTGGAGAATAGGATTCCAAAGCATGCCCTAACTTTATATGTATAAATCTGAAAATTTATATAAATAAAATGTGGAGGATGTATTTACAAAACATTCCCCATGTCTAATATGGAGATGGTTAATATTAAATAAGTGTGGAGAACATCCTTCCAAAGCATGCCCCCATTAAATCTAAAAATTGTGCCAAGTATGAAGAACATTAATCTATGACATGCCCCCACTAATATTCCCCCCTTTTAGGTTAGGTCAAAATAGGAGCTAAAAGTAACCTCACCTCAACAGGATAAGGCAACTATATAATCTATGAATTTAACCATGTAGCATATAGAAGGAACATGTCTAGGTAAATATAGAATTGAATCACATAAAACCAATATCATCACATGAAGGCCCAAAATTCATGGTAAATATCGTATATATATATATATATATATATATATATATATATATATATATATAATATAAATATTAATAATAAGAAAAAACACACATACAAGAGAACTCAAAAACAAGTCAAAAGGTAATGGTCCAAGAAGACCACAAACAAGCATCATGTTCAAATACCAAAACATTTAAGGGACATGACTTATTCAAATTTCCATAAAAGATAGAATCACATATTCAAATGTCCATACAAAAAAAACTAACATATTCAAATGTAAAAAAATCACACATAGGCATGATGGACATAAACAAGGATAGTTGAAATGCTCAAACAATAAAGAAAATATCAAGACAAGGCATTCAAGGAAGTGCATAAAGTAAAGCATAAGAAACTAGCATAAACATATAATAATAACCCATGGATTAAAATGTGTTAGTAAAAGGCATCAAGTTTATAACATATCAAGTACCTTGTGAAATATATAATAATGGATAAAGGCATGTGCAAGTACCTAAGAGATAAAACATGATAATGAAGAGACCATATAATGATATAACCTATGTGTATGAAGATAATAGAGGTGGATGTCTCCAATTTCCATATGGCATAAGTAGAGGGAAGACCCAACATCTAAAATAGGAATAGTTCATGTATATATGTATGCTTATATCAAACATAAATAGAAGCACGCCACACATGTGTATGTAGGAGTAACTGATATGTCATCCATCAACATATAACTAACACATAGATGCCAAGGAGCCAATAGAATATGTAGGTGACGAAAATGTTTTTGGATTTTTGGAAGTTTTTATTTTTTTGGTATTTTTGGTTTGAAAGGAAAAATTATCCTATGATCCCATCTAAAGGGTAAAAATCATCGAGTGGTAAATGTATAACATGTCTTGAATAAGATGTGCCATATGCATGCATAACATAATTAAAATATCTATCATACTTTTTTGGTAAGTTTGTACTTTTTATATTTTATTTGAATTTATCCACATTTTAGTTCTCATTTTTTAGTGATGGATTCAATTGATATGTACCAAATCCTGTAGATGTAAATAGATTATATTGTAAGTTATCGACTAGATTAGAACATAATTTATCAAATTGGTCATTTGTAGGTTTCTCACCATCTATATGAGTATTTAAAGTATAAATATTTTGATAGGAGGAAGGGATTATAGTTTCCCCCTTTTTAACCACATTTACAACTTTAAATTTGTTAAGTGTCTCTTGATTTTTGACCTCTTTTATTATAAATCTTCTTTTAAGAATGTTTGTTTGATTTTCTTGAGTTTGAGATAGCAATTTTTGTTTTTAATCTTTTTTGTGTTTAGGTAATATATATTATTCTATTTGTTCTATTGGCTTGGATTTTATTTCCTTTATAGGCTCTTATTTTTTTTCATTAGTAAAATGTATCTTTGAATGATTTAAATTAGTATTATGACTATAACGCAAGCCTTGATGGTTATTTTGATCATGTCTGAAAATAGGATGAGTGATGCCTTGATAATGTTTTCGTAATCCTTGACCATGATATCCAAATTTTTGTAAATATTTCATTTCAAAACCATACTATTTTAAAAATTGAGTATCATTATTTGATTGTAAATTTCTATCCTTTTCTTGATTTTATTTTTATTTTTTTACCTTTTTTTCCTCTATGTTTGGTATTTAAAACTATTTTTTCCCTAAAGTTTCCTTTGGTATTCATATTTTTTATTTTGGCACTTGTTATTTATGAGAAATAGTCATAATGTGAGTGGGTTTATTTGTTGATATACCAATGATAGGATCAACACTATGTTTATGAATTTTTATGTGGTTCTTTAATGAAAAAAATGGTATGTATGATGTCCATGAATTATATGATATGAATAATAGTATTTATGTCTCATTATAGGAAGTAGATGAGATAATTTTATTATTTTATTTCAAATAATATCTCTTAGAATTTCACTTGGACTCTTAGTATCCTTTTGGTCTTTTTATAATCACTTATTTTGGATGTATTATATTTTAGCTTTGAATTTTAATAAGAAACCTTGTTGGGCACAACATTGGTAGAAGAGGATGCAAACACATGATTGACGCTACTATGTGTTGGGTTTTATAGGTATTTGATTTGATTTTCCAAAAATGTGATCTTTGAATTGACATTATTTTTTCACTCTTCTATTAAATTTCTCATACGGTTGGATTTATCTTTTAAGGCTTCACAAGCACAAATCTTGAATACCTTAGATTTAGCATGCATACATACACCATCTAGCTTACCCCTTGAAGGAATGATAAAATGGATTTTGTTAGAGGGATGATAAATATCAATCTAATTTGGGTTAATAGGAAGAGGCTCAATAGTATTTCCATAATATTGGTAAAGAGAGGCTTGAATTTTATATCAGTTATTGTAATTCTCTTTTTTGGTTATTCTGAAGTGGTTATATTTTAAATCCCTTATAGGTCAGACTATTTAATTAGATATGAGATATAATGAGTAACTAATACTAAAATATATTAGAACATAACATAATTAATAGATGTATCCATATTTGAACATGATTTTGGAAAAGATAAAATTTCAAATTTTAAATTTTACACACTTTAAAATCAACAATAAGATTTTAGAAAATAGTAAACCATGAAACCCAAGGTCAACTAGAGTTTTGAAACCAAGGGTCAAGGTCACCATAATGTGTCAAATGGACAAAAATAAATATAAATTTATTTGTTAATAAATTTTTAAATATTAATTTTTTTAAGGAAGAATAGAAAATAAGATGAACCCATAAAAATAGTGAAATAAAAGTAGAATGTATGGCCTACAAATCTAAATTTACTAAAAATAGTAAAATGCTAAATTAGTAAAATAAACATAATATTTTGGAAAACCAAAATATATATTTTTATATATAAACATAATTATCAAAAACCTCTAAATAATTTTCAATTTGATCTATTGTGAATCCTAAATTGGCCAAACAATGTGAAATGATTCATAGGACAAACCTTAGAATATTCCAAATAAAAAATAAAAAATTATGATAAAATAAGAATTTATTTCAGTTATATAAGATAGGTTTTTGAACAAAATTTTATTTTATATGAAACCCAAAAATTAATTGGAAAATAAGTACACCATTCGCCTTGTATGACAATATTTACTAAAAATAGTAAATTGAAAAAATAGAAAAATCCATACCAATTTTTTTGAAAATAAAAATAGGTTTTTTAATATACCAACCTGATTTAAAAACTACCTTTTACTAATTTTAAAATTTACCTATTTGGAAACCGAAATTTACCAATCAAGGAAGAATCAATTTTGAAAGCATATATACATGAAGCTCTTATAACCAGAGTAGGGAAAACCCCTAGGGTATAGATTCAAATCTGAAAATACATAACAAGTTGAAACCATAGGAGGGTTGAAATCCCTATATTATTAAAAATTTCATTAAAATGAATCAATTTCACCAATTTTTAACCCTAAAATGTGGGTATATTTGGGTTATCTAAACATTAAAGGGGATGTAAAAATGAATAAACACAATATTGATAATCAGATCTACAATAGGCTAGTTGGGTAATAAACTTAGATATAACATATGTTAAATTTATAAAACTAATAATAGGCTAAATATACATATTATAATTAATATATGTATGGAAATTATAAGGAAGTAATGTACTTAGCTAGTTTTGATGCTAATGTAGTGTTCAGATCTAGAACATTTAGAAATTAGACTAGAAAAAGATTCTAAAATAGTCACTTGATTATGGATTAAGTGCCTCTAAATATATGGAAACCAATGTCATCTTGGGATGGTTTCATTTATTCTACTATCTAAGTTAAACACAAGTGTCTTTTATAGAATACTTATTAGCAAAAGACGTAACCAATTGAATGGTTTTGGGTTTGTCTTCACATTCACTCTAGTGAATTCATAATAGGGTCATGGACTTTCTCTCATCATGAAATGTAAAAACTATAGTTCTTCATCTTCATGGTGACCTTTGGGAAAAATGGGTTAATGGGAACATGGTGTCAAGATGAGACCAAAGACCTCTTTATCAGTGGGCACTACCTACATATACAACACTCTAAAGAAGGCCTCAGATTGATGTAGTTATCCCCAATGTGTTGGCTTGTGTGTGAAGCATGAAATATATGAAAATCAATTATAATAGTGACTTAGCTTATAACTTAGTAAATAAGGGTCTATGGATGCTCCTTCAGTACTTTAGACCTGTATATGTGTTATCCCTATGACTGATATTGAAATAGGATAAAATAGAGAAGCTTTGCTCAATTAAATGCTTGATATAATGATTTTATAAGTTTCCTTGTTCTCTTTAGGTATTTTATAGGTGAGTAATGAATGGATGCTGATATTTTATTTATATAAATCAATTTTGATAAATAACTCACATTAATTCACTTAGGCTAAAAATTAAGATATATTTATCTTTTAAATTGGATGGCTTTAGGGCACTAGACACTTGTGTTAGGTCAAGACACTTGAGTTGGGTCAAGACGCTAGACATTAGTGTCTAGGGAGAAATAAATTAGGTACATGCTCAAAACTTGTAGATGTGGAAGATAAGTACCTTTTAAGTATTTTAGGGTGAGATAGAAGGCATATGTCGTCAACATAAGATTGGTCAGACTAAGAGATAGGCCAAGGGGCATAAGACATAATACATATAAGACTTACATAAGTAGGAAAAGGTCTATAATTAAGAGGATAAAACAAGTTCTATGTTTTCCAAGTGTAGAAGACTGAGGTGTTATATAATCCGTAAATATAATCTACATTTGCTCCTCCTTTAATATAGTAATAAAATTTCTAGTATAAATGAAAAGAGTTTATACCTCAGTGTGTATAACACAACTTGTGTTTATGTGTGCCCAATTTTGAGTGCTTTTTTAGTGACTCAATTGAAACCAAGATCATGTTAAAGTATATAATCAATGAATATAATCTATAATTGAAAGTACTTGAAATAGATTTAAATTGAAAGAGAAAGGATTAGGAGTACACATGTTTGTCAATGTATATACCTTGCCTATTTGTCAAGTTGATTTGAAAAATATGTTTCATTATAAAGATATGAAATTAAGAATAGTAAAAATAAAGATAAATTTAGAAAGTGCATATATCTAAGGAGATATATAAAGATGGAAGTTGAAAGGAAAATGCCCCTAACCTTGGAGCAAAGGTGAGTTGACACCTAGTAGTTGAGATTAACTCAATTATGCAACCCAATGGTACTTATAACCTAGTGCGGCTAGGTGATATAACTAATTTTAACCTAAAAATTTGGAAATATTGAGTGATTTAATCACATCAACCATACCAAAAAATGAACCAAATACTGCAATAGATTATGTCAATAAAGTCCATAAAAGTTAGATTAGGGTATAATTATGTAAGAGTTAATGATGTGGTAACAATCCATAAAATAGTTTTATAATATAAAACTAATTTATATTTTTCAATATTAGGCACAAATTGCATAGCATATTCACCTTAGATATGTCTCATGATAAAACTATGTATAATAATGGTACCAATGTATATAGTTCTACCATAACTATGAATCTAAATTATATAACCATGTTCTTTGGCCAATTCAAAAAACCATGTAATTATAGAAAACATGCTTCCAAAGCATACCCAAACTATATATGGATAAATATTAAAATTGATATAAATACCAATGTGGAGAACATGTTTCCAAAACATGCCCCCACTATAATATTGAGATGTTGAATATTGAATAAGTGTGGAGAATAGGCTTACAAATCATGATCCCACTGAGTCTAAAAATTGTGACAAGTGTGAAGAACATGACTCTAAGACATGCCCCCACTAATATGACCCCCCTTTGTGTAGACACCTAAAACATGAACATGATAGCTTTTTTTGTCACACTAATTTTAGACCTTTATCTAGACCCCTTTATAACTTAACATTAATAGACCCCCTTGAAACACATCATCTAATTCACTCCTTTTTCACCAATTTTCCTCTAGGCCTATGACCATCGATGGTTAAGGTAACTATTAATGGTTGGCCTAACCATTGATGGTTGGGTTCTCCACCTTAATTTAAAAAACTTTAAATCATGACCATATCTTTATGTGAGACTAGCAACTCCCAAAAATGGAAACTCCTATTTAATACAAACTCTTAAAGCTACAAAAATAGAAAGCTTTATCCTCTATCAAAATAGTAACTTCATCTATCTCATTTAACAAATACTACCTATATAAGTAGTAGAGGAGGAAGTGAGAATGGAGGAGTAATCAATCATTAGACATTCAATCTTTCTTGCAGGTATCTAGTGTCCATACTAGTGAGCAAGCATTGTCACTAGAGATCTAAAACTCTATCAAAATCACTCCAAAAGGCTCGAAGTGTCAAGAATCTAGAACAACAAAAAACTCTGATTCCACTGTCAGGATTAGGAGCACAATTGATTACCTTTGTATAAGCAACTAAACACATAATTTAACTAGAAGTAATAAGTAACTAGAAATCAGAAATAACACAAAATATGAGAGACAATACCCAATTGTATTAATACTCTTCCAGAAGGAAATATACAATAAATAGGATGCCACACTCTTCTTCCCACACCTATAGGGCTCCCACACCTCTAGGGCATACAATAATCTCCCTCAAGACTTCTCTCTCTCAATTATGGTCACAACAAACAACTCAAACATAGAGTTGTTGTTCACCTCCAACCAGTCAATAACAATACAACCAGTACATAAGTACTCAAAGTACTTTAAGTCTGAGTACACCACGTACTCCAAGTAGATCTCACCTAATCTTGCTACCTATTGTGTTGCTGATCTCCCTGATCTTGATGCCACCTATAGATCAACCTGGTTTTGTACACCTGTAAACCTAGATCTCGCACACACACACCTACAAATCAACTAACCTTACCATGTAGATCTAACCTGATCTTGCTATACCGTAGATCAACTTGGCCTTACACACTTACTGACCTAGATCATACACACATGAAGAACCCTTCTGATTCTCCACATTAGCACCCCTGTGGATCTTCTAATAGATCTTGCTCTCCCACAGATCTACCTGATCATACACACTTGGCACTATGGCACTATGAGGAGCTAACCTTGCTCTCTTCCCTCTGAAGGAGCTAACCTTGCTCTCTCTATCTAGCACACTTTACAATATAGCCCATGAGTTTATTATATAGATCCCATGCAAACAATAATTAGACTTCTAATTACAATAATTAGAATTGCAGCTCCAAAAATAAAATTAGTCTTTACCATGCAAACTAATTGTCTCTCTAAAAATAGACCAGTTCCAGAGATGCATGCAAATGCATGCACACATAGGCTGCCGACATTGGTTCCCTATCTTATTGATGTCTGTTGACCCATAACTGACATTAGTTAATACAAACACTGAAGATGATCGACATCAGTTGATCAGACTGATGTTGGTTGCTTGAAACTCAACAACCTCCTCTTGTTTGCATCCTGGTGAAGCTTTTAGCTCCACAACCTAACAATCTCCCACTTGGAGATAAATAGCTGCACCTGTACCTATACCTATACATCATCTAATTTGTTTCCTATCTTGTATCCTTCTTTAAGATCAATCTTGAAGACCAACCACCAAACATCCTATGGTGCTCTGCATGTCATCCATGTAACCTGCCACATCTAAATCTACATACCCATGTAGTGAAGTCCCTGACCCTAGATAACATGTATAACTATTGTTGGTCCCTCTCAAATACCTGAGAACCCACTGAATTGCTCTCCAATTCTTTCCTAAATTGGTTATGAACTTGTTGACAACACCCACTACTAGGGTAACAATAGGTCTAGTACGCATGTACTCAACCTCATCATGTGAATTGGGACCCTATTTTGTGAACTATCCATCCATAGGTGTGCTAACTGGTTCTACATCCTGCATCTTGAACCTTGCCACTACCTTATCCACACAATCATCTGGAGACAAAATCAACCTGTGACCTTCCATGTCTCTATAAAAACTCATGCCAAAGAATTTTGCTACTCCCAAATTCTTCATGACATACCACTGAACGAACTTTACCTTTAGCTCAACAAAACCCTGCATGTGTGACCCCACTAGATACAGTAACAGGATAATATTGCAATCATTATCCAACTTGGTAAAGTAAACACAATGGTTACAATGACATTGACTAAAGCCATGCTTTATCATACACCTGGCAAACCTATACCACTATCTCACAGCTTGCTCAAGACCATATACCCTAGCCTTCCATCTCACATGTCCATTCTCTCTCTTCTTTAACCAAGGAATCCATTTGTCTCTCAGTGCTTTCATTTCAACTGGCAACTCTACCAAATCTCCCATTTAGTTCTCTTCCAAAGAATTCATGCCATGCTCTCACTATTTCCTAGATTCTACCTGCTCTACTTCTTTAAAACTTCTTGGTTCTTGACCATCAGTGAGAAATAAGTAGTCTAAAGAAGGAAAATAATGAATTTGAGGCTTACTTACACTTTTAGTTCTCCACATGGGTATTTGAGACTCCTTAACAACTTACTGTCTGCCCAAAATCTATTACCTAGTTGACCTTGGTTTGCACCCAACCGATGTCGAATCCACCTAATCACCGATGCTAGTTCTCTGACTGACATCGGTGTCCTCCTACTCATTGACATTGGTTCTCTAACTGACGCTGGTATCCACCTACCCGACACCACTGACTTCTTCAGTCTACACATGATCAATGTTGGTACCTACTTATTTAACATCAGTTCCTCCTGACTGATGCCGATAACTGTGTTTCCCTATGAGTAATGACTTTTTACCCGCGAGCTCACCTTGGTTCAAAACCCTATCTAAACTGCCCTGCTTAGAGTTATTCAATCCCCTCCGCTGATCTCTATCCATCATCTCCTCCATGAACACCAAGGCTTTCCATTTCTTAAGTTTGTCAAAGACATCTGACATCCTCTTAATAACATTCATCTCCTTCTTACTCATGTGACCAAGCCTACAAAGCAATGTCTTTGCAACATAAGAAGAATCAATAATACAAGTAGATAGATAAAGAGTACCTACTTTCTTACCACATGCTAATTCAAGTGCATCCACTATGAGAGTTACTGTGCATCTCTCATCACCCAAATTTCCTAAATAAATTAGCCTCATCTTCAAAATTGGGACCTGCATGACATCCTTCAACACCCATGTGTTGGCCGTCTGCAATTTCAGTTGCACTTCCCCTTTGCCAAAACTTTGACAAGGCTCACCAACCCCTAAATAAATCTTTCCAAAGTCTCCAAAGACATTAACATGGAAAAATACTCTATTTGGGGCTGCATGGAAAGAGGCAACAAAATCTATAAACCAAGATTCTACTTTATCCAAGGAACATATAAGAATAACCAGTGTAATAATACCTACAACACATGCTTCTTTATTTCCTTTATGTTGATCTTCTACCAACCAGAAATCTTTCTTTACCTGCTCTTTCTTTCCATAACACCATAATTGATCATTCTTGCTTTTGAATTCCTCAATTCCTAGTGTACTTTATTATACCATTGCTATACTCCCACTCAATCAAAAACCCCTGAGAGTGACCTGTAATCAAACACAAACCTGCTCTAAACCAGGCTCTGTGAACCTACAACCCTAGCTCTGATACCACTTTGTCAGGAATCTAGAACAACAAATAGCTCTGATTCCACTGTCAAGATTAGGACCACAATTGATTACCTTTATATAATCAACTAAACATAGAATTTAACCAGAAGTAATAAGTAACTAGAAATCAAAAACAACACAAAATATGAGAGACAATACCCAATTGTATTAATACTCTTTCAAAAGGAAATATAAAATAAAGAAGATGCCACACTCTTCTTCCCACACCTCTAGGGCATACAATAATCTCCCTCAAGAGTTCTCTCTCTCAATTATGGTCACAACAAATAACTCAAACATAGAGTTGTTGTTCACCTCCAACTAGTCAGTAACAATACTGCCAATACACAAGTACTCAAAGTACTCCAAGTCTAAGTACACCACATACTCCAAGTAGATCTCACCTGATATTGCTACCTATTGTGTTGTTGATCTCCCTGATCTTGCTGCCACGTATAGATCAACCTAGTTTTCTACACCTACAAACCTAGATCTCTCTCACACACACACACACACCTATAGATCAACTGACCTTACTTACCATGTAGATCTAACCTAATCTTGCTATACTACAGATCAACCTGGCCTTGCACACTTGCTGACCTAGATCATACACACATAAAGAACCTTTCTGATTCTCCACACCAGCACCCCTATGGATCTTCTACCAAATCTTGCACTCTCGTAGATCTACCTGATCATACACACTTGGCACTGTGGCACTATGAGAAGATAACCTTGTTCTCTTCCCTCTAAAGGAGCTAACCTTGCTCTCTCTATCTAGCACACTTTACAATACAGCCCATGAGTCTATTATATAGATCCCATGCAAACAATAATTAGACTTCTAATTACAATAATTAGAACTGTAGCTCCAAGACTAAAACTAGTCTTTACCATGCAAACTAATTATACGTCCAAAAATAGACTAGTTTCTGAGACGCATGCAAATTCATGCACACACAGGCTACCGGCATCGGTTCTCTATCTAATCGATGTTGGCTGACCCATAACCAACATCGGTTACTATGAACACTAAAGATGATCGACGTCAATTGATCAGACCGATGTCGGTTGCCTACAACTCAGCAACGTCCTCCTGTTTGCATCCTAGTGAAGCTTTTAGCTCCACAACCTAACACGAAGCACTGTTACTCTAGTTGCATCACCCTAGGATTCCTCCACTTAGTTCTAGGTTATTCATTCATATCCAAAGAGGAGTTCTCACTTTCATCTTGATTCATACATGTATTTCACCAGGTATTCTTATACACACCCTATTACTATCTTTCTTTTATTTACTTTTAAAATTAAGAAATGAGGAAAATAAACTAAAACATTTTGGCATGACTAATGGGACATAGTTCCCTTTTTCTTCCTTTATTGTTTGCTCATGAAATGAAATATGAAAATTTCTTTTTTGCCATAAAATTAACCTTTTACATTCATTGATTTCTTGTTGATATTAGTTTATCTAGTAACTTAGGAGGCAAAAAAAATTGTTGTAGCTTTCACATGTATTATCAAACAATAAACTAAACCACTAGACAATTAACACATAAAAACATATCTGAGACAAGGTTCATCTAGGATTTCATCACCTAGTGACAACCTCACCCCTTTTCATCTATCATACTTGGATTTCACCACCAAGGAGAGAACCAAATCATCTCTCTAGTTGAGTATAAACTTTGGTCTCAGTATATTTTATTTAAGTACCTAACACTATTATCGCTATGGGACTGTGAAGTGAGGGGGTAGGCCCTACTATCAAGCCATGTACCAAATATCAACATAGACTTTCTCTCTTTCAAGTACCTAAAAAACCTAAAACCAACATATATTGCCACTTTAGTACCCAAGTTATAAGCTAAACTCCCTCCTCACACTCTCTAAGGCATAATCCAAAAGCAATTTAAAAGGAATCCTAAGATAAACATGATTTTAGTTTATGCATTGATTAATTTGAGTTATTTTGGTTTCTCTTTGTTTTAGGTGTGAGTTTCATCATAATATCCCCAAATTTATCATATGTCATTTACTAGACAACAAATGACAAATCAAACCAACCAACGACCACCATCCTCTTCTTCCTCCATGGAGTAAAATTTTAATGATGACATGTCACCTCATTCCCCCCTCCTACCTAAATTCTAGTTGTATGGGACGTTGATGCTAACTTTGTTACCTTCCTTGACAATAATCAGGTAGCTCTTTAATACTACCTTAACAACATACCTCATTGTACCTCCATTGATTCAATTTCCCCTATTAACCCTTCTTATGGAATGCCATCCCATCTTATTGTGGGTACTACCTCAACTCAACCTTTGATAACCTAAGCCTCAAATTATTCCAACATTCAATCCACCACCACTACCCAAATCCAATCTAATATCCCAACCTCCAACCAAACACCTCCTACCACACCCCATACTTCACATGTAGGTTCAATTCTACCTTTAATTACCTATACTCTACTTACCACAAGAGTATCTTTTACCCTTAATTCTACCCTTCCTTTGGTGACAAGCAATCCTTTCAACACTACCCTATTTTAGAATCTAGTGCTTTCGATACCAAAAACACTTACACCTATCAGCACTAGAGTCACCACCCAACCTCAACCTACCCAACCTCCACCTACCACCTCAACCATACCTTTTAGCCAACCTACATCCATTCCCCAATAAGTACCTATGACAACCTATCAATATGGGTACATACCACCTTCCACTCAACCATTTGTTCCTATCATCTCTTATGTAATACCATCTCAACCACTTTTCACCACTTACCAATATATGGCCTCTTCAATCTCTTCTACTACTTATCCTTATATATATGTCACTTAACCCCAAAATAATGTACCCATCAATTATGCATCTTCATAATCTTAGCCTGATTTTATCAATATGCTAATGGAAAAAATGACTAACTTGGAAACATTTATTTTTATATCTCATACACTATTATCCTATGACCAAATTTTTAATGAACCTATTCATCGATCGATTCCCATGCACTCTTATACTCCCTAATGGGAATTGCCTAAGTTTTCCAAATTCTAAGGAAAGGAGGATCCCAACAACATTTGAGTGCATTCCATCATTATTATTACTTGATCACATATGATTATTCTCTCCTCTCCAAACTTTCCCAATTTATTTATCAAGACCAACCCTCAATTGGTATAGATCTCTCCCTATGCACATTATCTTCTCCTTCTCCCAACTAGCCCAAATCTTTTTAGAACATTTCTTGATAAACATAGCTAAAAAGGTTTCCATAACTAACCTATATTCTATAAAATAATTTGATGATGAGTCAATTATTAATTTTTTGGCTAGATGAAGATGTATCATCAATGAACTCTCCTTCACCCTACCCTAACCTGAATTAATCAAACTTTTCTCTAGGTGTTGTGCTAAGAATATGCACCTACTCTTTAAATTCAAACCCTCCAAACATTTGATGAGGCATTCACCATGGCATAAAAACTTGAAAATCATGCCATTGATGAAGGGAAATTAAAATTGTAGAATAATAATTCTAATTGCATAACCAACTACCCTCCCTCTACTAAAACCACCAACCAATCCAATAGTAAGGCAAAAATATCCACAAATTCAATGGTTCTAAAAATTGCCCCACCTCCAACTGTTAACCAATCACATCAAAAAAAATATTTCAACCCTCTTTATCAACAAAATTGAGCCCAAAATTGAGTACCTCCAAGATAATATACTCCCATTGGGGAGTCATAAGCATATATTTTGGATAAATTACTCAAATCCAACCTTATCCAACTTCCACCAATTAAACCACCACAATAATTTGATTCTTCTCACCCTATACCCAAGTCGCATAACAAAAATGAGCATTGTGCCTTTCATCAAACTGTTGGACATGACATTGATAGATGTAATACCTTTAAAGGTATCGTCCAAAATCTAAATGATAGTGGGGATATCATGTTTGATAACCCCAATGCACCCCCCTAATCAATATCTTCACATTTTCCATAATCCATTTCAAAATAATGTTCCTTCCACCCAACATCATGATAGTAAACCTAAATCTTCTAACTCCCACAAGACACATACAATCAATGTTATCAGTAATGTGCCCATAATTGAGGATACCATTACCTTAATCACCCAAATAGATGAAACCAATCCTTTAGATACTCAAATGGAGGAATTAAGCAATTATTTCTCTTCACTTGATGTGACCATGACTTTATCTACTCCTTTTTTTGTGGAAACAACCAAGGAGATACCCATTGTTTCAACTACTTCTTCCACTCCTCCAATCCAAGTAGTAAAATCACCTACTTATTTGAACATCCAATACAAGGAAGAAACCATACCCATTATTTTTATTGAGGGAATCTTCCTATCATAAAACCATTTATACCCCCCTTTTGAAACCATTCCCCAAAAGGAGGTCACCCCATCCACTCGATCACCACCTTTGGAACCTTCTACCATAGATACCAGTACTAAAACTAGTCCTTCTTCTCCACTTAAGGGATTAATATTTATGACTAATGCTCAAGGAACTACTCCCACCTAAAATCCCTTCTCTAGGTTGGTCCAAAGTTTAGAGTTTACATCCCAACCTAACTTTGACAGAGCCACATGTTGACATCGACTTGGCCTTCCTTATCAAAAAAATTTGACTCCTCTACTTTACTTGAGTCCATGCTTAATGCCATTATTATTATCCTACCAACTAACTCCTATAAAGTCATAAATGAACAATATTATATATCCCCACCTAAAATTACCAAGTTACCACATGCTTCTTTCACTAAACCAATCAAGAATCAAGGGATCCTTCCCACACCTAGTCACACTGACCTTCTTTTGAGATTGGACTTAACCCCATGCAATCCATCAAATAATAATACCATTAAGTCCCTTAAGAAGGAATGACAACCCAAAACTCCACCACTAAATACACCCATACAAATTGCTTCACATTTACCTTCTATATTAAGACCACATCCCTACACTATCCCTATTACCTATTCTTCTTCCATGAATCCATCTCCCATTTCTTCATCTATGATCAGAAAACCTTCAAGTTATTCATCATTCCTAACCAACCTATCCCCATATACATTCCCACCTATAACCAAACCTTATACATCCAAACCTCTAACCCCCAAGACAATCATGTCTAAGCAAACTCAATCAAAACCCCCAACCAAGATCATTTTCTCAACCACAACATCCATGATGAATCCTATGCCCAATAAATCTCCCACTCCTAAAAATAAAAACCCAAAACCTTCAACACCTTTGATGGAGTCATACACAACTATTTTTTAAAGGTTTTTGAAAACATCCTCCATTATTTTACCTCTAATTAAACTTTTTCACCCCAACTAACCTAAACCAACCTAGTTCAATGGTAATTTGATTTGTCTTTACCATATGAATCTTGGACATGATATGGAGAATTGAAAATCTCTCCAAAAACTTGTCCATAATATGTTATAAGAAGATGATCTATTAAAGGAGCCCCTTTTACCTGCATTACCAATCTTACCATCAACCCATACTACCAAACCTCTACCCAGTATATCACTCCTACTCGAGAGTGAAAAACAAGAACCAAAGCAAATATCAAGTTGCCTTATCCACACCATTCATATGGTTACCTATTCTCAAGCCCAATAAAATAATAAGGTGAAATCCAATGAAACCATCCCCTAGACTTACCCTTTGACCTCTGAACCTACCAACCAAACCAAAGTATCTCCATCTCCACCCTCACAAACATCAAAACCAAAAGTCTCCATTTGGGGATCTCCATCTCACAACCCCACTCCATTCATCCAATGCTCATGTTGATATAACTTCACCAAACACTAGTGAAAATAAGCCTTTATGATTTAATCAGCACCTCACCTCAACATCACCAATCATTAAGTAAGGCCCTACATTCCATAGAGGTTTAACTAGATGATCTAAAACCTCTTGCATTCTTTGTTGGAGCCCTCTACCAAGCTTCCCTTATTAATTTTTAGGATTCAAAAATTCTACCTTTTCATATTAAAGATCATGATCCTCCCCTCTTCATTACAACATACATCAATCAAACCCACATCAAATGGGTAATATTTGATGGAAGAGATAACATCAAAATCATATCCTCTCATGCATATGATCAACTAAAATTTCCCACAAACATCATTTCTAAGAGTACAATGGTACTTTTCTCTTTTAATGATGATATGACCACTCCCTTAGGGAGCATGGTCCTCCACATCTAGTTGGTGCCACAAACCATTCCAAAGTTATTTTACATTGTTGAGGGCAAGTTCTAATATAATGTTTTACTTAGATGCCCTTGGTCCATGCAATGGGTTGTGTCCCTTCCACTTTACATTGATGTATCAAATTTGAGCATGAGGGATAAGTTATTACAATTAAAGCTAATCCTAGTCCCTTTACTTCTTTCAATATGACTTGTCATCCTAATGACATTCTTATTCATCCTTCATCCACCTCATAACTTGCTTCTAATCAAACCATCACATCATTGACCATTAATAACATTTCCCATCACCATAATGATGAAGCATCCACAATATCATATATTACCTCATCATAAATTTTGATATAAGATACCTTATAATCAACATTTTAATGATCTTGCTAGGGGAATATCACCTTCTCACATTAGATTCCTTCCTTACTCTACATGAATATGGGAATTTTCAAAATGACCCTTATTATGACCCTAACATCAGAACCATTGTCCCCTTTGGGCTCCAAAATAACTAAATAAATTTTGTCTATGGGGGAATTGATCAACCACTTTTTTCTTCCACTACCACTTCATATATCTAACCACTCACCTTTGACTTTTCTTACCTAAGAAACCTAGTCTTTGACAAAACCTACCTTTACCAGTGTGGTTGGAAGGGGTTTGGTCTTAGCCTCTATGAACAATGACCTCATGACTTACCCATTATCAAAACCTAGAAACCTTGTGAATTATTTTGATTAGGGTTTGAACCACCAAAAGAACCCATTTCATTAAAACCTATCACTACCACTACCAAAAAAATGCCATCCTCACCAATGCCATCTTCCCATTCTAAAGAGTCTGACATCATCCCCTCTAATTTTTTTTCATCAATACCATTAGCTTGGGCCCATTAACATATCAAAAAGAGGACCAAACCAAAACCATTCCTCTCATCCACCTATAAATAATTAAACACAACTCACCCACTATTAACACCATTTACCATCAAAATGACAATGCCATTCTCACCTATTTCAGTATAGGGGATTCTTATATCTATAAATATATCCCTCCTAAGAACCAAACCATGATAAATAAATCAACCATTGATATTAATTTTTGTACTCAAGAGGGCCTTCATATCATCAAAATAGGATAATATTTAATCCCTGAAGAGTGGCATGACTACAATTCTTTTCTTCATGACTATAGCATAGCATTTGCTTGGTTTTATTAGGATATTCTATGAATTAATCCTTATATTTCTCTCCATAACATCACCCCTCATCCTAAACTTAAGCCAGTTTAGCCAATACTTCACCATATACATCCTCACATATTTCTTGTCATAAAATATGAAATTTAATGCCTCCTACCAGTTAACATTTTTTATCCCATAGATTATCCATAATGGGTTTATAACATAATACCCATTACCAAACCTATAGGGGGTCTTCACCTCTACATTGGCTTTCATTACCTTAATATTTCTTTCCCTAAAGATGACTTTCCCCTACCTAACATAAATCAACTAGTTGATCTCATGGCTAGCCATGAAATTTTATCTCTCATGGATGGTTTCTTGAGATACAATAAAATCTTAATTACCCCTAAAGATTATCATTAAACTTATTTTATCACCCCATGGGGAATGTTCTACTATTAGTTTATTCCCTTTGGATTGAATAACATAGGGGCAACCTATTAATGATCCATGACCTATATCTTTCATGACCTCATTCATAAAATTGTTGAGGATTATGTGGATGATCTCTTAGGGACATCCAAACATCACTAGGAACATATAGCTATTTTCACCATCATATTCAAATGATTAATCCATTACAATGTCAGGATCAATCCCAAAAAGTGTATCTTTGGAGTCCTATCAGGCAAACTCCTTGGCTTTATTATCTCTATTCACAAAATTTAAATAGACCCTACCAAGGTCAAAGCCATTTTAGAGATGCCATCTCTAACTAACCTTACATAACTTCATATCCTATAAGGTAAACTTCAGTCAATTTGGTGCTTTATCTCCAAACTACTCAATAAATGCCAACCCTTCCACAACCTCATAAATAAAGATTTCTCTTTCAAATGGACTAATGAATTCCAATAAGCCTTTGATGAAGTAGAGGAGTATCTTATTTCTCCACCTATCCTCATTCCTCCTAAAGAGGACCAACTCTTCAAGATTTATATCCACCATCCAACATTCCTTGGGGGCCATGTTCACTCATCATGATTAACAAAATAAAGAATAGGTTATCTACTACATCAGCTACACCCTAAACAAATATGAAAACTAGTATACACATCCTAAAAATATTTTCCTTGCCTTATTTTTCATATCCTCTAATCTCTATCATTATCTTCTCAATCATAAAACTTATGTCATCATTAATACCAACCACCTCAAGTATATGCACTCTAAGCCATATCAAAACCAATATATAGATAAGTGGTTCATGCTTCTGGTTGAGTTTGATCTTGATTTTTTCCCAAAAAAATACATTAAATTAAATGTCATAGATGACCAATTAGATAAATTTCCTCTACCTTATAACCTACCTCTTCCTCTTACCTTTCCAGATGAGTCTATTGCAACCCTTTCTTCGGAGGAACCCACCTACCAAGTGACCATGTTTTTTGATGGCTCTAAATTCTAAAATGGTGGGGGTGTTGAGCTAATCCTTGTTCTCGTTAATGGAGAAACTCTTCTCCTTTCATTTAATCTTGAATTTGAATACACCAATAATGTAGCCAAATATGAATCCTTAGTCATAGCTCTTCAAACTACCTTATCTTTGGTGATCAAAATAGTTAGTATCTTTGGGGACTCCCAGTTGGTCATCAACCAAGTCATAGGATTTTATCAATGAAAAAATGATGTCCTTTTGTAGTAAAAACAACTTGTAGATGTACTCTTGGAATCATTTGATCATTACAGCATCCAATTAGTTCCTTGAGCCACCAACAAATTTGTAGACACCATGGTATCTCTCACTTCACAAATTCTAGCCCAACTAGCCAAATATAAACTATTTATTATCATTCATCATTTTATCACACCTTTATATATTAGTTTAGACCTTCCCACCATTTTTAATGTGCAAACATCACCTCCTGATGTTTGGTATGTTCAAACTTTTAATTATCTTAACCTTGGTACTCTCCCACTTGATATTTCAAAAAATGCTCATAGAGCCTTTATTTAGGTTACCTCTCATTACACTATTCTAAGAGGAATCATTCATAAAAAATGTCTTGATGACCTCATTTTATATTGTCTCCATCATCATGAATCTTCTCATGCCATCAAGGAAGTTCATGATGACATTTGTGGGAGACACTTTAGTGGCCTAGCTATTGTCAAATGTATCCTTCACCTAGGCTACTATTGGCCCACACTTAATCAAGATTATTTTGACTATGTCAAGAAATTCATCAAGTGTAAAAAACATGCTAAGCTTCATCATTCACCTCCACATGGTCTTCAACTATCACAATATTATTGGCCCTTCCATAATGGGTCTTAACCTTATTAGGAAAATCAATCCCCATTCTTCACAATGACATTAATATATCATCACTAGTACTAAATATTTCACTAAATGGGTGGAATTCATACCAATTATATCAACCAAAGCTAAAAATATCATTGACTTCATGAACCACCACATCATCTATTGCTTTGGTGTCCCCCATAAAATCATCATTGATAACATCAAGTCCTTTATAAACAAGAAATTCCAAGATCTTTACAATGATTTTGGCATCAATTTAAGATTTTCCTCACCTTATCATCCATAAGATAATGGATAAGTAGAAGCTTCCAAAAAAATCCTCATTAAAATGCTCAAAAAGGTGGTCAGTGCTTATGGTCAGGATTGGCACCTCTATATCCCCTTTGCTTTATGGTCCTACTACACAAGTATCCAAACTAATATGAGTGCAACATCTTTTTCCATAATATTTGGAGCTAAGGCAATCTTGCCTCTTGAAGTCCAAATCTCATCACTTCATATATCCTTACATGAAATCCTCTATGAAAGTGACTATCATCAAGAATGCTTCACACACTTAGAGATTGTTAAATTAGCATCATCTTTCCACATCCAATCATATTCATGTCTATCAAGAGTGAATCAAGATCACATATAACAAACATTTAAGAAAGCATAAATTCAACATTAGAGACCTCATCCATAAAGAAAATCAACATGTAACTAACATGGAGAAGGCCAAGAAAGGCAAGTTTGATTTTAACTAGTTAGGACCCTACATTTAAACCCATAAGGATGGATCTAGTGCTTACCATTTATCCTCTCTCGAAGGCAAACCAAAACCTAAGATAATCAATGTTTCAAATTTGCATCTTTTATATTGTTAAAAAGGATCAAACTCACTTCTATGTCTAACTTAAGTTAATCCCTTGGTTCATAAAACTTATAAATTATCCTTTATCCTTTTCTAATAATTTATTACAACTTGGAACCATGTGATTCATCCATCATAGATAAAACCTAATCTTAAGTATGGGTACTCTATCTCTACCCATAAAATGGTTCTCATGAATACTTTTCATCTTTTTATAGATGGAATCCCATGATCAATTGTTTCTCAACCCATCCCTTTCATTTATTGAATAACCTTTTGTGCCAAAGTCTTACCTTCACATGGGTGGATCTTTACACCTAAGTAGACTTGTCCATGTCTGAATTCACATTTAAATTCATAGTGTCATAGGCTACTCCCTTGAAGAATAGTTTCCCAATAATTCAAAATTACTTAAAATATATTGCTCCCTTGAAGGACAACTATAAAAGTTAAAATTTTAGAACACTCCCTTGAAGGATGGCTAGGAAAAAATCATTTGAAACTACTATCATATATTAGCTCCAAAAACTTACTCTAATAACAAAATCAATATACAAAAATTCTATCAAAATAAAAAAAAACCTACAATAAGATCTTAAAAATTCCATTGGTAGACTTCTCACATCAATCAGCCTACCTAATATACTATCAAGCCACAATTAGCTCTTATACATGGCACTGGTAGACTTCCCACATTGATCAATCTACATGTTACTATAAGGCATGGACATGTCTACCATGGCCTTTGGGTCACCTATAAAAGGGGCAAGCTGACCCACATCAGGTTGCTACTTCCCATTCATTATACTACCTATCCTTCATGTTGCCTTCATTCTTCTTTAAACTCAAGGGACTATAAGCTTACTTGACACAATGTAATCGAGACACCCTTGTTCTCAATCAAATCATGTACTTGTAAAACACTTGATGGGATTTTGTTCACTAATTCAATCCAACTTTTGTTTTTTATTATTAAGTTCTTAGTAGTCATAACAACATGCCTCTTTCCTATCCATTTCTTGGGACATGTGTGCCTTTTGACCTGATCAAACATTCTCATGACAAACACAATTTTACACCCTCTCCTACCATAAACTCAAAATAATTCAAAAAATATTATCAAGTTAAACCTACGCTCTCACATATTTATAATAAAACATTTTTATATGTTTCAATACATCACCTATAATATCATCATATCCATTATTTTAAACTAATTAAAGTTAAAATAGTTTAGTCACCACATTATCATCATCATGTCTCAACTAGACAATTAACATAAACATAATCTTAACTAAAAATATTCATGACATAATCATAATTATACGTCAACATCCTAATCCACATAATTATAACCATAATGACATCATCATCATACCTAAACTATTACAAACAACAATCATGATCATAATCTTCAAAATCAACATCACATCCTCATAACCATAATCACAAGAATAATCATAAACATCATCATAATCATAACATGAATAATCATAAACAACTACCAGCATCCTAATCCATGTGATCAACATGAGCATGAACATCATCATAAATATAATCATCAAAATCATCATAATAAAAAATAATACATATGTATGTATCTCATAAATACATCTCACCTTGTCAGCACATAGGATAGTATTAGAATATAAATATCAAAAAATATACATCATCTAGCTATCATATCTCAAGGACCTACAACACTAGACCCAATACTACCTGTACCTACTTCACCATCTAGTGGTAGACCCTTTGATGTACTTACATGTGATGCAGTTGATGCCCACTGACCTAATGTAGCTATTGCTAGACCCCCAACCAAGCTATCCCTATACTTCCCATATATCATGACATATAGAAACTAGGATAACACCATAGCTTCATGATATCAAATATCCTAAATCGTGGCTAGGTACCATGTCCTCGACACTAATTTAGTTGTTCTTCCCCCTACCATGGTCACCCCTTCTCTCTATCTCAAGGCATCTTGCTCCTATGTGACTAACTTGAGGTTATCCCTCACTGTGTCTTACTCTCTTGTTAGAGTAGCTAATTTCCCCTATAAAGTGACTATCTATGCCTAAAACATAGTCACTTATCCCTATAAACCTATCACTTGGGCTTGTGCCACTATAAGGGCTATCATTGTCTAGCCATTAGGTCCTCCACCCTATACTTATATAGGACCAACATCTATAGGCTATTGGCCCCCATCCCCCTATCTAGAATATATGGCTACATACTTAGATTGATACCATCCCACATATCCATCAATCACTCTTACATCATCTATATGAGCTCTCATTGGAAGATATTCATAATATAACCCAATAAAATCTAGTTGTGGCACTAAAATTAGGTACTTCACATCCTCCCTCTTATATTACTAAACATCTAGGGATGTATCCTACACCAACCTAAACTACCTCTAGACTTATTCCACTTGTATGCACTTAATCTCACCATCCTATCAACCATAAACCCACCACCAACTCTGTAATGATAACATGTGGTAATTATAGCCTATCCATGGGGACCAAGTCACATATGGCCTTCATATAATGTCTCCTCCCACCAAGTCCTCTAGATCATTTTAAAACCAATCTATATCCCTCACTCCACCACCAAACCCTAATAGTGCAGAATCACCTTACCACCTCATGAAGCCAACCCTATATTCAGTCCATGTCTATCCATCTCATGGGATCCCAAGTGGTCTTAGTACCTATATGTGCTCATATGCCCAATAGTGGATCACAAAGTTGATGTTATTCCTATATCATGTCTATTCTCTAAAGGCCCAAATCTCTCTATATATCTATATAAGTAACACTAGGGCCCATCCAAAAATCATACCCCCTAAAAGCATCTCTATCAACACTCCCAATATCAAACATGTAAATTGACCACTACTCAAGTTTGATATCACAAAGTAGGATATACTGATCATCATCATGGTCAAAAGGCATCTATCTTATAGGTCCCTCTAGTATAGTGTCCCATAGTACACTCCACTAATATGGTACCTTACCTAGGTCTGATCTACACCATATATCAAGTCCATGAAGTAATCTTGCTCATCACTCTCAATGTGGTATATTGGCTCCCCTTAAATTGGTAGTTGAGTAATCTTGTGAACATCCTCCAATAGAAAAGACATCTCTCTAATCAGCAATAAGAAGGTATTTATGGTAGGGTCTCATCTCTCAATGAGTGCCATAATCATCACCATATTACATGGAAGGTGTTGGTAGTGTCTCATGTCCCCTAGGCCCACATCTTCCCTCTACCTCCACTCTACATTAGTAATCCCATCATGCACCTCTATGAATATCTTAGGGACACAGTCCCTCATCTAAATCCACTAATGGGCCTGCATGACAATAAAATCAATGTTACTATTTCTAAGTTTCCATATCCTTCTTGATACACACCATTAACCTCTATTTTCACCCATTTTTATATCCCTATTAACCTATAATTTCTACCTCAGATCCAATTTTTCATCTTCCACCCTTCTTTCCACCCTAACACTACACTATATCTTAGACCCATTACTCAATCTCACCTATTTTTCACCTAGATCCCTTTTCATTAACCATAATGTCTTATGGGGATAGCTCTTTTTTAGCCAACTACCAATGGTTCACAGAATCATTGATGGTCCTTGGGGCTATTTGGCCCCTCATATTTAACCATCGATGATTGGGTCTAACTAATGATGATCACTATGTGTGACCATTGATGGCAAAACCCAACTACCTGATCCTAACCTACAAACCCTAAAACATGCTAAAAATGTATCAAAACAACAAATTCCTACTTATCTACTTCCTATTTTAATTTACTTAACCTTTCCCCCATTTTTCTATCCCATTCTCACCCATACCTAAACATAGGGCATTCAGGCCTAGGCCTATTCCTTTCCCATAAACTATTTCTACTTTACCATATTCTGAACCTCCTCTACTCCTTTCCTATCCATTGATCACTACCATTTTATGAAATTTCAAATAAAACCTATCTCATTCTATGATCAATGGCATGGTCAGATCCCTCTCACCACTACTTGGCCACATCCTTATCCTCCCTCCATCACACTCAAACACATTCACTCAATCACTCAATCCCTTCCACCTTAGCATACATGATGCTTTACACACCTAGCCAAAATGCTCTAGACACTAGACACTTTTCACCAACAATAAATGAGTGACAATGACCTTTTTTTTTTTGACAATTAGCTTTTTTAATGTTTCACTCTAACCATCAATGGTTAGGGTAACCATTAATAGTTTACCCTTAGGACACCCTAACTATTGATGATTAGAATCCTTCATCTTATACCAAATGCTCTTCCAACCTAAATTTTAATCATCTACCTACCTCCTACCTATAACTACATTCGGCCTAAATTTCTTTTAGATGTTCATATGTATAGAACTATGCAGGCATCATCCACTAACCTTATGTAGTTAGAGTCAGCTTGACCACCTCTTCCCTAACACCTAGCCCACCCTATATCATGATACATCCATCTTGATGTTGGTTATTTTTGACCTAATCTCTTCACATCTTTTGTGCCAACTTTACATAATCCTTTGACCCCAACAACAAAATTTTCCAAGTTGACTATTAGCATTTCATACCACGCCATGCTCAACCCAACCACTTGGTTTGTTTTGTAGGAGTACTTCCTACCCTAAATTCTTGTCACCTACCCCATCCTTTCCTAGATGTTTTGATAGGCATATCTCAATCAGTTATGACTAACATTGTGGATCCGTTACCCTCTCTAGTCTTTTTAGAACTTGACCTTATTTTACAATAATGACAATTTTCATCATTATGTGATTTGGATATCACTCTTCATCACTTTTTATGCATGAGATCATGTCTCCACTACCTCACCTCTTTTGTGTCACCCACCTTATACAATCTATCAAATGCTAACCCAATCTTCTTCATAACTCAATCATCTCCTACTTTGAGGTGGAATACCTACTCAAGGTAACTAGACCTAGACTTTGACCAGCTTCTTGTTTTTGTTATGTAGCTTGCCTAAAGATACACAACAAAAAAGGTTAAAATGTAGACACCTAAAACCTACACATGATATTTTTTCATGTCACATTACCTTTAGAACTTTATCTAGACCCCTTTATAGCTTAACATTACCAAACACCCTTGAAACACATAATCTAATTCACCCCTTTTTCACCATTTTTCCTCTATGCCTATGACCAATGACAATTAAGGTAACCATTAATATTTGGCCTAACCACCAATGGTTGGGTTTTACACCTTACTTTAAAAAAAATTAAATCATAGCTAAATCTTTGTGTGAGATTAACAACTCCATAAAATGGCAACTTGTCTTTAAAACAAGCTTTTAAAACTCTAAAAATTGGTAGCTTTATCCTCTATCAAAATAATAACTTCCTCTATCTCATTTAGTAATTCCTACCTATAACAGGAGTAGAGGAGGAAGCGAGAAGGGATGAATAATCAATCATTAGGCATTCAAGCTTCTTTTAGGTATCCAACATACATACCAATGAGCAAGCATTGTCACTAGAGATTTGAAACTCTATCAAAATCACTCTAAAAGGCCCAACGAATTTTTACTCTAGTTGCATCACCCCATAATTCCTCCACTTGGTTGTAGGTTATTCCTTCCTATCCAAAAAGGAATTCTTACTTTTGTCTGGATTCATGTGTGCATTTTACTAGGTATTCTTCTACACACCCTATTATTAGCTTTCTTTTATTTACTTTAAAAATTAAGAAATGAAGAAAATAAAATAAAAAACATTGAGGTTATGTAAAAATAGGAACAAGTAGTTACCTCACCTCAAAGTGATAATAAAATTTTATAATCTAAGAATGGGATCATGTAGAATATATAAGGAACATGTCTAGGTAGATATGGCATTGAAGCACATAGAACAAATGTGATCACATAAAGGCCTAAGATGCATGATAAATATCATGAAAAATTATATATATTAATAATACAATCTCAATAATCAAATGAACACATGCACAAGAGCTGAAATGAAAGTCAAAAGGCAATGGTCGAAGGAGACCATAAATAAGGGGCATGATCAAATTCCACACAATTGAAGGGACATGACTTTTTTAAATGTCCACAAAAGAAACAATGACATTTAAATGTTCATATAATAAATAATGACATATTAAAATGTAAAATAAATAACACATAGGCATGGAGGCCATAAATAAAGGATCATATCCAAATTATCAATCATGAAAGAAAATAACAAGATAAAGCACTCAAGGAAGTACATAAAGGAAAGCATAAGAAACTAATATAAACATATAATAGTCATAAAATGTCTCTCCTCATGAAATTTAAAATTCTTAATTATGACCTTGGGGAAAATGGGTTAGTGGGCATATGGTGTCAAGTTGATCCCAAAGACTCCTCTATCAATGGGCACTACCTACATAACTAATACTCTAGCTAGGGTCTTAGACTTATGTAGTTATGTTGTACATGTTGTCTTATGTGTAAACCATTAAATATGTGGAAAGTGATTACAACAATGATATATCTTGTAACTTGGTAAATCAAGCTTTTGATTTTCTCCGTCAATAATTCAAACCTATAGATGTGTTATCCCTATGACTAGTAGGGAAATAGGTAAAAATATGGAAGCTTTACTCAATTGAATGCTTGATAAAATGATTTTATAATTTGGCTTGGTCTTATTATGTCTTTTCTAGGTGAAACATGAATGGATTTTGATCTTGTATTTATATCAATCCATTTAGATAAATAACTCACATAAAAGCACTTAGGTTGAACATTAGGATTCATATTATTTACAAATTGGATGAATTCAGGGAACTAAACACTTACATTAGGTTAAGACACTAGTGTCCATGCTAGTGTCTACCATGTAAGTTAGTGTCTATAGAGCAGGAAATTAGGTACAAACTCAAAACTTATAGAGGTGGAGGATAAGTACATTTTAAAGATTTTAGGTGAGATAAAAGTCCTAGGTCATCAACATAAGACTAGTCAGACTAAGAGATAGGCCAAGGGGTATAAGTTAGAGTAGATGTGAGACTTATAAAAATGGGAAAAAGTCCAAAACTAAGAGAAACAACCAAGGTCTAAGTCAACCAATTATGCAAGACTGATATGTTATATAATCCATAAGTGTTGTATATAGGTAGATAAAAGGTCCAACATATATATGTCCATATGTAACATGTATGTGATTTATTTCAATCATATACCATGAAATTTAATTGTATTTGAAAATAATAAGAAATTTATCAAAAAATGATAAAAAAAATATGTAAATATTGTAATATAGTAATCATGTCATGCTCACATCTTAATTTTTTTATCTTTTGAATAATTATAATCTTTATATATATATATATATATATATTATATTTTTAAAATATTTGATTTTTTTAGAAAATGCTAATTGATGAACACATCAATGGGAGGTCCACATGGAGATATTTTATCAAATAGTGTAAGGGTCACCTATCATGATAAAAATGTAATAGATGTAGGTGTATCGTAATCTAATAGTAAATCATGTGTTGTGTTGTGATTTTCATGGTCACTAATCATAGAATTTCATGTGTGGTGTGTAACTCTAGAAGGATAATGACCTTGTGGTTCCACTATATATTAGGAAAATATCTCATTTATTTTATTTTGTGTGGATCATGTTGAACTATGTATGGTACTAGTTGAGTATGTGATATAATATATTAAGGCCTATGAGAGCCATAAACAACTCTCTAATGGATGGGTGTTGAGTATGAGTAGCTAACTATCTAGTAGACCTAAATATTTTCCTTTAAACTAGGTTTATATAAATATCTTGAATATGTGTAACCACTCACTCTATATAATAATATGATATGGGTACATCAACTAGCTATACTGCTGCTAGTGGTGGTGGTGGTGGTGGAGGAGGAGGAAATACCACTTGTTGTATAGGATTACCATATTTTAACCTATAACAATGAATATCTTGTTGAAATATATATGTTTTAGACATTGATGCACTTTATATGGTACTCCATGAATATTTTTGACCCAAGGGCATCCTAATAACATGTTAAATACCTTTTTGTAATATATAATTAATAATGGTGTGGCTATTATGGCATATACCACTTAAAAAGCTAGAAATATGTATCATAGGGTATTTTATTTTATATACATAGAATCCCTTGACTAGTATTGATGTATCTAGTAAATAATTTAATGTGTATCCAATGGAGTGAAGAAGTTTCATTGTGCACATATTCTCACTTGACCCATTTTATGTCATGATATTATGTATGGTTTATTCATTGATATAGGATTGTATGAAAATCACATCAAAATATGAATCATATATATGAATAGTGTGATCATATGTCATATGAAGAGGATGAATATTATATGCATAGTGTATCTCTAAAGTATCCATAGTATTTATCATCTCATGATTGGGAAATGAATCATTAAATATTTTAAACTTATGATTTTCATTATTCAATGGTCTAGGTTCCTCTGTAGGGATGCCCAATCATATATATTATTTTTCAATTTGAAGCATTTGTTCATAGAATGTCCCAATGATATTCATAATATGTATTATTTCCATCTCATGTTTTAGAAATGGGTAAGTAAATATTTTTAACTTGTGTTTTTTTAATTTAATTTTTTGGTATAGGTTCCTTTGAAAAGGTGCCAAATTTTATAATGTTGTCATAAATAATATAATGTATCACATTTCTCAATATGAAACATTTTTCATAGAATGTCCCATAATTTGATGATAGTCACAAAATGCATTTTTTTCATAGTTCATTGGTCTGGTCATGTCTGGGTTGATCTCTTATGAATGAATAAAATTTATAAGTTTAAGCTAATGTATCTTATTTAATATTATTTTATGAGGTGATATTAATATATGAAATTACTTTTTTGGTGGATTTGTTAATTCTAATCATTTTTTAGGTTATGATATTACATTAATTGTAATATTTGTCTCACTCTTGTCATCAATTACTTTGACCTTGTAGCTTAGTTTGATTTGAATGTTCATTGTTGAAGTATGTGTATGAATATATGTATATTTTATGTTTTTAAATGTATGAATTTAACTTATGTATCCCTTATTTTGTAGCATAGCATATCAAAACCTTTGAAAATATTGAATACAAATGACTAATGGAGTGGTACAAGCAATATTTTCTTGAATATGTCTTGTAACTCATTTTTAGACATAACATTACTAATACATTATAGTATAGTCTTGTACTAAAGTACTAATCATAGATTGGATTATTGGACCCTTGATTAATTTTAAAAAATTATTCATGACATAGTTTATCATCAACATTGATGAAAAAAAGTTCTATAAAATTATTTTACAAATAATTTAATAGTATTATAGATTCTATGGTAAGGTTATATAACCATAATAACTAATATTATTTTAGGATTGCCATAAATTTATTTGTTAATAATTTTATATTTTATGATTAATCCAAGCATCCTATGTGGAATTATATAAATTTTTACTCTATATCACCTTTACCTTTATATAGTGAAAATTTAGGAGTGTATATATAAAAATATAAGATATTATCTACTATTATAATGGGTTATTAAGAAAATCATGTGAATATATATAATTACATATCTAGATTTTCTATAAATTCAACACCTTATCATGCATATCTATAAAAGTTTTCTCACAAGAATGTCTATTAGGTGAGGTTGGTGATGTAACATGCAGAGTCATCATAGGATGAGTAATAATTTATTGTATAGGAACATGTATGGACATGTGTTATAATCCCTGTGTTTCCCCCACACCTTAGGTGTATGTCACATATGTCATAATAGGCATTGATGTAAGAATAGTGCCAATAGTATAGGAATGAACACCAGAAGTGGTAGTACTAGTTTTAAAGGATGGGTTGATAATAATAAATGGATATATTATTAATATTAATATATAAAAAGATTATATCGATGTAAGATGTTAAATTATATTATAAATTTGACTATTCTACCCATGTCTTTAATATATATATATATATGGAGTCCTTCAAAAATATTGATAAGGATTTGACTTAGTCAAGATCTACCCCATTAGGTTAATTTGAATAAAATATATCTAATCCTTTATAATTATAATGATTTTAATGTTCATTTATATGATATTAATTATAATATTCTAATGAGGCATGCTAATATAGTCGTATTTTTTCACATATTCATGAATCATTCTATCATCTTAGAATACAAAACATTCATTATATCCATTTTCAATAAATTATAGGGATTCTAGTCATGTTCCATATGGTCCCAACTTAATATAGCATTGTGCCTTATATTTAAAATGCAAATAACATTTTAGGATGATATAGGGTGGAATCATGAAAGTATGTAGAAGGTTGGTGCCAAAGGTGAAAAGCTTTTTTGCATTTGGTATGGAGAAATCATAAATCAAATATGAATTCATAAGGAAATAATTTGAAACCCTATAAGAATTAAACCTTAAGAGAAACTTATTATTTCAAAAAAATTCAATAATTTATGCGTTCAACAATTTATGCGTTCAACAATATTTTTTTGTGTAATATAATTTTATAAATAATAACATGATATAAACTTGTACAAATGTCTATATTATAAGATATGACATTCAAGAATACATTTGAATGTAAAATACCCAAAGTGAGTGGAATGATTTGAAAAATGGAATATAATATATATAATATGTATTAAAAAGGGATTATTTATTATATTTTATGGTTTATTATATAATTATAACTATGCTTTGGAAGTGTAAAATATACTGAATAAAGGATGTGATTCATCCAATTAAGGAATTGTGTTTCTATTTGTATATGGTTGGTTCCATCAGATTGGGGTCAATATTGACTATCAATAGTGACCTATACTAAACTTAAGGTTTATGATCATACATTCACGTTAATATATATATGGAATATCTATATGTGAAATATATAACCTTTATTATGTGTGAAACTACAAAAAATCAACATCCTTCATATTCAAACCATAGGTGTGCTTCTGAGGGTTATAAAACTAAAAAAACTAGGAGAAATTAATAAAATGAGATGAATCCAATCAACCCAATTTTATTAGTTATCACTTCCTATGTATTAGATACTTTTAATATGGAAATAAATCCACATGTATTTCTCCCACCTAGTGTTATTGTGTAATTATGTTCCTTTACTATATGTATGCAACTAATTATTTGGATTTGATACTTGAACATGCTTGTTTCAAATTAGATTTCATATGATTTATAATTGGATTTTGAGTAATACTCATGATTTATTCAATATTTTGGAATAATATGTCATTATTAATGTGAAATAAAGTATATATGTGTACTAGATAAGTGCCTAAGTTCTCTATTTAGAGAGACCTTGATTTGTATATATGAGTTCAATTGGGTTATTTTTCATGCCATCAACACATTGCAATATTGGCCCAACCTAAGGATATGTTTTATTTTAAAATTATCCATTATTGGCATAGATCTAGTAAAAACTATATAATGTCAATATAGGCTAGCAATACTAATTGTACTTGATGTTACTAACTTGTGTATAGACAAACTAAATTGAAGGTTTGGATATGTCTATGTAGGATATTAACCAAATTTAAAATAGAAAATAGGTTCCTTTATGTATTATCTATATAATAGAAGGATTAAACTCATAAAATATAATTTAGGTGTGATAATGGTGGATTAGGACCATGTTTTTTGGCTTAGTTCATGTGTGGTAAATGTATGTCATTCTTGTCATTGTCAAGTAATTAATATTAGATTGGAGTATCTACCATACTTTCATACAATGTTGTTTAGTAATGCATATAATTAAAAATATATAATTAAATCACATGATATGTTGAGATAATATTATTATTTTAATGCTTATTTGTATAAAAAACATACTTGTACATGTTAATTGATATTGTTTTAAGTTTAGCTACCTCAACTATCATAGGATGGAGCAATTTTATTTGAAAAATGAAGTGCAAAATATAGGTGTCCAAATGAGGGATCATGGACTGTATTGGTCATGAACTTTACCATTTACTATATTTTGTATCCTTAATCAACACCTAGATTATTATTTTAATTAAAATTTTAGTCACTTATTATAATTTTGACATTTATAAGCCATAAAACACTATTCATATTCTCTTTGCCCATTTACTTAGATATTTATTGAGATATATGGAAGGTACTAAGGATTAAAATGAATTCAACATGATATTATAACTTGAAAATATCGAATGAAATTAAAAACCCAATTTTATGTCACATAAATTGAGTTTTAGATATTTTATGTTATAATTAGATCCATTTGACAAAAAGGGATGTGTGCAAATATTTTTAAGATTCCTAAATTTATTTAGGACAATCAATTTGATCATTAATGAAATTAGAATAGGGGAATCATTTGGTCAATATGAATGAACCATACTTTCCCTAATGTCATGTAAGAAGGAGCTTGAGTATTGTAAGAAAAGTAAATAATATTATAAGACTTTTGGTAAGGGAAAATCATGGGAAAGGAAAAGTGTCACCTTCACATTTTCCAAGGATTGAATTATCTTCCTAAAATTAAACACAAATCCATATTTGTGGAGAAATGTTTGCCATTTTGAAAATGGAGTTGGAGATTAAGCATGGAGAAACTAAGAGGATACCTTTGGATATGGAGGTTAGTTGGTAACTAGTCTTAGAGGAATGATATGTGAAAATTAATGTAGGAGGTATTTTTACACATTCCTATTTAATTTTTTTATTTTAAAATAATCCATTGTTACATTATTTAAATGTTGAAAAATTGCTATGGATTGGAAATGCCTTTTGGATTTCAATATTTATCTTGATTTGTTTATGTTTTATGCCCAAGGACATGTGTTTCATAATCCTATAATGGTTTTTGGGGAACTTTTTTCTCCCATTTTTTCTTGTTATTTTATATGTCATGTTTGAGTTTTAAGAAAATGGAGTTATATTGCCTGCATGGGCTTGAGTTTATATGATAAGATGGCTAAGGGTGCATTCTTTTCCTCAATCCATCATTATTTATTTCCTTTGAAGTTATTTGTGAATAATTTTACAAGAAGGTTATATATTTCATTGAAATTTATTGAATAATGTTTCTTTGGAGATTCCTTTTTAATTTTTGTAGAACTGTGAGTTTGAACAAAATGTAGCAAGTGTTTCCAAATCCATAATATGGTGTACTAAATTATATGTAGTTCTTAATATACCTTTTTTTAAAAATAAAAAATTATTTATTTCATGACTTATAACACTTGAATGGTAATATACATGACAAGATTCATGATTCTTTGCTCGAGGGCATCGAAGGCCATTCACATGATGAGGGGAATAGGATGGGACGTACCTTGAATTTTTTATTGAATATACAAAACTTGAAGATTCATGGAGATTGGAATATAATTTAATAAATTTTTATTATTTTATCTTGGGATATTTTAAAACCTTACACACATGTGATATTATTTTTCAGCACATTAATTTTTGTATTATGTAAAGAATCAAATGAATTTTCTATAAATTATTGGTTCAAGATTTTATTAATTTTGTAAGCACTTGATTAAAAATATTAATATATTAAAAATTTGGAAAAATGATGTTATTTATGAAGTTAAAATCATATTTATGTTCCTAATATCTTAAAATCCATGTTTTATTATGCATAATAATAGACTAGTTTGTAGTTTGCTAAAAACTTCATAATACTCCTTATAGATATAAAGGCCTTAAAATGGATGTTTTGGGTTTTGTAAAATTTATGCATTTAAATTTTTACCTAAGCCTCCATAAAATAATTTATTCTACCACAATTTTAAAATTTAAATTGTACAAACTTTTAAAGTGTAATCTACTATTCTAGCCATAATCCTTAAGTAAAAAGCACTATTTTCAATAAATTAATTCACACATTTTAGAAGGTATAATTAGGAATAAAAATAAATTAGTAATAAGTGGGATATTTTATGAGCCTACTGTTTTTGATAATTTTTTGTTCCTTCTAATGTCCATGGTGATTTTTAAAGCTCGATGTTTGTAGGGCAGTTTTATTTTTGATAGGCTCTTGGTCGTAGCTTAGTGGTCACTTGTGTAGGTCAAAAAATATTTCTTAGACAATAGTCACCCATATACATTATTATACTACTAGTGAAAAAATGTGTTTGGCAGCCTCCTTTACTATTATTGGTGTTCTTAGGACTACACATGTGACAACGTTACCTTGAAAGTTGCATGGCCCACCAAATTATGGTCATGGATTAAAAATTATTGACCACATATTAATTACAATGGAATATGATTTTTAAAAAATACCTTATTCATGTAGATAATTATTCATTCAGTGGTCTTTAAAAAAAATTAATATTCAATTTAACTCCATGTCCTTTTTCATATAGTTTGTCTCTAGTAAGTCTACTTAAAACCAAAAAAAAAACTTTATACTTATATAATTTTTCACTACTGATTAAGGAAGATAAAATAATAGATGGTGGGGTGACCTAAAAGGTAACCCATAAAAACTTTCCCCTCTTGTACATAGAATAAAATTTAAAACTTGACACTTGGTATTTTTATATTTTTGACTTGCTTCTTGAAGAGGGATGATTTTATCTTTAATGGACTTTTTCAATATCCTAATATTCCTAGGATGGGTTGACCCTGAAAGGAAACCCTATAATTTTTATACCCTATATTTCATGAAAAATATTTTAAAATATGAAACTAAAATTTAAATTTTATTTCTTTACCTAGATTTTAGTGGCCATTAATAGTTGTGTAAGTGATTTAAATTCCATAACACCATTTCAAAATGTGTGGGATCTTGATACCTCCTATAAACATTTAAAGAATATGGGTACCTAAAATATAAACCCTATACATATAATATTGAGATATAAATTTTAAATTAAATAAACTAAAATATGTCGAATGTTTAGAGACCTTATTAATGGCAATGTTCTATGGGTAAGGAAGGTAGTGAGGGATGAATATGGATAAGTCACTCTCCAAAGCATCCTTAAATTTTACTAGATCTAAAATTAAACATGGAAAGTGAATATATACATCTTTATTGTGTCCCATAAGTATAATGGTCAAGATAGAAAAGATCCATTAATTATGATGGAATTATCCATCTTCAAGGAGATAAGAAATGATGTTTTAGACCCCTTTTGAGGTTGTAAGAAGATTATAAGATATTTTTTAGGTCCTTTACATAAATTTAATGAAACAAATAAATCTGTGACTTATGGTGTTAATTAGACCCTATGATTGGCTAGAATTTATTGAGGACCTTTGAGCCTCATTAAGATTTAGGTCAAATCATTCAAACCAATGCTTGATCAAACCCATATTATTTGACGCAAGCATTCATTTTTAGCCTTGGGTTCATGGGCTCTCATAGGTTTACATATTAATATGTGGCATATTATGGGGCTTGTATGATGATTAGATAAAGTATAGTAGACATGGTTATGTAATGATCTTGTTGCTAGTTAAATATTTCTATTTGTGCACATTTAGGAATTTGATTTTGTTTGAACACATTTTTTGTATCATGCCATGAATTTGGATAGATTTTTCATTATTTAATAGTGTTCAATATATGTTTAAGAATTTCAAATAAATGTTCTCTATTTATGTATGGTTTATTCATGCCAATATTTAGGAATAATGCAAATAATTAAGGTAATCAAGGTGGAAGGATATGCAAAGGCATTGCGTCATGGTAAATTTCCCACCCTATGGGTTTGAATAGTAGATACTCCATGTAAAACCAAAAAAATCATAGAGTTGGCCACATTTTAGATAAACAACAATATTAAATATCGAAAGTTAAGTGAGAAGAAGAAATAGTAAATAAAAAAACTTACTTCCTATCTCAAATCTTGAATATAAGCCTAAAATTTGATATAAAAAACTACAAGTTCTAATTTCAATTTGCTTCTCATTTTTATATAAGTCTTCTCCAAATTTATAGATCCTTCATATATATCTATATAAAACTTTTTAATAAAATATATGTGTAAAAATAGTGTAATGGAGGTGAAAATTTTCAATCTCACCATTATTCTAACATGATACCATTCCTATTTTCTCCTTAGACTATATGGTATGTTATACCCTAATTAGTTCTTATTATTCTAATTTTCTCCCAATACACTCTTTTATTTCAATTCATTTTATCCCAATTTCAATGTTACTCATGGAATTTTTTATTTGTTATTTTTAATTATTTATAAAAATATTTCTAGATAATCGTGAAACTCATAAATTCAAGTTCCATAATAACTGGAATTTCAAGTCACCTTTTTCAATAAGCTCTATAAGTGTTATTTTATAAATATTAATTATATATTAAATGACAATCACCTTAAAACCAAATGGTTCCCTTATATACATTCATAAATCCAAAACAATACCAAAAGAATGATAACACTATGGAATGTGTATGTATATATAAAAAAATAAAACATTTAAAATGAGATAAGAACTAAGTTTTATACAAGGCTTATTTCTACTTATTTTTCTTCTTGTCATAGAATCAAGGCAATTTTTTACTCATAAAGCATTCTTGCAACCTAAACTACATAGGATGTTCATATGAAATTATTATAATTATTTAAACATATATTGTCATTTTTTCAAATCTCATTAATCAAATTGATCAATCATCAATTAAAAACATATTAGTATATGTAAATAACATAAAGTGAAAAATTATACACATGGTACAATTCTAACACATTATGAAAAATCATGTAATTCAAAGGTGTAAAGTATCGCTATCTATGTGTGTGTGTGTGTGTGTGTGTGTGTGTGTGCACGCGTGCGTGTGCATGTGTATATATATATATATATATATATATATATATATATATATATATATATACATATATATATATATATGTATATGTATGTGTGTGTGTGTATATATATGTATATATACATATATAAATGTATATATATACATATATATATATATGTATATATATATACATATATATATATATGTATATATATATATATATCTATATATCTATATATATGTGTGTATATATATACATATATATATATATATATGTATATACATACATACATACATACATACATATATATATATATATATATATATGTATATATATATATATATATATATATATATGTATGTATATAAATATTTGTGTGTGTGTGTGTGTGTGTGTGTGTGTGTGTGTGTGTAAATATGTATATGTATGTATGTATGCATACATGCATATCAAAGCATATTTTAGTTATTAGACTCATTTTCCTCCATGAAAATCTCATCACCATTGGATAGTACCACCTAACATAATACCACAAGCATCAACAATAATTAAATGAACAAAATGAGATATAAACTATTGTAACTACATTAAAAATGAAAATAAATAGTTATGAGTAAAGAAGTAGTAAATATAAATCACTAAAATTAATTAAATACAAGTATACATATAAAACATTTATAAATAAAATATGAAAACAAGTTCAAACTCAAAAAATAAAAAGTTTGTATTATTATAATGTTTATTAATGCACACTTATCCATAGGCTAAAACTTGCATATGACATACAAATTATTTATAGAAGGCAAGTGTCAAAAGGATGGGAAGAAATAAATAAAAATGTGATAAAATTTATAATTTATAGGAGTTATATAATTATTTTAGTTGTCATTTTTTGGAATCAATAATAATTTATAAATTATTTATTATCATGTACCCATGTAATAAGGTTGAATACTATAGGGCACTAGGTAATAATATCACCTACATGGAGTATTAGAATAACCACTCTTAAAAATGAGGGTGTTGAAATCCATAGAGTGTTTGAAAAGAGGGATGAGATCAATGTTATAGTGAATGCCATAAGAATGGCAGCAAATAACTCTGTGATCAAAGTGGATAACTTTACAAATACATAAATTAAGTTCATCTCATAGTTAATAATTATCAATAATGTTACTATGCAACAATGGTTAGTTGTTACCATGAAGGTGTTTTTTTTAGCATACAAATTTATGTGATATGGGGTAGTTTTAATTATTCAAAATATGTTTATCAAGAAGAAATTATGACATGCAAGGGTTCACACATGTGAGGAGAATTTTTTGTGGGGAATTATCATGACTCAAATGATGATATAGGTAATTTGAGTGCTATAATGAAGTTTTAGTTTACCCAATAATTGGAGGAGGATCTCATTAAAATAAATATGTGGATCATAATAGAAAACTTAGGATAAATAAGTAATATATGAAGAATATGTGGGGTGGTATGAGAATGCATAATAATAATTCAATTAATAATGTATAATACCACCAAAAAAATTCATACACTATGAGAGATTTATTAAATTGGTATCTGGCACACTATATGTTGGCCAAATTTATAAAAGAGAAGTGGTTTAATGCTAATAAAGATTAAATGAATTGAATTAGGTTTTCCTATGTAGTCATTGCAATATATTTGTACCAATATCTTATTTTGGTGAAGTAGTTACCAAGTCCACTAGTAGATATTAACATGTTTTCAATAATTGATGGACCTACATAAATGTTATGTATCAAAAATAAAATAAAAAATTCACCAATAAAATGATAAGATGAAGATTTAGAAAGTGAAATTATAAAAATTGATCCATCACTATTTGGGAAAGTGGGAAAGTAGATAATTTCATGTGTGATGAGGCCCAAAAATGATTTTGGGATAACACTGAAGATACAAGTGCAAATCATATTATAGGAAAGGCTAGTGGTAAATAATAAAGGTAATATGGAGATAAAATTGAAAGTAGAAAAGAAGAATAAACTTTAATACAATGATTTAGTTTAGATGAAATGAATAGATAAAATGATAAAGGAATACCCAAATTCATATTTTTATAAAAGGAAATATGCATTTCAACTTGTAGTAATAAGTGCTACAAAAGCCAACACAACAACAAATTGACACACTAATTCTAATCCATCAAGAAATATGGAAAAAACACAAGAATAAAATAAGGGTTGGATAACCTAATATTGAGGAGAAAAAAACATAGGGAAACATAGGAAGAATTGGTCTACTATACTAGGACCTATAAATTGGAAAAACATAGGCTCCTAGTTTGTCTATTTTGGTTGTTTTGACCCCACTACATAATTTTTATCTAATATTTTTGAAATATCATAAAGAAGTGAATGTTGTGAAGTTACATATATAATAAGATGCATGAAAGGAAATAAATTTCCCAATAGGAGATCCGATAATGGAGGAACCAAGTGAGACACATAAGAAGGAGATGTTATGTGGTAAATTGGTGCATAGAAAAGTGAAGGAGTAGGCACTGATCCAAACCATAAGGCTCAAAACATAGAGAATGAAAAATATGAAAATTATTTGAAATGTAATATGGTGCAAATTAAAAGGATATATAAAAAAATATTCACATTGAGATGAAAAAACTATAGAGGTAAAATAATATGTATAATTATGAGGATATTTTTAAAGAATATTCACAAGATTATGATGTTTTCGTGGTAATTTATGAAGATAAATTTTTACATTAAGGAAGGTCAGAGATTGAGATATAATCACCAAATATATCATGATTAATTATTTAATTGGATAATATCTTGAATCAATATTTTAATAATATTTAGGTTATTTTGGATATATACATGGAGTGAACAACATTTGAGCTCCCAATAAAAACATATGTCAAGGTGCAGGGAGAAGAGAAAAAGATTGATGACAATGAAGATGAAAAAAATTGGGTGGTGGATCTAAGATATATTTAAATAGAGGTTTAATAATTTTAATTAGTTAAAATATTCATATAAGTGATCAACAAGGTTTTAATAGGAAATCAAAGTGATAATCATCCATGTGAAGAAATAAAGAAAAATTAGGAGGATTTGGTGCAATAAAATGATGTTATTTAAAATTTGGTGTTAATGGTGGAAATAGAGAACCCAAAAGTGTATGGAGAGGGTAAATCACTTATATTAAAATTCCAACTTATGGTAGAGTATTTGTTTCATGTGATGCCCAAAATTGAGCAATGTATTGAACATAAATTACTCTACATAGCAAAGACCAAATAACTCAAAAGTGAGTTTGAGGATATTATTGATAAAATAATAAGGGTCATAGATTTATTTTTTTATAAAATAGTGGGTAGGTGGGGGGGGTATGAGTTAAGTCACTAAAATATTTTCAATATATTTAATTATTGTGATGATTTTATAAACGAGAGACTAGAGGAAGAATAGGCTACTCATACATACTTAATCACATGTAGGAGGAAGACATTTGATCTAACAAAGAGGTTAATATTTTTAAGGAAGAAAAATAATTTAATATGGAAATGAATGGGGTACAAAATAGGTTGGATGTAATGATTATAAGGATTAAGGAGAAAGTTTTTGTTGAGGAATAAACTATGTGAACAAACTACCAAAGAGAACAAATTTTAGTAGATACAATAATTTCCACTTATATGCAAAATTGAGATGATGAGGATGTACTAATATTTTTTAATGATGAAACACATGGCATAATACTTGAATTAACATCAAAAATTGATCATACAAGATCATATTTTGAATTAGTTATAAGAAAATTTGCCTAAATTTTTGGTTGCACATGAAAGTGACCTATCACCATCCAAATATACTAATAATAACTTCTTTGATTACATACAACAAGTTTAGTGTGGGGTAATTTTGACCATAAAATTGTACTTAAGGAAATTCTACACATTATTTCAATGGTTGAGGTGTGGGTAGGACACATTTAGAAGTCTTGTATACTTGCATAGATTGTAATAATAATCATTTCATGAAATTTGTACATATTCCTAATAATATGGACTTATATTATTTCCATTTCTATTTTTATAATTGTTGAAATTAGATTTACATATTTATATTATTGGGTTTTAAGTAGTGGGATATAAGATTCCAATATTATGATTATTGGTTTCAATAGTGTGATATTGGATTCCAATATAGCTATTATTGGATTCTAAATTCTAGTGTCGATTATAATTTCAATTATATCCTAAATAATTTTTCAGTTTTAAATTCATATTTAGGGGAAATGGGACAATAGTTGAGCATGGTCCAATAGTTGAAATGGGTCATGGTAATTTAAATAATGTGACCACATATTTGTCATAATATTGCCTAATTATAGTTATCATAATAATGTTTAATATTTATCTAAAATTTACCATATATTAACTAAACACATCAAGACATGTAAGATTTAAAAATATTAGTACAACATTGTAAAACACACTTATTGTCACCATGTATAAGTATTGAAAAACACTTTACATTATACATGTGACCAATGTATAACATACTTATCATTATTCTCAATAGTCTTGTGTAGAATATACAAACACCCATTCTATAATAGATAATAACATAGTAAATTGTTGTTCATATTACCAATTTAGAGGTTATTATTATTAACTCTATGTATAGAATTGGCATGTTCACATTCTACCCAAGATAATAATATAGGCATGTATTTTTCATATTCCTATAGACTTGTGTATAATGGGCATGTTATTGTAAAACCAAAGATGGTTACCACTTATATGCCACTATATTCCTATAAATAATTAGTCATTTTATAGAGACACGAATGTTCTTTAAATGGTTTGGATACTATATATTTATTAATTAATAATGTGTAGTGAAGCCATTGATGTGAAAGATAGACAAATAACTTTTGTAATTTGTGTGATCCATGTTTTAATAGGTGTCAAACTATTCAGATATAATGATTCACCTTATTCTCTTCCATAATGTTTCAAATATTAAAACCTTGCATTTTTAGTCACATACATAACCATTAATGGATTGAATAATTTTATAAATAAATTTTTTGTTTCTATGAAAATGTGTGATCACTTAGATATGTTTTAAATCAAGGTTAACAAATTTTACTTTCCTGGTACATAGTACATGATATCTTAATGACTAATGGACCCAGTCACAATTTAATGTGAAATCCACAAACTCACATGTGCCTCTTTTATTTTATAGTTAACATATGATACCCAGTATGTTAGCATATAATTATGAGCATGAAAAGGTGTAAATGTGGAGATATAAAGTGGACTAAAATTTTTAATAGATCCATGCATTTTTTATGCCACATTGAGAAAAAATAGACCTCAATGACTCCATAGATTCTTGATGACCCCATACTAAACATGAAATAATTTCCTTGTAGTTCAAAGTTTCAAAAGCCTTTAATCCTTGCATCACCAACTTCTATTGTGTTTTTAAAACACATATCATAATATTAGTGTGACATAACCCCAAACTTATAGTATTTAATCACTACTAGCATATCTCACATGAACTTATATAGAATAATTTCAGTTAATGAAAACTGTTTAAAAATTATTTTGGTTAAATACTTCAACATTAATCAAAATATATTATTAGCTTTGCACAATTATGAAAATTGGTATTATGAAAAAAATAATAATCTTACATTCATATTTAATAAATGATATTTACACCTCATTAATGGGTCAATAGTAATAAGTTTAAAAATAAGTGGGGCTAAAAAGATCGAATAGAATCTAGTCAAATAGAAGCAATCAATGTCAATATTTAATTCATACTAAACAGTTACAATACAAATGTAAGGCCAAGTTATTGGAGCCAAATTTGGAATATAATTTTAAAAATACCCACATCTCAAGCCAAGATGATATCACATATTAATTTATGACCTTGAATAGTTTCACCTTAGTATTCATTACCCTATTCAAGTAGTGTAAGGTATAATTCAATGGCCTCATGTCATATTTAGGAATATTATTTGATTAACCTTTCCATTTTTTGTTTGGTGTCCATGAAAAGATGATGATATACACATCAATGTCTTGCTTGATTTCATTTGATTTGATCCATGTTTAACTAGGTGTCAAACAATCCTAATACAATGCTTCACAAACTTATCTCCCTGAGCTGTTTTAATATTAAATCCTCAAATTTTTAGCCACATTCTCACCTTTTGGTTTGAGGTAAATATCTCCATCTACCCTTACCATCCATATATTTTCATTTTAATTTGTTGGTCATACTAGAATTATTTGTCCCACATACACATTCATAAATGGATTTAATGCTTGTTCATATATTCCACAAATAGGCCCAACATAAATATAATTATTATTTAGGATATTTTCATTAATGTAGTCTTTAATGTGTAAATTAATGGATCCTATTATATGTCTAGTGGCCAAAAATAAATATTCAACATCCTACTATAATTTACAAATAATCTATCCAATTCACACAAAACATTTTACCAATATGTTATATTTAGAAGCCAATATTATATACCTCCACCTATTGTAATTTCCCCTAGTGTCAATATATGATTTTATTCCCTTTTTAAGATATTCCATTTTTTTTATTTCTTTGAAAGGTGCTAGAGGAGGCTGCCCTTCCATTGAGTTTAGTTCACCATTATCCTTTGTACCCTATATTGGGATTGGATGTGACTATTAGAGATATTTTATTATTTTTTTTATTCCATCACCATTATGTTGTCCATAACACGAAAATTAAACATAGTAGGATTTCTAATACCTACTATCTAATGGATTCCATCCAAAAGGTGTGGATCTATGAATAATTTAAAGTCGTACACATCCTCAGTAAGGTAATGAGTGAATGTAGTTTACCCATCTTGGCATGTTTTTGTAGGTGTCCATTAAATGTGGCAAATAAAATGTGTATTGTTTCGATAATGATATTGCTAATATACATAAACTACCATATATATCCTCACGAGTGTGTCCCACTAGAAGGAACCTTACATACACAGTGTTGAATACCTTTGTTGATATCAAAATTGATGAAAATTGAAATAAGGTACAATTCTTACTGTCACTCAAAGTATTATCCAATTAAAAGTAGATGATTAATGATTATTTTTTGAATGAATTACTTATACAATAAACACTATTAATTTATTCAACATGGGTCAATTTTTTTTATACCCCTTACACTTATCATACATGTAATTTTATAATGGTGCATAATTTAATGATTATTTGGATGATCCATAAGTGTAAAATAAATCCCCATACTAATAAATGATGGGTTATTCGAGTTTCCTAAGACACAAATCCAATTATGTTACTATGTAGTTTGATCCACATTAAAAAAATTGTAGGTTGAAGAGGAAAAATATCCATTCTTGTGTCCATGTGTGAGCATACCAGTAAAAATAAATAGGAGGTTCATAACATTACTTATTGACTTTGTTTTTCCCCCCATACTTGGTATGGAAGTTTCCATTTTGTCCATATTATTATACACAACTCTAAAACATCCCTAAGGTTATTCCTCTTATTTTAATATATGGGATTAGTAATTTTCATGGGAAATTTGAGTTTATTCATTGTTCCATGTTTGTTCTTATTCATGTTTTGAGAGTCCTTCAGGGAATGTGGTGGATCTAAATTTATGGTACAAATCCATACACCTATCACATTTGGTAAAGAATTTATTCTATGAAATTTAAACATGTTGAATACTTTTGGTCATTATCTTATTGAAACTTGGCTACGACACTAGTGGAAGTTTCAATAATTTGAGATCCTTATGGGCATAGAATATAAGAGGTAGCCTTTAAGTAAATTTGATTCCATCCTTTCCTACACAATGAGTTAAATACAAATAAATATATGAATTTATATCAACCATTATTAATATGTAAGAAACTATTATGGTGGTATTTGACCTTTATTTCTCTTTTTTGGTGTTACCATTTACTACACTTTTGTGACCATTTATCTAGTTTCCTTTATGACTATAAAAGGTGTTCCTTGGGTACCTATAGGCTTTATTCCATGCATTTTTATAGACATCCAGCCCATCAAATTTCATTTTATGAACCTCTATAGATTAGTAAACCACATTAAAGATGGCATTTTCTAATAATGCATCTAACACAAAATTATTTCTATCTTATTCATTCATGGTTCTAATTTTGTACCATATAAATGTGACTGACGATAGGGTAAATTTTTTAAGATAGTCAGATTTGAAACAATGATTTTTCACATTCTCTAATTTAGCCCAAAAAAATTACCATTTTATATCATCATCAACATTTTTATTATATGAATTAGGTAGAGGGGCTTTGAATTTTTGATGGTTTTTTAGCATTGTAGTGTATTTTGATCACTTTTTTAGAATGATTGTAATTAGTGTCATAAAAATAAACTATATATAACATCTATAGTTGTCACTCTTCTAATGCATACCACATGTTCACCTCAAACTCATTTGGGACTTATTTGAATGCCACATATAGAGGAGAACCATTTATGTTAGTGAATTACCTATCAAAACATTATATGAGAAATTCTTAAAATATGGGGCATATTTTAAAAGAAGGGCTAAATAATATATAAATATTCACATCATATATAAAAATTAAAGTAAGAATATGTAAAACCCTATGATATATAAAAATTAAACATAAATGTGAGATGAAGGAAAAAATGTACAATAATTATTAAATGTAATTTAAGTCTCATTACTAATGATCTATGTGTTCTAGGAATAGATATGTATTATATAAAAATAAAAATATGTGATCAAGGTGATATGTGAAAAAAATAATGTCTGATGCAAATATGATCTCAACGTATTATCATGAAAATAATGTTACATTATCATCATTAATTATTGATAGATACAAACATATTTGAAACATTTGTAAAAATTGAGTAGTAACATCTTTATTCGTAAATTAAGCAAACTATACCCTCCTAATCTATCCAAAGAGAAATTGAGGATGCCAAAAGGATATTAAAACAATTTAAAAAGTGTCGATATCACATGTATATAGAGAAGGTAATAATGGGGAAGCTAGAATGGCCAATATTGATGTTTTCACTACATCTTTTAATCAATGTTCAAAGCTAAAATACATACCAATCCATGTAATCATAGTAATTTTAAATGATGTGGAAAGATTAACAACCCTTGAGAAAGAAAGGTGATCCAATGATGGAAGCTAATTAATTAAAAGCGTCATAACCTAAGAGATATTGTGAAATTATTTCATCACTCATTTCAATATAAGGAAACCAAGCTCAAATAATGGAAGGAAAGGACCCAGAATCACCATCATTAAAATAATGGTCATAATAGATTTAAAATGAAATGAACTCAAGTCAAAGCCAATTTAAAATAAGACCCTGAGAAGGAAGAAATAAACAACCATGACAAAGTCAAACCTATTTATAAAAATAAATCCAAGGAAGACTTTGTGGTGTGGATAAAACTCTCAAAGGGGGGCTCATTATTCTTATGACTATAATTGTTGGCCACAATCTTGCCATCTCAAGTGTAAGAGGTTGGGAGGAAGGTGTTATCAAAATGAATAGCCTATAGATAATATTCATTGAAGAAATAATTAGAGAGGTAAAAAGTATGGATTGTGAAGGGAATAAGTCCTTCAAAGATTAAAAAATATAGGTAGGTACTGATAAATACTTTTTTAAAAAGATAAACCCTTTTTCCATAAGTAGAAAGACTATCCAAAATTGGAGTTGCCAAGGAAATGGTTGGAAATTTTCCTTCAAATAATGAAATGCATTACACTTAGGGTAAGTTCATCAAAATTTTATCACACTAATTTTTTCTTATGAATCATTTTAAAAGGCACAAAATTAGTCTTCCATTTTTCATGTTGAAGTCCCTAAAGGCCACAATGACTTCCTATAATTTTACTATAATATGACCTCATTTTTTTAATAGTCAAAAGGGGTAATACATTATGAATAAAATATGTGGCTAAATCCATTAAATTGAATATTGGTAAATATGACTCAAAATATAACATTGGGGAGGAAAAGGCAACTTAGGAGGATGAATACTCCTCAACATAAGAGGTGAATTCATCTTACAATTCCAACATCCCTATTGAGAAAAATTATAAGAGCAAAGGAAAAGCCAAGGTGAAGGAGCCGTTGAGTGAGTCAGAGGATACCTATGTTATAACCATGGGAGGGAATGAGAGAGTCATGAAGAAAAGGAAAAGCCTCAATCCCCTCACTTGTAAAAGCAAAAAAAATATTGAATTTTAAGAGGGCATGGAGAAGCTAGAAATAAAACTTTCCATGCAACAATTTTTGTGCATTGAGATGATAGAGGAAGGGAAGAAGATGAGGTCCCAAATGTCACTCACTAAATATGATGGAAAAATATTCCACAATGGAGGAAAAGGTGAAGCAAAGGAAACATGTAGTAATAAGGAGGTGGAGGATGCCCCACAAACAAGAAAAAGAAATAGAACAAGATCATAATAGACCAACATGTGTTGGCAAAGAAAAACAAAACAAAATAAATAGAAAAAACATAGAATAGAAGGTGGAAGATAAAGTTGAAGACTCTACACAAATCCCTAGTAAGATAACTTGGATCCATCTCCATAAAGGTAAAATCAATGAGGTGGATACCACTACACTAGCTGAATACTCTAACTAAAAGGACTCTTACACTTAAACACATGCCTTCTAGTTTTTTAATCATTTTTTGGTTATGATATCCTTGCTAAAGCTTGGTGGTAATTTCATGTCTTTATATCTGAACTTAAATTTCTATGTTTGGTAACCCATGGGAATTTTACCTATGTATGTTTTTCTCATTTTTTTGTTGAATACATTTTGGTATTATAATGGGAATGAGACCCTTTCAAAACCATATTTTAAACTTATCAAATATTAAAAACAATTACACATATATATAACATACATACATACATATATAGATATGTATGTGTGTGTGTGTCTATATATATATATATATATATGTATGTATGTATGTATGTATGTATATATGTATGTATATATGTATGTATATATGTATATTCATATGTATATGTGTGTGTATATATATATATATATATATATATATATATATGTCTGTCTGTGTGTGTGTGTTTATAGACACACACACATACATACATATATGCATATGGATATACATATACATATATTGCCTTGGTGTTACAGATAAATGGATACATATTTATATTAGTGGATTCAAATTAATCTTTCTAAAAACATCCTCTGATTAATAAATATCACACACACACACACACACACACACATATGCATATATGTATATGTGTGTGTGCATTATATATATATATATATATATATATATATATAATATTTCTTAATCAGAGGATGTTTTTAGAAAGATTAATTTGAAACCATTAATATAAATATGTATCCATTTATCTGTAACACCAAGGTAATATATTTGTGGAACACTAATTAATTTAATAATTTAACATTAAAGTAGGGCTAACTCAACTTCTAATAAAATGTGATAAATTGACACCTCTCAAGGAAATATCTTGTGAATCCAAATGTCATAAAATCAAATTCAAATGGAAAGTTTTCTATCATAGAGCATTGGGAAGATATTAACTCCCACAATTCAGCCATGACTAACCTTGGCTTAGTGATTCATGACTATTAAATTGTCTTAAAGTAATTTTAAATACATTAGTAAGCATAATACCAATGAAAATTGAATATCCATATATCCTATTTCCTTGGCACTTAAATATGCAAATTATAGTATTAATTATATAAAGTGATTATAATGGTATCTCCTAATTAGACTCAAGCTCTCTCTTTGTTCTCATTTAAAAAAAACTAGGAATACGAGGACACAACTTTTTGTTTGGTAGATCTGCATGGGAAATTACCTCATTACATAACCCTTTATGATAACATGGTCATGTGGTGAAGGATTAAAATGATGATGATGATTTAACCCTAAATTGAATAATGGGAATATGATATCCTATTTTCTTAATGCTATTTATGCCATATCAATGGGTTTCCCAGGATCACCTGTATGGACACCCAAAAATGTAAAAAGGATTTGTGAATACTTTGACATTCCTTGTATTAATTATATTGATATGTTCTGGCATCATATAAAAAAATATATCTCACATGTTTTTTAATCACCTGTGTATCAAACTATTAATATTAATCCTATGCCATGAAGGCTATTCACTAAAATATGAGGTCTTTACTATTAAGCATATTATGGTGATTATTGGTTCAGTACCTTGGCTACATAGTCATAAGTATAGGAGGATAAATAGTATCACCTCTATATTTACCAAGGATATGTGTCTCATATAAATTAAATGATAAATAAATTTCCTTCTAGTTGACTAGGATCATAAGTAGGCTCTAAAAAATACCGTATGGACCATACTACATACATCACCCAACTACCAGGGTACTAGGAATGAATATATCTCAATAATGGTATATTTTACATAATATAAAAATAATATTTAATTATTAATTGATAATATTATTAATAATTTAGACTTTTGTAGAATATTCATGTGCCAATTCAACATAAGTCCACAATCATTTGATCAATTAATAATCTAGTTCAAAGTTTCGAAGAATAAAAGTATGTGAAAACTTTATTTTGAATGATGATGTCATATGTTTTGATCTCAAAATTATGATACATTTTTTGAAATGGCTTATAATGTTAAAAAAGTATAAAATGATGTGATTTTTTGTAATGATGCCACAAGTCATAATCTCTCACTTTAACACATTCATAGGGTTTTAAGTGGGTAAAGTATGCAGAAAAAGTTTGTAACAATGTGAATTTACACAATGATGCCATGTGGATCAAATTGTCACCAATGTAAATCAAAAAATGAACATAAAATTTAATGATCAAAATTTAGTGTTAATTTATTCACAATATTGTGATGTTCTGCCATATGGCACTCACAACTTTATATAAGGGATACATAATACAATACTAGTTAAAATAGTCTCAAATCAATTTTCATTTCTATTTAAAATAAAAATATTTTCAATATTGAGTATTAATAAATCCTATACAATTTTTATTATCCAATATGAAATCTATCATAATGGCATCCCCAACTCAAACTAAAACTTCATCATAGTTGACTATTAAACTAATGAGATTCCCTTGAAAAGAATAGTTGACTCTTTTATTGGAATTAAATGATCTATAATAACTTAATAAAACAAAATAATGATACCTTAATAGATATCAGTTATTATTCATGGTCCATTCAAATCTATATTGATTCCACATCAGACCATGATAAGAATTAGAGTTCAAACTAAGATTATAATATATATATGTTTTATCTAATGTTTATTCCTTCAACTATTAATATAATATTACTATTTAAAGAGTAATTTTGAATAGATAACAATCATGAAAAAATTCAAGACGTGATTAAATGGCTTGGTTGTGTCTACCCCAACCTATGTTCAAATCTCACAATACATGTGAGGCCAGCTATGGTCTTTGGTGATGTCAGTGACGTAAGTGATGTTGGTCATGTCATTGACATTGGTGATGTTCATGATTATGGGGATGTAAGGTGGATAGGGAGTTTTATTTATGTCACATATTATTTTATATCACCATTCAATAAGACACCCTCTATTTCATAGTCTAGATCATGTAAAATCATTTATCCATATGTAATTAAAAACTAAAAAAAATAGACGAGGTTCCAAAATTTAAAGGAATTTGAATGGCTTTCATGTAACAATTAAATTTGATTGGTAGAATTGGCTATAATATGGTAAAAAAATATGATTATTATTCATTCAACATTTAAATTTGAAATTTATGAAAACCATATTTATATAAGTTCTTACTATAACTTTAATACCTAATTTTTAAAGATATTTATGTTATAAAAATATTATTTTTAAATTTAAAATGTTTAGAAAGTGAAAAATAAGATGTATTAGACTATTTAAGGATGGTCTTAGAAATATTAGACTGACATTAAATAGATTAATTTGGTTGAATTACATTAGAATAAAAATGTAATATATTGCAAAAAAATGTAACTTCAAACATAAATAGAAATAACACAAATATAACATAATTAGGACATCTTAACAAGTTATTCTTACATAAAGCAAAGATCACAATAATATAGTCATATACATTACATCATTTCATAAATATTTTAAAAAACAACATATATTTATACTATTTGACAAGGGTCACTCCCTATGCCATGTCAATAATAGTTTCACAGATAAGAAAATCACCACCTTAACATTTTAATTAAAATTTAAAGGAAACAATCAGTAGGAAATAAATCTGAGGGACTTTGATTGGATAGTTGGTAGATGAAAACATCCTTTGGGTGTTTTTCGTTATATATGCATAGTGAAACTTTACATGATCCCCATATGGGTGTGGGCTATGGAAAATCCTAGCATGGTGGGATTTTTAGGTGAATTATTATTCTAACATAAAGTGTGCTTTTCTTGTTCATGTCTACAAGTGTTCAATATTTATTTTTCTAAATTTATCATAAAGAGATATGTTTTTATAAACCAAATAATTACCCAAAATTGTCACCTTGTTGAGATTTTAATCATGGATGATCATTTACAAATATTAAGACTAGAAACATGGAACTCTTAAATTAAATGAATTATGTATACCTAAGTAAGCCCACAATTAATGCATATAATAGGGAATTGGGCATAGGTGGTTACTTGTTACATTTGACGATTAGAATCTTCACTATTCTAAAGCAATCTCTATTCATAATTAATATTATTAGTAGTATATGTATATGTTCAAAATTTCTGCAAGATTTTAACAATGATAATGAGTATATTAAGTACTTTGTCATCTGATAGTAGTTAAATCAAGTCATAAACTGACACTATATATACACATTTGAATATAATATAAGTGGCTTTATACTCTATTAATATTTTTTAAGACCATAAATATTATAAATGTCATCCCATGTTAAAATTTATGAAAATTATGATTACATCTAAATTTTAATATAAATGCACTAAAATATAGAATCATTAGTGTATATTCAACAACCTATTTTTAAGTTTTTTGTTTTCAAAACCATGATATGTGGGAATTTGTGTTAAAATTATTTGTAAAATACTTTTATTGTAGTTAAGATATAAGAATTATTATCCATTTGAATGTATATAAGTAATAAGAGAAATGTGCCTGATATTGTGATAAGAATATGGAAGGAGTGCTCTACATATGATGATATCTGAGCTAAATAATTGGGCAATCTATAAGGAGTATCTATGTTTAGTATAGTTGAAGTTGAGAACATTGATAGAATCAGGGATTTCTTAATCAAAATAAATAACTAAAAGAGATTGAACCTTCAAAGGTATAAGAATGACAAGTAGGCTTGTGAACTAGGGTCCAAAAACTCAAATCGTGTCTATTATTGCAAAGGCTTCTTCACTACTTTGGGACATATTTTTTAGTTTGGGGTTTCATAGTTTACTTTTAGTCTTATGGATATTATTAAAATATCTATATATCTATGAATATTTATCTTTAATTAACTATTAAAATGAAATAAAATATTTGATCCTGCACCATCATATTATATACTCAAGGTTTATTCCCCATGTTTTGATGTGCCTCTCATCTACTTCCCTTTAAATTGGGAAGAGTTGGTATGGGATGTGGATCATAAACATTTTCATGTTTTCATATCATTTTATGATACTCTCTAGTCTCTTTATGAGTGAGGGAACCTTTAATCCCCAACATTTATCTAAAAAAATTAAATAAGAAAATATTTAAATTTTTAAGATATAATGAATATGTTTGGTACCACAAAGCATTATCAATACTGTGTAATATATGTATGCATATATGTATATGTATGTATGATGTCACATTATTATTCTAATTAATTTACCACCATATATCATTAATATTTGTTATAAATAAATATTCAAATTAATCTAAATTGTGAAATCTTATCTATAATACTTGATTTTTATTCATGGAATTGGATTTGTAAAAACCACATTATTATTTCAACAAACTATCTATTATAAGTAAACCTAGAGTTTTTTAGGTACATATTTTTTGTTCTCAATAATGAGGGTTATGGGGATCTTCTCCCATTTATTTGTTTATTATTTTTTCTATGTAATGAGTAGTAAAACCAAAATAATTATAAAATTATATGATGAAAGATTCATGAAGAAAAAAAATGGTTTTAAACACAAAATACAAAGATGTACACATCATATTTACTATTACGGTTAGATAAGAAAGGGATACACAAGGTAAATTTATATACTTAAGATTGACATGAGAGCATTAAAATAAATAGGATTGGAGGAGTAGTTATATTCCCCTCTAATTAAGAATAGGAAACCATAAACTAGGAGGTTGATATGTTAAGAAAAGCCAACTTAATCTCTTCGTTTTTATCATGTCAATATATCTAGTGACTCTTTTGAGATATGCCATGAAATTATACCTTGAGAATGGATCATTCATTTATAATTTAGAGGTAATCTTATTCCATATAACTAAAAAATGATTTTAAGTTTCTTGAAATATTTATGTGATCAAGGCCAAGTACTAATTCTAGGCCATTATTTGTTCTATCCTAGTTATTGTAGCTACCTTCATTTTGTTCATTAATGTAATCCAATCTTATTCTATCACATATGTCCTAGTATCCTCCCATATAATCATTAATGTGGTTTCTTTATCTTTCTCATGATAATAATTTATACTCACCTATTATTTTCTCATTGGCAAGATAAGAAAAATATCTCAGAATCACATCACCCAAATACAGGTTTGGATTCCATTCTTGGTCAAGAGAAACAACATAATTGTGTATATATAATTCACATAATTTATTTTTATCCTTATGATTTCCAATGCTATATATTTCAAAATATTGAGGCTCAATTACTATTTTGGGATGTCACAATAGATTCTCATGAACTAAAATTTTAACCATTGCTCCTTAAGGTAGATAACAAACATTCTTATAGGAGGTTTGCAACACATTAGTTGCACTACTAACTAACTCATATCTTATACCTTATTTTTTTAAAAAAAAATTTGTGACTCCACATATTTGACCTTCTTTAGATCTATTTTTTAATCTATTAATTGACTATATTAATTGTGTCATTAGATCTGCATGATCTGTATCTTGACATCCCTTTTCATGAACCATTATCCCTAACTGAGCTCTTTAGTCTAATTGGAAGTTATTCAAAAAATATTTTATGTGGGTCATATTTAACAAATTTTGGCCCTTCAAGCCAAAATTGGTCATCCCTATTGGAAAACATAGCTTCATAAGTCTATACCTTTGGCTAGGTCTAGTATGCAGGTTTCATTCAAAAGAAGTGTTCTATATAAATCCCATAACAAGTTTACAAATATAATTGTTTTATAAAGTTTGTTTTGTTATTTTAATAATATTTTTATATTAATCCTTTCAATTCTTTTATTTTTGACTAAGTGTTATTTCTTTTTTACTTTTCATTCAACCAAGTGCCGAATTTTTTCGAACAATTTGTCTGAGATAGATTTTCCAAAGAAAAATTTTAAGATTTTTTGAAGGGCAATTTTTGACTTTTCTGAAGAAATTATTTTGAAAATTTTATCTAAAACATCTTTTCAAAAGGACACTTTAGTTTTTTGAAAGACACTTACAACTTTTCTAGAGGCATATTTTTCAAATTTTTTGAAGGGCAATTTTCAACTTTTTCAAAGGAATTATTTTAGACATTTGATCTGAAATAATTTTTCTGAAGGCCACTTCAATTTTTCTAAAAGGCACTCTAGTTTTTTTTTCAAAGAGGACTTTAATTTTTCCAAATAACATTTACAAGAAGGCCGAAAGGTGCCGAACAAAAAGTTGAAAGATCATTTGCAAGAAGTTGAAGGGGTCATTCCAAAGTTCTGAAGGTCCACTTCAAGAAACCTGAAGGAACATTTCAAAGAACCAAATGATCCATTTTCAAAATTTGAAAGGTCATTTGATAGCCCAAAGAAATTAATGTGGGAAAAAGAGTTGAAGGATTTGTTTTGGGAAAATTATCCACAAAAATGGTCAAAAGCAAAATCTCAAAGGATTTATTTTGAGAAAAGTTCTATAACAAAGTATGTGTGGGGAAAGAACCTAAAATAAGATAAGTCTATAAAATATTTTTTAGGAAAAGAGTCCAAGGAAAATATATTGAAGGAATTCATGATAGGTCCCCAGACATCAACTTTAGGGTCACGAGCTAGCTGTTAGTATTTAAATAGTGAGTCCAAGGTAGATCAAAATAGTGAGTCCAAAGCAAATATTCCAAAGGAATAAGGAGGGTGACATCTCATAAAAATTCAATTTCAAACTATAAAAAATAGTCATTGGTGCTAAAAGGCTCGGTGGGAACTTGAAGGTGAGTATTAAGGTAATAAATGGCAATTGTAACTAAGGCATTTGGTTTAGTTGTAACTTATTCAATTATAACTTATTCACTTATAACTAATTAATTTTTGGCATGACATATCTCACCCACCTCTCCCATATGCAAATATATTTTTTTCTCTCACTATGACACATGTTCAAGTGACCCTTAGACTTCCTTTGCTTGATCCACCTCTCAAAGCTATAAATATGCATTCTCTTGGATCATATGAGTAGCCTCCACTAGTTATTGGCAAAATTTGGTCAGATTTGTACTCAAAATAATATTGAATAAATTATACAATTTATTTTTCCACTCACATGTTGTACTATCGAGTGATAACTTGAATCTTGTTGGTCTAGTCTAGTGAAAGAATATATTCTCTAGCTTTTACTCTTGATGGTTTACCAATGTGTAGAAAGAGTGTCATTACAAGTCCTTGTTAGTATTATTATATAAGTAAATAGATATTTTATAATTATTTTATGAGTATATTCCTTCTTATAATCATCCATTTCTCTCCTAAATGTCAAATGCCCTCTTGAATCTAACATGTGAAACACTAATGTGACAACACACAAGAAGTTTTCAATTTTGTGTGAAAAAAGGTATGTTGGTCTTTAAATAGCATATTCTTAGTCAAAAAAGAGGAGAAAAACATTGGTGCATCACCTTTTTTTTCTTACTTGTTTCCTTGAATCCTTTTATACATGAATTGATAGATTAGAGAGAGATTTAAGGGTATATCAAGGGGAGCTAGCCCCTTATCTAGATATTCATCTCAATAAAATTGTCACCCACAACAAGAGAGGTGAATCCATTGTACCACTTGGATGAGGAGATCTGAACATCTCCTCAATGGTGTAAATCTAAGTGGAAATAGATTTTGGCATGCCTAATGGGACTTGTAAGTCCTACAAATATTGTTAAAGTTTGGTGATAGTCTTGACATAGTTTAAAATTAAATAAGAATCTACATTCAATACTTGGTGACTCCATTGAATAATTAAAGTCTTTGGTTGATGATCAGTCTTTCTTTCCATATAAAAGGTAACAACTAGGTCTACTGCTAAAGAGAGACCTTTTCAATTTGTGCAGCTACCTCTATATTCTACCAAAAGGTATAGATTTGTAAACACTCATCCATACAAAAGATATTTTGTGCTTAAAAATTATAATTTTATGGTGCATTATATTCCTACTATCCCTAGTGATCATTCCAAGATGGCTAGAAGACAACCTTTTATGCCTTTCATTAGGGCATCTCCCTTGCATCTTGCCCAATATGATCAAATTCTAGGATCAACCCTCAAAAGTGTCCCATATTTTAGTGGGGATGGTCTTATTACTACCATTAAACACATTATGAGTATAAAAAACTTTTTTAATATCCAAAACATTATCTAATAAAATGTAGGTATTAGGTTTTTGGCCTTGTCTTTTAAAGGAAAAGTTTTGGATTGGTATGGGACTCTACCTATAAATTCCATTAGCTTATGGGATGAATTGGGAGATTTATTGAGTAATAAGTTTTAGGAGAAGAGTGACTACCTATCTTTGGCTAAGAAATTGACCATAATCAAGAGGTCACCACATGAATTCATGGAATACTTTAATAATAGGTTCCAAAAAACTTGGGATAGAATCCTAACTATTGTGAGTCCAACTTAAAACTATGCATTTTTGTACTACGTGAAAGCATTTAATAGTGACATTGCCATGATGATTCAGTCTATGGGTGGAAAAACATTACTTTATACCTATTAAATAGCCATAAATACTTATAATTATCTTTTAAAAGTGGAAAATATAGCTCCTAGACTTCCAATTCCACTATTTCCTAATTTGCATTCTCCTAGTCAAGGTGTATTGCCTAGTTTAACCACTTTGCCTAATCAAGAAAGGCCTATCATTACTCTTTTAGATGAAATAAATGAAGTTAAAATCTTGATTCAAAGTGTTAAAAATTATTTATTTTCCCTCAAGAGACAAAAAGCTCAATGTTATAGGCCATATCAAATATACAATCAGTTTGGGCAAACAAGTAGACCTCCTTTCCAAAACAATGCATAAGGACAAGGCCAAATCACCCATGCCAAGATTTATTAGAGATATTATCCTAATTCTACCTCATACTAAAAATAACTTATCCCAACTCAAAATAATTTGGTCCAAGAACAACCTAACTATCCATATTTTGAACATGATCAAGAGTAAGTGACTTATGCAAATGAAATGCACAATCAAGGAATGGTAATGCAAGGCAACCAATCTTTCCAAGCTTCAAATTTCAAAAGATCCATGAAAAGAGGGGTGTAAAATGGAAAACATAAAACTTATTATACCCTCATAAATCATTTATATGGTGATTTTTTTCCATTAATTACTTGGGAAATAAAAGCAATCAGAATACTAGTGTTACCTCTAATACTAGGTCGAAAAGGAGGGTTGTTGATGAAGCTCAAGGAGATAATAAAGGACATATCATGACTAATAAATAATATCCTATGGTAATTGGGTCTAATATAGTTCATAAATTCTATGAAAATTATAGGATTTCAAACTTTAGGCCATCTGCTACAACTCTACCTCCACAAGCTACATCATAAGGAGCCAATGTTCATAAAGAGAACCCCAAGGTGAGTAATCTTTTATCAATGTTGTGGACCATATAAATAATATTAATATGAAAATATAATTTTGGGATTATCTACCATTACCAATTAATAATGATATACTCCAAAAATAATTGAATGGATTGGGTAAACAGGCTTTGCCCATCTAAAAATGACAATGTTGTTTTGGTTAATGGAACTCAATCTATAGATGGTCAAGTGAAGAAAGATGAGAAGACTCCTCATTTTTACTTATCTATAATAATTTGTGATTTATTTTTTCATAATTTTATCATATATATTATATAAATAACCTTCTTTATGCCCAAATGTATAGCAGTTAAGCTAGGCCTCAAGTATGAGCCAATGACTAAAGGAGTTTTACAATTGGATGGATCACCAACCAAGAATTTGGGGGTAGCTAAAGGTTTGAATTTGATCCTTAATTATTTTAATAATTTTTAAATTCCTCATGATTTTTTGGTGGTATATTTTCCTCCCTATTTTTTTCTTTGCTTATCAAGAGACTTCACATCCAAGATAGGTGGATATTTGGCAGCCAATTGGTCGTGCATGGTGTTTAGGATAAAGTATGGCACAAAAGTGAAGATTGCATCAGAACCTATTCATAGATATCACTTGGAACCTTAATAACCTAAGGTGTAAAATGTTAATAATTAGATCATTGATGAAGAGTAACTTCATATTGAACAATCTCCATCATCTTCCCTTGAGGGAGTTTCTGATTTGTTCTTAGATGAGTGGGGAGATGACAACTATGAGCATGATCCTTACAAGTTTGTTGAAGAATATAGTCTTGGAGTTATATGCATGAGGAATATTTCATGCCTAATTTGATGAAGTCAAGTGAAAATGTGAATGTCTTATGGAATATTTTCTTTTATGGGTCTAGAAGTAAGATTCGGGCTGATGGTGGAGTAATGTTGGTTTCACCTTCAAAGGAAAGGCATTTTTTAACCTTCAGAGTTAAATTATTTTAAAAATATAATTTATAATAATATTAAGCACTTATTAATGGCATTTAATGGGATAGTAAAATAGGTGTCAAATAATTGTAAGGGTTTGGTGATAGTGAGCTTGGTGTTAGTTAGGTTAGAGGGTAGAATTTGACAAAAAATTATTTCCTTAAGTCATATAAGCATAGAGTGTGGGATCTTGTGGAAGATTTAAAATCCTTTAACATCACTTATGTTTAAAGAGAATATAACAATCATGATAATAGGTTGGTATCAATTTTATCTCAATTTGATGTTTTACAATGGATAAAAGAAGATAAGAACCAACCTCATCTAAAAGTGATTGTAAGGCCTTCCATACCAAATAATGTCACTAATTGGTAAGTGATTTATAGTGACTAGAAAATAAAACTTTTCCTATATAGAGAATCTTATTTTTATTCCAAAAATTATTCTAAACTATCACAACAATATGGAGGGTAGATTATGCAATTAAAGTCTAACAAGCTTCCTAAAGGCCTAGTCACTCTTGAGAGCATATTCAATGATGATGACCAGCTGAAGAAAGAGAAGGTAAGCATATATACCAAGTAGGAAAAATATGATAAGGTTCATATTTTAAAATATAAATTTCTTTCAATTGGGAAATTATGTAATATCGAAGATAATCATGCTTTCATTGAGTTATGTAAATAATTTTTTGATGTCTTTGTGTGGGAGTATAGTGATTTAAAAGGTTTTGATATGAATCTAGATCAGCATACTATAGATTCATATGAGAATGATATTCCTAATAAAATTTAAAGGCCAATAAATCCCAATATTGAGACTCTCATGAGGAAATAACTCACCAAACTAATTGAGTCCAAAATCATCTTTCCCATTGAGCATTCATCTTATTTGGAAAACCTAGTTCCTATTAGGAAAAAGAATGGAGAGATAAGGTTGTGTGTTGATTTTATGGACTTGAATAGAGTGTATTTGAAATATCATTACCCACTCCCTTATATGTAACAAGTATTTCAAGTTGTGGCTAGTAGTGAAAGGTTTTCTCTTCTTGATGGGTATTTTAGGTATAATCATATTCTGGTAAAAGAAAGTGACTAGTATAAGACAACCTTCACCACCAAATGGGGCACATATGCATATAATAATATTATATTTGGGTTGTCTAATGCTGGATTTACTTTTAAAAATGCAATGGATATGGCTTTTTAAGGATTAATCAATGGCATTATATTGGTATTTCTTGATGATGTGACACTTTTCTCCAAGGAAGCAAAAGATCATTTGAATAACCTAAGGTAGATTTTTGAGAAGTGTAGAGAGTTTGGAATATATCTAATCACAAATAAGTGTCTATTTTTTGTTCATGAAGGTAAAATCTTAGGCCAAATTTTTCCAAGAGAGTTTGTCTATTGATCCGAAAAGGGTAAGTGCCATCTTGACATTGTCTTTGCCTAAACATAAGAAGGGTCTAAAAAGCTTCTTTGGTAAGATAAATTTCATTAGGAGGTTTATTCATAATTTTTATAACCTATTCAATCCATTAAACTCCATGATAAGGAAGGATGAGGTGTTCACTTAGACTCGAATGAGGAAAGAAAGTTATGAGGAGATAAAATAAGCCATTGCCCAAGCTCCTACCTTTGCAAGTCCCAACTTCTCCAAAGATTTAAACCTATATACTTTTGTGAATGAAGAGGTAATATATTCCATGATTACTCAAGCTAATTATGAATATTTTTAATATTCTATTGCCTTCTTTGGTCAAGGTTTAGAAGGGTATGAGGTGAGATACACATATGTTGAGAAACAAGTACTTTCAGTCATAAGGAGTTTAAATAAGTTTAGACATATGTTGTCTAACAGAAAGATTCAAATTTTTGTGCCTCATCTTAGTGTGAAAAAAATTATGTTGAATAGATATTTAAATCAAAAGAGAGAAGTATGGATCATAAGGATGATGGAATATGATGTGGAGATAAAAACTACCAAGTTAGTGAAAGAAAAAGGACTATGTGAGCATCTCACTTTAGACTTGAAAGAGAGAAAAAATCTCTTTTAGTAGTTCATGATGACTTTTTATCAACTACACCTTCATATATGAGAATTTAGACATAAGACATGCTCTATTTCCTTCAAAATGGTGAGTGTCCACAAGGTCTTGATAGGGCCAAAAGAAGGTACTTTAGGCTACAATACATTCCTTATGTACTTGTTGATGGAGTTATATTTAGGAAGGACTTTTTATGTGTGTTGTTGAGGTGTATTTATTTGGATTAGATTGACAAAGTATTACATAAATTCCATGATGGGTTAGTTGGTGCTCATTTTGCTCTAAGAACTACAACTACTAAAATTATGAGGGCTAGTTACTTTTGGCCTAGTTTGTTCAAAGACACCCATGCTTGGGTAAGAAAATTCCAAAAGTGTGATATTTTTGATTAAAAACAAAAGGTTTTTTCCCTACCTCTTCATCCAATCCAAGTTGAAAAACCCTTCATAAAATGGGGTTTCAATTTTATAGGCCTAATCAATCCACCTTCTACTGCTTATCATAAGTGGGTGTTGACTAGTAGTGATTAATTTACAAGGTGGGTAGAGGTTGTCACTCTTAAAGAGGAAAATGAAATGCCAATCCTATACTTTTATGAGAGTATAGTAACCAAATTTGGATATCCTTAAATGATCATCTCAGATAATGCATTGGCCTTTCTAGGAACAAAGATAAGTGAATGGGATTTAAAACATCGCATCTATCTCAGCACCTCCTCTAACTACTACCCCTAAGGGAATGGACTAATTGAGTCCATAAACAAGAATTTAATTTGAATCATAAAGATAACAATTGAGGAGAATCAAAGGACTTGTCACACTAATTTGAAAATAGCCCTTTGAGCTGATAAGATCATCCCAAAGAGAGCAATTGGGAATTCACCATATACACTTGTATATGGAAGGAAAGCTAGACTACCTATCTCACTTGAGTTACCGGATTTAGGTCTTACCCATCAGCTATAATTGATGGAGAATAATATCATGGAAGTCAAATTATGTGAGTTTATGGAGCTTGAAGAGTCAATAAATAAGGCTATGCACACAATGACAACTCACCAAGAGCAAATAAAGAAGTATTTTGACAAGAAATCCATGCCAAGGATCTTCAAATAAGGATACATTATCCTAAAATGGGATGAAGATAGGGAAAAACTTGGAAGACATACAAAGTTTGATGTTTTTTAGAGTGGCCCATATGTGATCACATAGTGTAAACAACACCATTATTTCCAACTCTCAAGGTTGGATGGAGAGGAACTACATATCCCAGTCAATGGGATGTATCTAAGCAATTGTTAGTAAGGTTCTCCTTTTCTTTTTTACATATTTTCTACTTTATTATACTCCCTAAGTGCTTAAGCACATGTGTGAGTTGTCTTATGTCTTGTTTGTTTTATTATTGCTATGTGTTCTATCTTATAGCATGGGTTTTCCTTCTAATCTAGTGTGTTATTCAAGGTTTTGATTCATGGCCAATGTTTCCTTGTTTGAGTGTCCTTAGATGACTCCATGCCCAATAGACTAATTTGGCTATTGGTTTGGTCAGTATAGCAGGCATACTACTCCTATGAGTCACCAATTTCTTGACAAAATTTTGGCCCTTCAAGCCAAAATTGGGCACCCCTATTTGGAAACTTAGCTACATAAGTATATACCTTTGGATAGGTCTAGTACGTAGGTTTCATTTGGAAGAAGTGTTCTATATAAAGCCCACAACAAGTTTACAAGTCTAATTATTTTGGAAAGATTGTTTTGTTATTTTTCTAAGACTTTGCATAGTAATCATTTTGAGTCTTTTATTTTTGACTAAGTGTTATTTCTTTTAGACATTTCATTTGACTAAGTGCCAAATTATTTCAGACAATTTGTTTGAGACATATTTTTTGAAGGGAAATTTTCAACTTTTCCAAATAAATTATTTTGGACATTTTGTCTAGAAAAAATGTTCTAAAGGACACTTTAGATTTTCAAAAGGCACTTGAAATTTTTTTAAATGGGTCTTTTTCAAAAAAATTGAAGGGAAATTTTCAAATTTTCCAAAGGAATTATTTTAGACATTTTATTCGAAACAAATTTTCCAAAGAACACTTCAATTTTTTTGAAAGGCACTCCAACTTATTCTAAAGGGGACTTTAGTTTTTTCAAATAACATTTGCAAGAAGGCCAAAATGTGCCAAAAAAAATTCTAAAGGGTCATTTGTAAGAATACTGAGGGGTCATTGTATAGTTCTGAAGGTCCACATTAAAAAACTTAAAGGAACATTTCAAATAAATAAATGGTCCATTTTAAAAAGCCAAAAGGTCATTTGATATCCCAAAGAAATTAATGTGGAAAATGGAGATAAAGGATTTGTTTCAAGAAAATTATCTACAAAAATGGCCAAAAACAAAAGCTCAAAGGATTTATTTTAGGAAAAGTGTCGAAACAAAGTATCCACAAGGAAATAAATTGAAAGAAGATAAGTCTGCAAAATATTATCCAATAAAAGAATCTGAGGAAAATATCTTAAAGGAATTCATGATGGGTCCGCAAACATCAACTTCAAGGTCATGGGCTATCCATTGGAATTTAAATAGTCGGTCCTTAGAAGATCAAAATAGTGAGTCTGAGGAAAATGCTCTGACAGAATAAAGAGGGTGATGGCTTGTAAAAATTCAATTTCAAACTATGAGAAATATTCATTGGTGTTAAATGACTTGGTAGGAACTTGAAGGTGAGTATAAAGGTAAAAAATGGTAATTATAACTAAGGCATTTGGTTCAATTGTAACTTACTCAACTATAGTTGATTTAATTGTAATTGAGGCATTTGGTTTAATTATAACTTATTCATTTGTAACTAATTCATTTATGACATGGCATAGCTCACCCACCTCTCCCACATGCAAATGTATATGTTTCTCTCAAGATGACACATATCCAAGTGACCATTGGACTTCATTTGCTTGCTTCACCTCTCAAATCTATAAATATGCATTCTCGTAGCTCATTTAAGTAGCCTCTACTAGTTATTGGGAAAATTTTGGCTAGATTTGTATTCTAAAGACTCTTGAAGAAATAATACAAGTTATTTTTCCACTCACATACTATACTATCAAGTTATGACTTGAATCTTGTTGGTCTGGTCTAGTTAAAGATTGTCTTTTCTAGCTTTTACTCTTGATGGTCTACCAATGTGAAGAAAGAGTGTCATTAAAAGTCCTTGTTATTATTATTTTATAAGTTTAAAGACATTTTATAATTAGTCTATGATTTTCTTCCTTATTGGAATCATCCAATTCTCTCTTAAATGTTGAATGCCTTCTTGAATCTAACATGTGAAACACTAATGTGACAACACACAAAGAGTTATGAGTTTCATGTGAGAAAATCTATGTTGGTCTTTAAGTAGTGTATTCTCAGTCGAATAGGAGATAAATATTGGTACATCACCTTTTTTATTTTATTAGTTATTTTCTTGAACCCTTTTCATATATGAATTGATAGATTAAAGAGATATTTAAAGGTGAATCAAGGGGAACTAGCCCCTTATCTAGAGATTCATCTCAACAAAATTGTCACCCACAACAAGAGAGATGAATCCATTGTGCCACTTGGATGAGGAGAGTAAAGCTTTTCCTTAAGGGTATGAATCCAAGTGAAAATAGGTCCTATAGCCATGGGAGACACTTATGTTAAATTTTGAGATCTAGGGGAATTAAAATTTGCACTCTTTAATTATGCCACCCTGGATAGTGTATCTATCTAATTATCCCCCTTTTCAATCTCCTCAATGCATTCCCTAAGGGTGTTAATTTCTCATATCAATTCAACCAATTTCTAATTTTATTCCTAACTAGACTAACCAAGGTTTTCTTGTTCTAACATTCCCTCTTATTCATCCACCACATTATCTTCTTTTTCATAAAATGATACCTCTTATCTTTCCCTATTATGTGAATTACTCTAATGTTTCCTCTCTCCAAAGGAAGAAATATCATTGTTAGATGAAGCAGAGTTATTTTTGTCAAAACTAATGATAGTCTAAGTTTCATATACACTAAGATTATCCTCTTTCTTAGATGATTCCCTACTTCTTTTTTGAACAAAATTAGGGTATATTGGTATTTTTATCTTGTTATTATACACTCAATATGTTGTCATTGTCCTCTAGGAGCAAGTGGAGCTGGAATATTTTGGTTCTTCCTAGTTATTGATGTAGATTGGGTGTATTTATCCCTCTTTTTGCCTCTACTTGATAATTTTTAAAAGGATTTATTATTAATTTCCTCCTTATTCTCTTATATATCTCTATACACTTTTATCTCACATGCTCTTTTTCTGCCTCTATAGATGCAACCTATTATTACACATCCATTCTTTGTTCTTCATCAACTACTTCATGCTTTTTTCTTATGAAAAGTATTGAATTGTTAAGAAAATTTTGCAATGTAAGTTATTTATTTATCCATTAAACATATATATACAACCACTTAAATTAGAAAGTGATGGGTCAAATATGTTGGCTTCCCTTTTTAGTACTCTCTTTCAATCTTTCTCAACATGTTTAGCTAAAGTTTTGGTAAATTAAAACTTATCCCATGCCTAAGATAATTAAGGATATTGAAGTATAATAAATTTATCATTTAATATCTACCATCAAAATTTAAATACTTAACAATGTAGAGGGAAACTTCTATCTAAATATAGTGCACTGAAGAACAAAGTGTACCTATGTTTGAGAACTCCAAGTGCTCTTCATGGGTGAAAAATAGAGTTTTGGCTGTAGGGATTCCTATGCCAAAATTCCCCTATACAAGGTAGAAAAATTACCTCTTATATTAAATCTTCATTGAACTCCACTTGTAGTCCTATGATAATAGATTCATGATGCATGTAATTTTCTGCAAGCACTTGGGTAATTATGTCATCAAACCTTTTTAACTTCTCAATACAACCAATCCATCCTGCATTCTAAAAAATGTTTGAAACTTTCCATCTTCTCCTTAATGGTCATAGGTATGTGGGTTATATTTTGAACATATAGCCTCCCATATTTCAAGAGTGTTGTTCCTATAGAGAAGGTGGTTTAAAGATTTATTAGGAAAATTTATATAGGATTTAGACTACATGATGAGAGAGGTGTAATTGAAATGGTTCTTGATGTTTAATCCACTAGTTATCATATACTTATAAGTCTCAATGTAGTCTGATAATAGATATTATATTTCCTTAATTATATACTTGCGAACCCATAGTGTCTTTTCATGACATCCTCCACACCCATATCAGATATTTGCATAATTCAACATTCCATAGAATTCACACTCAATAACTAACTAGTCATTTGTCTTCAAGTGATGGATCAAATATAGATATTTAAATATGAGATGGATACATTTATTAGTCGAGATGGAAATTACAATGGATAAATATGATGTTATAAGATTAAACAAAATGGGAAAAGTGTGTCATGGGTAATACCTATATCTACATTGGGAGTGCACATGAATATCCATGATCATATTACTAAAAATTGTCTTAATGAATTGATAATATATTCTTAATATACTATAAATGTGTATAATAGACATTAGATAAAAAATTTATCAAATAAGAAATCCAATAGTATTTACTTGTGCATAATATACATGTGCACATTCTCCATAAAATAGAAATATTGGATTCTTAATTTATAGTGTTATTAGTGTAATAAATTTGGGTAGAATAGGGAATAATATGATAATTTCTTGCTCAATTATTATAATATTATTGGCTTGGATAAAATGGATGAATACCCATTTTAAGAAGATAAGGATGTCATCATTAATTAAAAATTCAATAGTCTTAATTTGTGTAGAATGTATTATGGACAACACAACCACATCCTTTAGAAAAGTAGGGAACCCTCTATAAATTAAAAAATTAGAGATTCCTTAGTTTCAATCCCTTTCTAGTTAACCTTATATCTTGAAAATACTTAAACCTTTAATTTGCCTTGATCACCTAAATTTTCATCAACGTTTGTAGTGACAAGATTGTCCCTATATTATTTTAAGTCTAAACACAATATAATTATTGTGGTGTTATAAAATAATAAAAGGGTTTTCATAATTATAATATTTTATTATGCTAACTATTTTATTTTGTATATTTAGACTCATGTTGGTTTTCACAAAGTATTAATCACCTAGAGTCCTAATTGGCATCTTATGAGGATTAAATGATGAGTAGTTAAGATTTTTATTGATTATGTGGCCCTTTTTTGAAATTTGGAGGAGATCCAATTAGTGAAGAAGCACCATGTGTCCTAATTATTAGATGTGTCAGTCTCCCAAACATGTCATATATGTGAACAAATGAGAGTGCCCTAATGTAAGATGTGTTAGACTCCCAAACCTATCAGATATGCCAAATATTTAGAGACCATAACCAATGAGAGATCCAAATTATTAGACATGTTAGTCTCATAGACCTATTAAATATGTAAGAGCATGGGAGATCTTGACCAAAGAGGAAACACCACCTTAATCATATTATATATGTTAGTCTCTTGGGTATGTCAGATATGTCATATCTTAGGATACCTAAACCTATCAAATCATGCAATGTGTTACATTCATAGATACATATAAGCCTTTAAATCAATTGAGTATTTTTATGACTCCAATTTACTTGAAATAATTATCTATAGTGCTTAGTCACATTTTTTTGTTTTTCCTCACTCTTGAAGTCAATGATCCCTAACCTATAAAAATGGAATATTCATCTTCAAATTTAAAGTCTGATCATGAATACTAGAACACCACTTTTTTTCCAAACCTAGTGCTATTTAATCACTATAAACTACTCTTCAAAGAAATTAAATACATATGAACACCCACCTTAAAATATAATGATGATACAAGATACCTCGATGATCTTAATATGCTAGGTAAATCAAGATTTCACAAGGTCAAAACCAAACTTGAGGTATTCCCTTCTGCAGACCTCTTTGATATATTAGTACATATTCAAGAACATGTTATCTAAAATGGTCAAGACTTAGTATAATCCATTAATTACACAAACCTAGTCATAGACATCTTAGAGGCTAATTTTATATAGTATTAAAATCTCATAGAGTACACCTACACTTATGATGCTATCATAATGGATTCATGGACTTGTGACCATAACATATATGAAGTTCTCAAGGACTATGACATTGACCAATAATGATGATTAAAACATAGGACATCAATGCCTAACCTATCTAGCTATTTGCAAAGGGGGTTCATGTTGGGATGCTCCTACTAAACTGCCAATAGCTAGGAACTATATTCAATCAGTATATGAATTCTAAACATTTATTAAATAGACATTGAGTGTTTGGTGGTAAGAAATCATGTTCTGTGAGTAAAGTAGGTTAAACTACGTGATCCTTGGATTGAAATATCATTGATATTAAAATATTAATGAGATATATTTATCCCATGCATTGTCCTCCACTTCTCTTTGGACTACTCAAACTCATGAGTTCCTTTAAACATAGGATTTCGGGCTAAATAATAGAATGGGTACATGCCCATTTTAAATATTAAATAATAACATTATAAACTAAGAAACTCAATAATATTTGCTTGTGTAGAATGTACATATGCCCATTTTAAATAAAATAGAAGTATTGGATTCTTAATTGATAATATTCTTAGTATACTAGAATTGTAGATTGGGCCATATTAAGATAACTTATTTCTTAATGTTCGTAATGTAGTTAGCTTGCATAGAATGGGCACATGCCCATTTTTAAAATGAAAATAATCTCTCTATTTAGGTATGTATGAATACTTATATTTAAAATTATAATTTATAGTAATTTTATTAGTATACAACACCTATGTTTTATGATTAAAATGTCCTATTCCCATTCTACACCATAGAATTATTAGATCCTTATGTTTTTTTCACTTAATTTTTTTATAGATTTTTATACAAAAAGTATATTCACAAGTTTTTAATGGAATATTATCCCAAAATTCCCATATTTCACTCTCATATAATAACTTTATATGATAATTAATCAACTATTTGATTACAAGGATATTTTAATTGACTTATTTCCTTTTACCTTTTTATTGGTCCTAAATGGGACCAACTAGTGATGTACACTTGGCATGAGCTAAATAAAATCAAGTTGCCACAAGGGAAAAGTAACTAGGTGCCAACCACACTCCTTTCATTAACTAAATTGGAAATTGAGCCCCAACTAGATTATTTAATACATCTCATAATAGTTACCAAATCTAGTAGGTGATGCAAATTTGACTTTATCGAGTCAATTCAAAATTGATAAATGAATAGGTGAGTTGAGGAACACCATAAATATAAGAGATATATGACCTACGCATAAGTTCCCTAAGTCAAAATATGACTTACCATTATTCACTTCCAATTGCCTAGAGTTTTTTTTTCACTTTAAACTCATTCCTATGCCCTTTGTTCCCTCTTTGCTTAGACTTAGTTACTTTTAAGATTTGCCCTTTTTCCCATGGATACTTCATCCTATAACCCCAAGGATAAATTTTAATATAGATACACCATCTTCCTTGAGAACTTAACCATATTAAAGAATTATAATGAAATATTCAAAGTGATTGAAGTTGTTACCAAGTCTACCTATAGTGATGATTAAAATGAGGTTGAGTTCCAAGATGACCTTAGGCAATATGAAAGATGTGAAATGCATAAAGTTTTATCCAAATAAAAAATTTTCCCATATGCCAACCTATTTAGTAATATGTTATTTAAATCCAAACAAGTGCAAGATGGTGCCAAATGTGTTATGTAGTTTGTGGGGTCCATGTATAAAATTATAGACATCTTGGGAGATGCTTTCAAGGCATACTACAACCTCTTAGAGTTCATAGTCACCTATGAATAGGCCATGATGGATACATGGGATAAAACTTATTATATTTATGAAGTATTAAATTATTTTTTATAGAAATCTAATTCCAAATGGGTTAAGAAATAATAAATTGATTCCTACATGGTTTATACCTTCAAGGAGAGTGTTTGTATAAGGACAATCCTGCTTGATCATTTTTTAGGGTATGTTACTTATTTCACATTGATATCCTTTGGGTGACCCTAATTAACATCATCCTCAAGGGTGAGGAGATCCTAAAATTCTAGAGTGTAATCAACTATTGGTTGGTGCACCATATCATGGAAGCCCAAAATAGTGGCAATTTATAAATGATGAGTTATTTCATGGATGCCATATACACTACTATAGTGTTTAATACTTATAATTTCTCACTTTATACTCTCTATGGTGTAGTGTTCCATGTGGTGTTTTATAAATTATATGGATACCATTACTAGAATCACATCTAGGGAATCTATGAGTCCTACCAAGTGGTTTATATGGATATCAATGAGGTGGCCATGACCTGACTCTCAAAATAAATTAGGCAATATATTACCCCCATTAATGATTATTATTACTCTAGGTATGACACCATCATTTAGGTGGTAGGTATTTGTAGCTCCCTCCCTTTACTTTCCCTACTAGATTCCAAACTAGTTTTTTGAGAAAAAGATCACTTATTAGTTGATAGTAGGCATTTTTTATCACTATCTCAACCACATATATAAGGCTTTCCTAGACTTCCCTATGTCCATCTACCAAAACATATATAAAATTATTGTATCCATTGGAGAATATGGTGGTAAGTAGGGACTCTTATGCCTTGGGTATATCAGAGCATAAATAATAGGACCTACATGATGTTGTTAGGGCTTGTGTGGAAAAATATCAATCTAGGCTCGATATAAATTATATCCATGAACCTAATGATGAGAAAATGATACACCTCATCCTTATATATGAAAAATAATTATAAGATATAATTGAGGGTAAAAATAAGGGAAATTAAGCATATAACAAACTATACACTCAAAGGAGCCTTGTAAGGGCACCTGATATTTTAAGGAATATCCTCCAAGGAGTCTTAGCTCCCTCTCCTCCATTATTTTTACCTCCCTAGGTCTCTCCTCCACCTCCAAGACATCTTTTAGTTTATGAAAATCCACCATAGGATACACAAGTTATACAATTTGACTTCACTAGTAGTCCATAGTCGAGTCCAAAATCTGACCAATAATAGGTGGCTATGAATATCCCTTCTCCACCTTCCACCATACCTCAAAACCCAATGGATCACCCCTAGGTTTCCCTTTCCCTACTAGGTCTATTCAAGTGAATCATCTATTTTTTCCCATTTTGAATCCCCCATAATTACCTTAGGTACCTCTATTTCTAACAATGTACAACATTTTGATTTAACCTTTTAGGGGTTTTACAAAAGTAATTCCTATATTTGCTTAAAGGGATGAGATGTATAAATTAGTCTAATAAATTGAAATAGTGAATAATTGATTTATTTTATAATTTGACCTTATTTAACATTATAAAAATATTAATAAATAATCTTAAATAGGAACTTATCTAAAAAGTGACTTTCATAGATGATCTAGGTTCGAAAAACTAAGTTATGGACATATAAATGTCGTCAATAGGATTCTAGTGTTTTTATATTCACTAGATAGTAGTTCCCCATATTGAAAATAACACCATGATTTTGTAGTTTCCTTAATGTGTAGTTAATGTCCCTTTTACTAGACTAATCCTATTTTATAGGAGCACATGCAGCTATGGTTTAGGTCTTATTCCTATGCACACAAAACCTAAAGCTCAATGTTTTGCCTAGAAAACTTGATATAATACGAAAACCCTAATCCTCTTTACAAGTATAACATGAGAAATAATTATCTATTAATTTTTATGATAGTTTGGACATCCTCAACACCCCATTGTGAAGAGAATTTCCTACATAACAATACTCTAAAGAGGGATCAAACATGATGTATTTTTCCCACCTAGTGCTTGATGTAGGTGAAATTGAATGTTAGAATGAGAGTGGACTTGGATGTCTTGAATGTGATTGAGATTTGAAAGGTTTATAATATGGGTATAAGGCTATTATAGATAGTAGTATGCATAATTAGGGCATAATATGGATCAAATAACTTATTTTTTCTCAACTTTTATTTTGTTTGAATATCTTTTGCATCTCTTTTCCATCTAGTGGATAGAGGTCTAGAATTCATGTATTTATAGAGATATGTAGCTTATACATATAATAAAATTTACTTAGGCCAACATTTAAAAGATAACACATTATACAAAGTATATGTTAGGAATATTTATGGATAAATATAGTAGCACCTAATTGGGGACACTAGTTCCATGTGGCTTTAGTGTCCCAAGTGTGGTGTTAATGTCTTATTGGTAGACTAATGAGCAAGTTGGGTTGGGATCTTGGAAGATAGTTTTGGGAATATGTTTTGGATGATTTTAGGTGAAATTTATCTACTTAATGATTGGATAAGTGTCTCTAAGGCTCTAGGATATGTTTAGGGATAAGTTAATAATAGGGTAACCCAAGTTACACTCTTAGCATCCCATCAACACTTTTAGGTGATTAAATTTCACCCTCTTTATGCTAGTAATGTAGAAAATAAAAATGAATGATATAAAGTAAAAATATGTGTACATAGACTTACCTTAGAATTAAATCATGTATAACTAAGTTTGAGTATGTGAATCTAGGTCTGTGATCTAAAACATGATCCAAAGTAATGTCATGAAATGAAAAATGTAAAAATCAATCTTTACTTAAGATATGATCAAAAGGAAATTACTATGCTGAAATGAAGTTACTAATTAAAATCTAAGCAAAGAGAGAGGAAATGAATGAATACACCTCATTAGGTATGTGAAACTATGCATGAACATGGTGATAACATGTGTGTGTGAGTGTACATAGTGATCATATCATTGAATAACCTAGATTAAGTCAATGGATTTATCAATCCTCATAAGAGTGCCTTAAGAACTCAATCCAATTTTGACTCCATCATTATCCACACCTAATTAGTGGTTCTTGATATCTATAAATAACTTGGATAAAACTTTAAGTATGTCTAACCCTCTCATGTGGGTGGGTTAAGAAATCAATAAGTCCATGTCTCCATCATTTCACACAAGTGTGAATTAGATGAATCTATAAAAAAACTATGAAAAGTACTAAAAGTATCTAACTAAGTATAATCTAACTATGTACATCAACTTTATAGCCACTCAAGTATATTAGGTAGATTTGGGTCACTCAAAAATGCTAAATACTATAGATGGAGTAAGGAATGAATATGGTGACAACCTAAATGTGATAAAAAGTATGTATAATATACAAAATGACATGGGATTGTTCATTATAAATTATCAACCTATGTATAATTGAATATATGGAAACTATGTGTCATGCACAAGCCCCCAATATGGTATCTATGTATGCTAAATATGAGTTGAGTATATAATAATTAAATATGTGTAACTAAGCTAAATGTGGGAGTGATCATTCCTCACATGATGATGTTAAATTTGAGAAACTAGTATGAATCTGAGCTGAAATGAATGTATTTGAGAAAAAAATGAACATAGGGACTGTATTTGTGAAAATTTATATTGTACCTAGTGTACTAGTCTAATCAATTTAGATTTTCATAAAGTTGGGCCTCCTGGATAGTAGTTCCCTATAGTGGATAATAGCACCTTGTGGTGCTAGTTTGCTAATCTAGGTGATAATGTCTAGCTAGTTTAATTTTTAGTTATATAAATTATTATCTAAGTCTCTATTATGTTTAATACCTACCTTCTATCTCATGTTTGAAAATAAGCCTATGTTCTAAAATATATCTTTGAATATAAATGTAGGAGCTTGATTTCTATGACAAACCCCTCCGAATTCCCCTTCTTTTGATGTTAGTTATGAAATCTATGTGAGAATTGCCCTATAAATAAGTAGATCTATAAAATGTGTTAGCCAAAACATGTGTATTATATTCCAACATAATGTATAAACATAACATCATAATGTAAATTTATATAAGCATGAGTAAGTAATGTAAGATGTATGTTGTAATTGAATATTACACAAGGGTGTCAAGATAGATGTAATCAATGTATAATAACAAATCTAAGTAACTGCCTAGTGGATGGGGCATGATGTCCATCACGACACTTAATTAGGAAGGTTAGATGCATGAGGTCCATCATGGTAGAGAAAATTGGTGTGTGCATGTGTGTGTGTGTGTGTGTGTGTGTGTGTGTGTGTGTGTGTGTGTGTGTGTGTGTGTGTGTGTGTGTGTGTGTGTGTGTGTGTGTGTGTGTGTGTGTGTGTGTGTGTGTGTGTGTGTGAGTGTGTGTGTGTGTGTGTGTGTGTGTGTGTGTGTGTGTGTGTGTGTGTGTGTGTGTGTGTGTGTGTGTGTGTGTGTGTGTGTGTGTGTGTGTGTGTGTGTGTGTGTGTGTGTGTGTGTGTGTGTGTGTGTGTGTGTGTGTGTGTGTGTGTGTGTGTGTGAAATACTATTGTCATGCTATATAAGCACATAAATAAGCATATATATAGACACATGAGGCATGAAAAGGTAGGCCAAGTGGACATAATAAAAGGTACATGGACGCATGTCACTAAATCTAAAAATGAAGACATATAAGGATAGTTTAAAATGTCCTCATATGCAAATAACAAGCGACTTGGCTTAGAGCCACAAAGGACATGATTAATTGTCCACATATAGAATCAGGAAAGCACACACAAAGGACATGGGCCCTTTTCCAAAGATGAAAAATAAAGAAGTGGCATAGACAGAAATAACAATGGAATATTCAAATTCCCTTGAAGATGGAAGAAGAGTAGGAAATACAATCAAGTATAATCTAGGATAACTAGAAATGAAAGCATGTATAACTATGTAGTACAAATATATGAAGATACTAGGATGCATATATACTGAGTCTAACTAGTGATAGTTGATAAAAAATTAAGAAATGAGGAGTAATGATCAATATCAAGATAAATCAATGAATAAATTAGAATGTAAAGATAAAAATTGGTAATAGAAACTATGTATGATATGCTCTTGAGTCAGAAGATGTATCAAATGTATAAACTTGGATCAATGTATTGCCCCAAATGGGTATATGATCACAAGTATGGATTACTGTAGTGGATAGAGGTCATATAAGCAATCTACAAGACTAAACAAAAGTAAGTGAAGCATATGTGTATGATAAAATTGACTATACTAGGATAACTAGAAATATGCAATATTTAGCAAGTACTAGAAATGTAAAGATAGAAATGCATATAATCTATAAATTTTAGTGTTTTTGGAATATTTTAATGTTTTTTTTAAATTTTGAGATGTTATATTGTTATTGTATTTTTTGGATATAACCTATGTATAATCAAATGAAAATAAACTATGTACAAGGAATGAGAGAGAGAAGGAATTATGTACAAGAGTAAGGAACATACTAATCACTAAGTGTCATGGGAGGCTCACTATCATTTTGGCCTACATTAAAAATAGGAATGATAATCTCTCATGTAGTTATATTTCAATGTTGTAGTTGAATGTTGTTGTACAAGGAATCTAAGTATTGTTACTTATCAGAATCATAATATTGTTCCACATAGAAATCATTATAACCTGGTGTGATAGAAATAATTTCCTCATACTATGTAATTGACCTTTCTAAATTATGATTTGGAAGATTGATATTGACTTTCACTTTGTAATTGTGCTTGTTGTATATATATGGTATTATGGAATATCTTTTTCTAGAAAACCTATTTTTAGAATGATTATTAGTTGAGTATGATTTTTATTGTAAAACTTAGGATCTGGATCTTTTTATAACATTTCCTATGTATTTCATTATTTTTCCTTATGACTAACATTCAATAGGATGTTCAATGAATCCCAAACCTTGTTTACCAATATTATTGACTATTAGAATAGATGTGATACCTTGGGCATGTTTTCTCAAACCTTCACCATGATAATCATACTATTCTAGATAATTTTGACCAAACTCATACCATATTTAATGTTTAGCCTCATTTGGGAGAGGTATATTTTCTTGATTTATCTGTGCTTGTTATACTATTTCTTATTATGATTGTGCTTCTAGAACCTTTTGTTGTTTTGAGTTATGATTTGGTAACCATTTTTATACTATTTTTGAATTTCGCCCTTTTTGAATTGGTATATGTGCCATTATATGTTTTTTGGATGAAGTGTCATTATGTGATTCATATGTATCCATGATATATTGTATTTTCATTTTCCATACTAAACATGAATAAGTGGCATGCCCATGTATTCTATGATATGCACAAAAATATTTGGATATCCTCAATGGGTGTAGAGGAGGTAGGTTGATAAATAAATCTTTAATTATTTCCCTCATATCTCATTTGAACTCTTATTTGACATTTGAATGCATTTTTATTCACCATTTGTTTGATTTAATGTGTATTGATTTATGATTTAGCTATGTAACATTGTTTTCCATAGTTTCACTAAGTGAATATGCACAAAAATATTTGGATCTCCTCAATAGGTGTAGAGGAGGTAGGTTGATAAAATTAGATTTAATAATTTACTTTAGTGTCTCATTTGAACTCTTATTTTACCTTTGAATTCTTTTTGATGTACTAGTTGTTGATGTACTATGTTGTGATTTATGATTTGGACATGTAACATTATTTGCCATAATTTGACTAACTAATGTGCCTTGGAGGCCTTTGTCTTGTAAATCAATTTTACAATGTTGTAATATTTTCATGTAATAGTTTATTTTCATTTTTTAAACATTAAATTATCTTGTTCATACTAATAATTTTATCAAATAGAGTCTCACAAGTGCAAACCCTAGTTATTCCTATTTAAACATGTAGGCACACACCTTATAGGTAAGAGGTGTGAATAGGATATGTAGGGAGATTAGTAAGTGTTATAGTTTTCTTCATATCATGGATGAGTGATATCATTGACCTATCTAGAGGTAAATTAGTTATCACCCTCATGGAGATGAGGGTGATATTATTTCTTGTACATAAGATATGACATTGAAACTTGAAACATAGTTGTTAGCTTATGTGCTAAATCATCTATGTGTGTATGGGTTTTAATGTTAATGGAGTTACAAATAGGAGAAATATGACATGATATTAATATGACATATATTGAAATTAATATAAATCCTTATCTTTAGATTTGTTTGTCTTTTTTGTGTTCATTTTGAACTAAAAGGAGTGATCATGTGAATGAAAGTATTAGAATTTGAAATAAAAATTGATTAATTTATTCTATAATTATGATCATTATTTTATGAAATATAAATTATAAAATATATGGATCTAAAATCTAAGTATAAATAGAAAAGGATAAAAACCCTAAATGTGTTTAGGGTTAGGGTTAGTTTGAACCTAGGGTCTTTTTACAATAATTTATATTATATGTAAAATAATTTGAAACATTAATATGAAATTGATTTAATTTAGATAAGTTATCTTTAAAAATTTATAAAATAATAAGCATGCATCCCTAAGTTATTGGACAAAATTTTAAATTTATGTAAGATAGGGTTTTAAGAAATATTCAAAGTAAGATGGATTCACCAAATGATTTAACCTTTTAGGGGTTTCACGAAAGTAATTCCCATGTTTGGTTAAAGGGTTGATATGTCTAAATAAATCAAATAAATTACCTATTTTCTAGGATAAGGTGTGCATGTGTTTTTATGTCTTGTTCCTATGTGCATGAAACATAGAGCTCTATGTTGTGCCTACAAAACATAATTTAATGTGAAAAACCTAATCCTTGTTACAAGTATGGCATGATAGATAATTGTGTTTTTTAGTAGGATATGATGGATGTAATCAATACCATCCTATTAATAGAGTTACCTACATAAAAATACTATGAAGAGGGATCAAGACCGATGTAGTTCTCCCACCTACTACTTGATGCAATTGCAAGTGAATGCTAGAATGAGAGTGGAATTGGATGTCTTGAATGTGATTGAGATTTAAAATATTTTAAATCTATGTATAAGGATGATGTATATTGTATTATGCATAAGTAGGGTATAATAGGGATCAAATACCCTAATTTTTCTCAACTTATCTTTGGTTTGAATGTGCCTTTTGTATATATTTTACATCTAATGGATATAGGTCTAAAAGTAATGTATTTATAGAGATTTTTAGCTTGTGTGGATATTAAAATGTTATTAAGACAACCTTGGGAGGGGAACACATTTGAAAAATTATCCATTGGGTAGATTTGCTAAGTAAATTAGTGCCTAATTAGGGACACTATCACCATGTGGCTGTAGAGGTCCAAATGTAGTGCCAATGTCCTATTGGTATACTACTAAACAAGTTAGGTTAGGATCTAAGAAGTTAGTTTTGGGACTATGTTTTGGATGATTGTATATTAAATTTCTTTATTTAATAACTATAAAATTAATTCTAAGGCTCAAGGATAGGTCTAGGGATAAGCTAGGAATAGCGTAAATCAAGTAAAACTCTTAGCATCAAATTACTACTTTTAGTTGATTACACATTCTCACATCCCAATTTCCATCCACCCAAACCATCTCTACCAGTAAGTATCCTTGTGACCCACCTTAATAATTTATGAATTATAGTTTCTTATACTTTAATACTTCTTTTGGTCCTTTTATAAGTTCATCTACCCATTAGTGTTCCTAATTTAATAACTTCAATGGTGACCCCAACAATGAGTGTATCCATGTGCATAATTAAATAATATCCATAAACCTTAGTGGAGCCAAAATTCACTCTATATGATCCATAGTCAGCCCCAACCACTATTCCTTCCACTATTTTAGTGTAATCTAATTTAGGAAAAAGTCCCAAGAAGAAGAAAAGATAACTCATACTCCTTATCACCCTATTTATCCTCGTGTGCCTCCCAATCCTCCCTTTTCCATTATATTGGGTGCCTAATAATTTGGATTTAATGATATTTTTTCCTCATTCCTTCAAACACTCCTCTCTCTAACACCATGAGCCCACAAGTCAATTTGACCCAAAGCTAGTGGCACACCTTGATGTTCCCATGGGATTCACCATTTTTTCTTCCCCCTTTTGTTCCCATACCTCCACATCCTTAATTTATCTCTTAATTATTTTTCATAACTTCATCCACTCCTCTTAACACCATTCCTCCACCTTCCACCTCTGTCCTTACCTCCCCACCTTCACCCCCTTCTATCCTAGTAGTTTTCATAGGATGATAAGATCACAAGATGATTTTATAGGGTGATCCAAAAGACTAGTGGGAGTTAATTAGGTACTTAGGGAACATGAGGAAAACCTCACTCATAAATTTAATCAAGGATGTGACCCAATGTTCTAGTATACCAAGAAAAATATATTTTCCCTCATAAAAGTGATAACATTTAGTACACAGGAGAGGGTTGTTGAGTATCTAGTGTCCATACTCCAATACACTCATGGATTGTTTGAAAATATTATGGAAGACATGAAGGAGTAAGTCTAGGTGATTAAGGCATAGGTTAATATCACCTTCCCTATATAATTGATTGGTCACATCAAATAATCCCTGTTACAGATATTCATAACTTTAGGGGAAGTAATCAGGACCCTGATCATAAAATTTGATGTGGTCATTATTAATAGAATGCTATCATGGCTCAAGATCATGCCTCTATCTAACCTCAACCTATACCATACCTATGATATGAACATCATATATTTAGCTTAATATTAATTGGAAACAATAGGGATGGTCATGGAACCTCTAGAATAAGGTAGGGAAAAGATGTTGACCTACTTCAAGGAAGTCAACATCATATTGTTATTCCATTCATATGTCATACTGATTGATATAGGTGAATTGAAGTCAACTTGGGTAATTTATATTAGGTCATGAGTATTAATGTGGCTAATACTAATAATTCTAGGTCCAAGGAAATTATAGAGCTCTTGACCCAATGCATGGATAGTATTATCCAGGTTTTGAAAATGAAAATTTACCTTGAGGCCTCACTCAGGGTGCATTAAAGGTTATTGGCCCAATCAGATGTAATATTATGGTAGCCTCCCATGAACTTATATAAGATTTATATGTATTTTTATCTAGTGAAATCCATGTTATCCTCTAAAGAGGTATAACCTAAGTAGTTGCGATATAGTTATTCTTAGGCTTGTTAGCACATCAATTGATTAGTCCCCTTGGTAGCTTTTAGGGGAAGTAGAGAATATTCTATTTTTTTTTAATTTTGAAAATTGTAATAATTTTTGGAATCCATCATGGATAAGGATGTAAATATCATGTTACTTGGATGTGAGCCCCATCCTCCATATATTTTCAACTATAATCCCTTGTAATGGTCAACATTTCATATGTAAAGAAAATATATTAAAATTCAATGAAAATTCCATGATTTATGTTAAACTAAGTTTTATTTATTGATTATATCATGAATGTCATATGTATTTGTTTGATGACACAATATAATCATAATGTTACACATTATACTTGAGTCTATGCTCATGATTTTTATGGCTTGTATAGAATAGGCACATGACCATTTTGAAAAATATAATAATGTCATCATCAATTAAGAATACAAAAACCTAAACATTAGAAGAATATTGGATTATTAATTAATGATGTTCTTATCTTTTCCATATATTTTAGCTTGTGTTAATTATATACTATCAAGGTAACTCTAATTTTACATCTTGATAATTAAATACTCTTGGCTTGTGTTGAAGGGGCACATGCCCATTTTAAACTATTAATATTGTTAACACCAAATATAATAAGACGAATTTAATAGAAACATAAACATGTCATCCTAATGAATATACTTTTTAGGTCTAATTCTTCATGGGATGCCATTAGGTACAATCAATTATACCATAAAAAACATATGTATATGTTTGATGCTATTATACCATTGCAAGGTTTTGTGATATACTATTATGCATAGTACTCCACTAAAGAATCCCCCAAATCTTGTGTTACAGAATATTGGTTAGAATGTGGATGTTCATATTATTCTTATCTTGTTCATAATATATGTGTTCATATTATACAAAATAATGGAATAATATAAATTTTCAAAAATATTTATCTTTTGTATAATGGGATTAATTGACAAAATTCTTAATGTCTTGTGTAAAAGCAGACATAAGCCCATTTTGATCAAGATATAAAATATCATCTCCATTTTATTACAATTTATTGTTAATACCAAATATAATAATACAAATTTAATATCATACAACTACTCATATGTAATTATGAATTCACATAACATAAAAATATTCACTATCTCTTAAGTATTCTTTATTAATATTTCCAAATGGTCACATATGATATATCAATACAAAAATATGATAACTTTAATGATATTTTATCTATCTATTTTACTAAGTTTAAATATAATGACATACTCCATTTTTATATTACTTTGATATAAATAGATATGTATGATGTCATGAACTATAGGTTATGGCATGATAAATTCTTGTGTTTATAACTATGCCACAATAGAACCATAAACGTCCATGGTTTTCTATAGAGTTTATTGAATAAATCAGCCAACATTATCCCTAAATTTAAACTTTCGTCTTATCCTTGAGATAAGACAATTTTGAAGAATACCATAAATTTTTTTAAGTACTTGGGCCTTGTAGCAAAAATTGTTAATGTTTATAAAAAACCTTAGTCTTGAAGGCTTTCCATTCTTTGAGGTAACTGGTGGCTCATTGGAATTTCTATTTTAACTATATATTTTCTTTAGTTAGTTTAATTATGTCATCAAGGATAGGATGAGTTAAAAAATACTGATTAAGGTCTCAATTTACTTTGCAAAATTTTCCAATTTTACCATTAAATGATTTATTAGTTCTCTAGATTCTTTGATATCAATGATTAGTTTCTCTTTGTTGGTGTTGCTCCTAAAATTTTCCACCTGGTGCCAAAATTATCACCCTCTCTATGCCTATGGGATCTTTGGAAATATTATACTAGGCCATGGATTGGTTTAATTATTTCCTCAAGATTTTCTAAGACATTATTTTCCTCTAGCATTGTCATTGTCCACTCAATAGTGAAAGAAAAATATGAACTAGCATCTGATATTGCTTCATGTAGAGAATAAATATGTTGTTTGATTACAATGTGGTGTTGTTTATTCTCCTCCAAGGACTTAGTATTTTATTCAAGTTTTAAATCTTCTATTTCAATAGCCTTGATGTTTTAAATCTCTTCTTTGATGATACCCTAATGTTTGATAAAATTTTGTAAAGTTTTAGTGAACCGTTGAGTTATTATCAACTTTTGATGTACGTTAAATCATGTCATGACTTTTGTAATTTCTTGGATTACATCTTATAATGTATGATCTAAGACTTTTCATATCAAAATATGATCATACTATGCACTCCACTTAAATATATTTCCCAAATGTTGTTTTTGACAAGAGTTTAATTCATGTAATTTGATATTAGTTCATTGTGGTGTTATTTTGGTAAGGGAGGAATATAAATAGATAGTGTTGAATTTATGACATTGAGCCAAAATTAATTTAATTTTGATGGGGGAGTCTTGGGGGTTTAAAGTGAAGATGGATGAATTGGTGGTCAATTGTTGAGTGGAATTGTAAGGTGGAGTGGAAATTGTTTAGTCAATAAAAAATGGTGGTTGTGGTGTTTGGGAAAGTATGATTGGCCTAGATTCTGATGTGGATTAATTTTGTATGTCGTGAGTGTTTTTAGAATCATCCTCAACCTTTTTTTTTTCTTTTATTATTCTAATTTTTGGGTAGCTTCTACCACTTGTTCTTTTATTCTTTATCTTGGATGGTGACATCCTCTACCACGTTTCTATTTTCATTTTATTCATCTAGGAGGGCAACATCCTCTTCACCCCTTTTATTTTTCTATTCTTCCTCTGATTTATGCTATCACTTTCTCTAGTTTTTATTCTTATTCTTTTTTATCTTTCTCTTATCCTTTTCATCTTTCTCTTTTTTTCCTTTGTTCTTTTGTTCTTTTTCCTTTTATTCTTTTTTTTTTTTTTTAATTTACCTCTAATGCCTTGAATACTATCTATTTATCCATGACATATTTTTAAGCCTTCTTTTTATTCAACCTTTTCTTTTGTCAAAACATCTTATTTGTCTTTATTTTCTTTTTCCCTTTATTCAGTGTTTACCTTGGCTAAGGTTTTAGAAACTTATTTTTGGTATTTAACCAACATGATTTATAAAACTTGGCTTGAATTTTTTTATTTATTCACTCTTTGTGTTTGATGATATATCAAAGGCATTGATGGGGGGTTATTTGCAACTTAGATATGAATGTGTGTGGATGTATTTATCCCTTGTGATAATTTATTTTTATTTTTTATTTTTGGTAGACATCTTAGATATTTGTGGTGGGGAATGTGTTCTTGGTTTTATTTTATAAAAAACCCACCACCCATGGATCCACCATTTTGTATGATGGAATGGGCTAACTTGCCATTTTTAGGTCCATGTACATCTTCTGATAATGTTGTTTGTTCCATGACTTGAAACCAAACTTGCTTTCCTTTATTTTTCTTTGTTTCCTTTTATCTTATTATTTTTCCCATGAATTCATGTGTGTCTTCATCCTCTTCTGATACTTTATCACTAGATGATTCTCTAGTAATTCAGCCACTAAATCTTGCATAATTGATTATGTGTCAATTTAACCAAACTTCCCCAATACTCATGGAAAGGATTGGATGGTGGGAAAAAGTGTTCAATTTTTTCATCTGACAATGAATAATATAATGGGGGAAACATTTTGGTACATTGATCATATGGGTTGACATAGATGTAGTATATTGTGGAAAAAAATCAAAACTCTATAATTTTTGTCTAATATTTATAGGGAAATATGATACCATAAAGTAAGGGTATTTTGTAAATTAGTTCCCCAAATTATCATGTTGGGATCTTTTTGTTCTATGGAAATAGTATATAGATGATGTCTGACTTGTTCTCTTATAGTTATTTTTTAATCCCATTCTATTTTTTTGGTTGTTTCTGAGAGTGTGTTTATGTAGTATATAGTTAGATAAAGTAATAGAGATCCATATTAAAAATTATACTAACCTATCTTAATATTTTGAATGTTATAATTTAAGTTATCCAATAGGACTTGATATAGGTTGAATTTGGTATTCTTTGACATCATATTGAATTCCATAATTTTACTCTTACATCTCACAACATCTTGCCTATTGCTAAAGTATATTTTCCATGATACTACTTTGACTATTTATCTATAGGTAGAATTGGGAATAGTTGTTATTTTGATGTTGTTTTTTCTTTTAGTAGCATTTAGAGAACTAGAAACTACTATTGATTTCATTAAACCCTTATTTTCATACCTGTAATACTATTTACTTCATTCATCATCCCTATTACTCTTTCAATGTCTTGGGTGATAATGACATAAAATTGGTCAATCAATAAAATAACATTATGCATTGTGTGGAGTAAAATTATGATTGTAGTATTTGTTAGTATGAAGTAGGGATATCTTTCCTAGATATTAAGATTCATCGATGGAATTATTTTTAATTTAGGGTTCTAATCCTACATATTTTATATAGGTATATCATGTATGATTTCTACTTGGTCTATCTCCATTATGATATGGTCAATTTATATTAGATGTACATGAATGTATTTAAATTTATCATCGAGGTGAGAAAACTTGTGTGGTATCTTGGAAAATGCTCCCTTTAGATCTAGTTCCATAGATTTTAGTAGAACATTATTTGATTTTAGGAATCTATGTGTTATTATATCTAGAAAGACTGGGACATCCATATTTTCCATCACTGTGTTGTGTTGTAGTTCTCACAATCTCAAATGTATCTAGCAAAAAATTCACATAGTTTTGGTACTCAAAAATCTTAGAGGAATGGAGTGAGGTTGGATCTATTTTTTATATTCTCCCATGAATTTACGTGGTGATGGAGATCATGAGAATATTTATTAGTGATCATGCATCAACCATCTTGTTGAATTGGAATTTCTTTCTTGATTAGATCTATTTTATCCATTATGTTAGTTTTGATGACTCATTTTGTGACATTAATGTTATTTTGTGCTTTAGTTTCCATTTTTTTTTTATTTAATTTGGTTGATTAATACCCCACATGTGGGTTATATTTTATTTTATTTGATGTGATTGTTTATTCATTTAGTGACATCCATGTATCTTTTTGGGGAGTTGTATTAAATCAACCTACCAGTTTATCTTAAGTGTTTAGGATTATATGCTATGGCCTTAGATCCCAACTAACCTATCTTTGCTTACTTTACTTGGCTGGATTTATGGAACTTGAGGGCATTCTTTTATCCATTTTATCTCTTTTCTTTCTTTGAATTTTTATTGTAGCATCCTACAGATCTACACAAATCAAAATAATAGATAAAAATGACATGACCATTAGATTATATCATTTATTTAAACTTAGTAAAATAGATAAATAGAATATCATTAAAACTATCATATTTTTTTATTGATCTATCATATGTAGCCATTTAGAGATATTAATAAATAATACATATGATATATTTAATCCTTTTATGTTTTATGTGAATTATCTTATAATATGATCAAGAGGATATTATAACTAATATAACTAGATATTTTATCTACATGTTACCATTTTATAATGTCAAACTATGAATTCATGGCTTAACATTATTTTCATGTCAAAAATCTCATCTCTTCTTCATGAATATTCTTATCTATTATGTTTTTTCTAATGTTGCATAGAACTATAGATATTGTGATGTATGTTTGTATATGTTTCAGGTTATAATATGACTATATCATTCTATGGTTTAATTTTATAACTCAAAAACAAAGACTATGAAATTAATTGTTGATAGGGCTAAGTAGATCAACACATGACTTAGACATGTTGTTAGAGTTGAGAAGATCAAGATATGATTCAACCACATGATTGATGGACATGTGTTTATAAAAATGTTATTTTAAGTTCTCATGAATGTTCATATTATTATTAGATTTTTTAGATTGGGCATGTGTCAATTCTACACAAGATTGTGATACTATCAAATGTCAACATTTTTTTATCTTATGTAAAATGGGATCAGTTGATAACATTATTAATATTTTTTTGTAAAAGAAGGCACAAACCCATTCTCATCAATATATAAAATATCATCTCCATTTAATTAAAATTCATTGTTAAGACCAATAAAACAATACCAATTCAATAATAAATATACACAACTCATCCTCATGCATATACCTTTTAGGTCTAATTCTCTATGGAAAGTGGATAGGTACAATCAATTATACTTTGAATAACATATTCAAGTGTTTGATGACATGGTACCATCAAAGGGTTTTATGGTATACTATTATGTCTAGTAGTCCATTGAAAGAATCCCCTAAAATTGTGTTATAGAATATTAGTTATAATGTGGATGTTCATATTATTGTTATGTTGTTAAGAATTGGCATGTGCCCATTCTACACAAGATTTGAATACTATAAAAAACCAAATATATTTATCTTATGTTTAATGAGATTAATTTATCAAATTATTAATGTCTTGTTAAAATTAAGAACAAGCCCATTCTAATCAAGATATAAAATATCATCTCCATTTTATTACAACACGTTGTTAATACCAAATATAATAATATAAATTTAATATCAAATTAAAAGACACATCTCAATCTCATGCATACACATTTTAGGTTTAATTCTATGTTATACATCACTTGGTAAAATTGATTATATAGAAAATAGCATATGTAGTTGTCTTATGTTGTATTACCGTCACAAGTGTCCATAGTATACTTCAGCCCATGCTCATAATTCTGATGGATTGTGTAGAATAAACACATGACCATTTTGAAAATGATAATAATTTCATCATCAATTAAGAATCCAATAGCCTAAACATTATATGAATATTGGATTATTAATTGATGTCATGATTATATTTTAGAGATATATAGGCATGTGTCCATTATACATTATCAAGGTAAGTATAATTTTATAACTTAAGAATCCAATACTCTTGGATTGTGTGGAAGGGGCACATGACTAAGGAATAAATAAGCTTCTGGGAATATTTTCATCTAGAAGAAGGATCTGGAGGAGGAAATTTTAAAGATCAAATAATTAATGCCTACTTATGGAAATAATGAGTCTTTAATCCTCAAGGAAAGGGAATTCCTGAGCCAGTTTCATAAGATTGAGGACAAAGAAGAAGCATTTTGGAGACAAAAATATAGATGTACCTAGTTGAAGGAAGGAGATAGAACACCATATTTTTTCACCAATATACTTCAAGACATAATAATGCTAACATAATCAATTGATTAGAAATGGATAATGACATATTCAATAATGAAGAAGATGAGATCAAATATCATACTATCCAAATATTTAAAAAGTTGCTAATGATAGATGGTAACTTTGACAAGCTACTCAAAGAAAATACTTTGAATAAATTCATTACTCTATCAAATAATGTTGCTCTCATTAAATCCCCTTTAGTTGAAGAATTTAAATGTATGGTTTTTGTGATGGATGGATTCAAGGCCCTCAATCCCAATGGACTTCCCCCCTTTTTCTTTAAAACTTGTTGGAACATTGTTCAACTAGAAATTGAAGTAGTTTTGAGTGAATTCTTTATTACATGATCCATCCTAAAATAAATTAATAACACCTTTTTCATCTTAATACCTAAGGAAATTGGGGTGAAAAATCTTCAATAATTTTATCCTATAAGAATATGTGACACCATATATAAGATCTATTATGTCCTACTAGTTAAAATAATTCAACCATTATTGGACAAAGTGATCGATGAACAATAAGGAGATTTTTTCTTAGGTAGAAAAATTACTAATGGTATCTTTATGGTACATGAATCAATTCAATCAATTTATAATTATTTAAGGTAGTATATGATGGTAAAACTCAACATGAATAAATATTATGATCAATTCTCATGGATATTCCTCATTAAAATTTTAGAGAGACTAGACTTTAATAAGGAGGTCGAAAAAATCATTGTTAGTTGCATATCAATGCCAAAAAATTTCATTTTGATAAATAATCTCCCCAAAGGATATTTTTATGTTTCTAGAGCGATAAAATATGGGGATCCTCTATCTCCCTATATTTTTATCATATTGTCTAAAATTCTTATGAGGAGCTTGAAAAAATCACAGTCATAAGGGGCTATCAAAGGCATCAAGGTGGCCTATAATACCAACCCCATTACTCATGAACAATTCACTACTGATACATTCTTCCTTAGGGAATCCTTAGTAAAGAATCCTAACATCTCAATATCATCCTTCATAACTATGTAAAAGTGTCTAATCAATGCATTAAGTTTTGAAATATCTCTATATTCTTTATAAACACCCTAATATTGTTACAAAAGAAACTTGAAACCATTTTGGAGTTCTAGGTGAGTTGACTTAAATCAACTTTTATGGGGATAATCCTCGTTAATGGCAGAATGGATATTAAATTTTAGAACCCACTCATTAAATTTTGAAAGTTTATTTACTCACCCAAGCTAGAAAATTTCAACTACTCAAAACCTCAATTCAAAGTATCCCTACTTATTTCATGTCAATCTTCCATATTCCTAGTCTAGTGGTGGATAAGGTTGAATAAATTCAAAGAAAATTTCTATGGAGAGGTGTTAAAGACTATTTTAGATTTCATCTAGTTTCATGGGAAAAAGCATTCCTCCTAAATTCCAATGGGAGATTGGTCTCATATGGATAAAAAAACATGAATCATGCTCTCCTTGCCAAAATGGGATGGAAAATTTTGAAGGAAGAGAAACAATGGACAAGGATTGTTAGAGATAAATATCTGGAAGGAAACAAGGAGTACAAATTTCTATGGGAGGAAGGCCCTACAGATGGATCTACATTCTAGAATGCCATTACTAGTTGTAAGTACTTATTAAGAAAAGGTATCAGATGGAAAATTAGAAATGATAAAAAAAATTAATTTTTGGGATGACTCTTGGATTTACAGCTCCCCCTTAACTCTCAAGGTAACTAGGTCAATCTTTACCAAATGTTTAAGTATCGATGGGGAAATAATTTCAAATATTAATGGGAATGGATCAACATTTAAAAATTAAGAAAGTGTTATCCATAAAAATCAATAATGTTGAAGTCCTTCAAGTTTTCCAAGATTTCAATCATTTAGTTAGCCAAACCCATATTCTTATCTTCCCTAGGAATGATTATATCCTTTGGTTGGTTGAAGATAGTGGGAGCTATACGGTTAATTTTGGACACCTTATAGATCTAGGTGTCGAGATTGAATGAGATAATTGGAAGATCCTTTGGATCAATCACCTCACACCCAATATTAATTTATTTTTCTAGTTTACGACCCAAGATAAAATTTTCATAGTAGACAATCTTGTTGAATGAGGCCTCATCTTGCCTAGAAGGTGCCCCGTTAATAGAAGGGTGAAGGATTCAGTCTACCACCTCTTCTTCACCTATAATTTTATCTCATGCATCTTGGATTGGATTTTGGGTAAATTTGGTCTATCTTGGGTTAAACCAACTTCAATTTTGGATTGAATCACATAATGAAAGCACCCTAGAATGTTATCTCTATTTTATTTGTTGCATGGACCTCCTACACTAATTTTGGGATTTGTGAAAGGTAAAAAAAGATGGTATATTATCTAACAAAAATCATAGTGATAAATTAGTTTTCTCTAATCTCTGTCAATCGATTACCAAGGATTAGAGGGCATTCCCCCATAAAGATAAAAGCAAAAGCTTTGAAGATGAACAAAATATCTTTAAAATGTGGAATTGGGAGTAAAATGTCACCTCTCTAAAGAAAAGAACCTTGAGGAAATAAGTTAAATGGAACCTCCCAATGGGAAACTAGATAAATATAAACTTTTATAGAGCATCAAAGGGCAATCTAGGTCTAACTAGTGGTGGAGGGTGATCAAAACATCTTCAAAGAAAATGGTAGCTACTTATGTGGGTCAAATGGGGATTTAAACCAATCACATGGAAAAATAAAAAGTGGAATTTTAGATAATTTATATATTATATCATATCAAAGTGGATAAACTATTCACAAAATGATACTCCCTAAACATCCTTGATGCTCTATCCAGGAAGACCACTTTCTTGCACACAAAAAAACCCTAATTGGTTATGCTAGGGGAATATCTAGAAACATAGGGTACCATTTTATAACACATATTTACAATGAGGGAAATAGGGTGGTATACCTATTATCCAATAAATGGGTTGGTCTTTACCTTTCATCTATCAAGTAAAAAATTAGTCACATCCCACCCCACATCATCAAAGCTATTCAAAATGAGGCAATTGTGTCTTAACAAGTGGTAGATTTGGACACACATGAAAAACATACACCCCATCCATCATGATTTAAAAATAATCATAAGTCACAATCAATATGCATGGGACATTAATTGATTGATAAGGGAGAGGGAATTTAACCCTATTATACCCCAAACCCACTGAGATTTGTAGACAAAAATATAATAAGGTGGATTTATCTTATCACCTAAACAACATAGTCACTAGTTTATGAAACATGGGAGGAGAAAATGATAGGTTATATCCACTCTCCTATGTATAGGCTCAAGCTTATAAAAAGGAATGGCATAAGATACATAAGGGAGTGGACTTAATAAGTACATACAATGTATCATTGGACATGATATAGACCTTACCAAAGATTTCATCTCATCCTAGAACAAATGAATGGTGGAAATTAGAGGCATTACAATTTTATTTAAAGAGGAACTCATTATGAAGTTTATAATAATGATGTGTTAGGGTAATTTCCTTTAAAGACCAATCTAAAAATATGGAGTTGATGTAAAAATTCTTTCAAACGAATGAGGTTCTAAAAATGGACAAAAAGGGGTTCTCAAGGATGGATTTTCCAAGGCATTGATGAGATGTTTGCCTCTAGATTATGTAATATTTAACATTAAAAGGTAAATTCATGCTCATATTATTGTATAATTTCCTTTTATTAAACCACTTTCAAGGATAAGACATTAGTCTTTTGTTTTTCTATTGAAATCTTTTGAGAGTATTATCCTTCCCTTTCAAATCAATGAAGCTAATTCTATAATTCATCAAGGTCTCATTTTTATGTTGGTCAAGCAAATAGAGACCATGTGATGTAAATAAGTTATTATTATGGGGTCTTATATGAAGGATGACTCCCTTGATGAAGACACAACTTTTAGTTCTACCGACCCTCCTCCCATCAATTCCCTTGTGATCCCTAGTACTAAAAACTTCATAGAGAACACCCCCCTTCATCTCATTATTAAAAAACCTAAACAATTTTTCCTATAAGAGGTGGATAAGGATTAATAATTAGGGAAGGGGAAGGCCATTTTAACTAAGTCAATATGGAGGAACAAAATACAACTAGAGAAATTTAATGACAAAATTACACAAAGTGGGTATTGGTCTGGGTACTCTAATCGAGGAATGGAATTCTATCAACAAATAATTTAAGAAGGTGCTACATGCATTTGTGTAGATAAATGAGGTAGAGGAACCCCTTAGAAGGTAGGGTGTTGATAAGGTGGTGATTAATCACACTTCCAAATTCTCACCTAACCCCCTTCCTCTAGTAACCTTTCTTAATAAGAACCTAGAAAATGAGGATCATAAGAAATCAAGGATGATCTTATCAAAGGACATTGGTGAAGTCCTGTGAAAAAGGACCCAGACAAGAATTTTCATGGAAAATATAAAGGAAAAGGAGGATGATAAGTCACTTATCAAGGAATGCATGGAGGATAATGAGCCCCTTAAGTAATTACTTATTTTTGTTATTTATATTTGGTCCATTGATTTATGATTTTTCTCTTCCTTTTGTTTCACTTGTAGTTCATTATGTAGCCATTAGGGCTTAATCTATTTTAATATGTTACTTGTTTAACTTTTTAGTTACATGATCCTTGTAAAACTTGCCTATTTACCTAATCAAATAAAATAACATGATCACTTATTGCTCTATACTCGTAATATATTTAATATATAGTTTGTGTACAAAGGGAAGAACATACTCTTATTAATATTAGTCTTAATTTAATAATTAGGAGTTGTGGGCACATACCCATTACACACATGTAAATACCATTGGAATCTTAATTCATAATATTCACAATATATTAGAAAAGCTCTATATTATAAGTAATTATGCTCATTCTAAATAGGTTAAAAATAATTTAATCAATTAAGAATAAAAAATTATTATCTTGTTTAGAATATAGGCCTCTATTTATTAGTAAATTATGATTTTGGAATCAATAAATGTTAATTGCTCATTATAAGGTAGTAGTGCACATTCAAAGAGGAATAAGTGCTATTGTTAAAATCAAATATATTTTAACTATAACTATTTTTTCATTAAAAATTACTTTTGCATATAAACATGAATAGAAAATTGAAATTAAGCTGAAATTATTACTAGGGAGATATTATATAATATTTCATAGAAATTATTTTAAAATTTTATATTTGTTATTTTAGAGAAGAAAAAGGTAGTTTCAAATTATTTAAAAGGTTATTTTTGATAATTATGTTTTTATGGGATGGAAACTACATACAGATAAAGTGAATCTAGTGGAGATTACACAAGGAATTAGTAACATCTAATATTAATTATTTTTGTGATAAAAGTACATCTATGGATATATAAGAGTCAATCCATAATTGGAAAATATATCTAAAAGTGATGAAGAGATCGACAAGGTGATTAATCAATGACTCTATTTTTTTTTATTATTTTTACACAAAATTACATTTGTAGATAGCTTAGCAACATTACATAAGGATATTTCAAGAAGTTTATATACTTGTATTTATCATTTTTATTTTTTATGTCAAAATTATTCTCCATTTAAATTCTAAAAAGGAAGCCAATGTTTAAGTGATTTTGATTTCAATTGATATTTGGTTTTAAAAATAAAATTCTATTTACATGTTGTAGATATACAAAAAGACAGATAAGGAATTTTGAAAGATGGAGTAATTAAAATATGGTAGTAGATGTTATAGTTCTTGTTCTCTATGCCAACAAAACATGATGTATTTATTATAATTTTTCCAATTAAATAAAAAATTTGATGTTATATTTCTTCTTATCTTTTTTGTTTCACTCGTATATTATTCATATGTTATTTAGTTCAGTTTCAATCGGCTCCTAGATGGATGCTAGTATCCATGAAACCCAACTATCTCTATCTCTCTATATTGTTGATAGTTTCCATGATGGTTGTTTCTACCCATGAAACCTAACTATCTCTATCTATTTATACTATTAATAAGCTCCCATATGGATGTTAATATCTCTAAAACCTAACTATCTCTATTTGTCTATATTTTCAATAGACTCTAGGATAATTTTTGGTATCCATGAAATTTGACTATCTTTATCTATTTGTATTGTTGATAGGCTCTTAGATGGATTTTAATATCCCTAAAACATGACTATCTATATCTATCTATAGTGTCGATGCTAGCATGATGTCATTCACCTCTGTTTCTATATATCATGTGGTTTCCTTGCTTTCCCAAGAACAAACTAAGGAAAAAAACTTGATTCTTTCAATACTCAAAAATTTGTAATACATCCAACTATGAATAAATGTCACCCAACATCTTAGTGAAAAAATTTCAAAATTTGGAAAATACATGTTTCATTAACTACTGCTCTTATTTTCAAACTTGATAAACACCCTACCATAAAATTTTTAGATACATATCAATTTGACAATTGTTAAGCATATATAATATATCATAGTATATATTTTATTTGTGCTATGTTTGTTAGTGTAGGAAGGCTTATTAATATGGAATTATTTGAAA
>JARHVA010004086.1:1417500-1470000 GCA_037957365.1 Torreya grandis | reverse complement strand
TTTGGAAGCTTGGATTCACCAGTCATGGCAGATAGAAGGTGATTTTGATATTATGCTGGCTGTTAATAGCTATTTTATGGTGAATTTCACCTCCATATCTGACCAAAATCAGATCTTTGAGGGAGGACCTTATTTCTATGATCGTATTGGTCTTTTTCTCAAACCTTGGCATCCAGGTTTCGATTCTGCTGAAGATCTTCCAGCCTGCATTCTTGTTTGGGTTTGCCTACTAAGACTCCCTTTGGAATTGTTGTGGGAAGATATCCTATGATAGATAGCTGCCATGCTTGGGACACCTACTTCTATAGTGCACCAATCACTGGATAAAAAGGTTATCTCTTATGCCCGTATTTGTGTTGATATTGATTTAAACAATCCTTTACCAGATTCCCTAGAAATTTGTTTGGGCACCTCCTCTTGGATCCAACAAATTGACTATTAATCCATCCCCTTTCGATGCCACATCTATCATGTGTATGGGAACTTACATCACCAATGCCCTCAGGCTTCCAGAGATAGTGGTGCACCTAAGGAGTCCTCTGGCCCTTGGGTGGCCAATGGTGGCAAAGGGAATGGCCAATCGAGTCATAATGGAATGGCACATACCCAACCTGATAGCATTACAAAAGGGAAAGCTCACTTAAACTCCTCAGGTGTAGGGAAAGGCCCAATGGATTACATAGGTCCTTACAAGGATGGCTTTCTCCCAGTCTGACGCCATGCAAGGGGTTGAGACCAGAAGCACATGAATGTGGATCGAAAAGTAGACTTGGGATTCAATCGATTTGAAGCTCTTGATAGCATGGCCATTAAAGATGGCATTCCCATAGAAATTTAGGGAGAGGCCCCTAAGGTAGATGAGCAACTCTCTTTTTTTAGTGACTCACAGGATATGGTGATTCAGCCGACCCCAGAGATCTCTCCTGGCCCGAAGGAAGGTGCCCTGGTGGTTTCACCAGTGTCACATGACAAGGAGGTCCACTGGGTAGATTTGGCCAAAGACATGGAAGCCTTCAGGAAAGAAAAAGGATCTTTGTTGGCTCTTAGCCTAATGTAAAGACCATTCAAGAAAGTCTCTTTTTCCACTCCTTCTAGAACTAGCTGCAACAAGGATCAGGATAAAATCAAACTCACAGGTGATTTATTGGTAGAGTCAAGGGTCATAAAAACCCTAGATGAGCATTTTCCTCACTCTAATTAGTGATTGTTCTATCATGGAATGTAAGGGGGTTAAATATCACCCCTAGACAAAAAGCTATGCACAATTTAGTGATAGATCATTCTCTAGATATTTTATGTATCCAAGAGACCAAGCTCTTTATGGATTCTCTTTTTTCTTGTATGCCTTACATATGGTTCTCTAGCTAAAGTCACTGTGTTGGAGTTGTGGGGATCTCTAGGGGTCTAGCCATGTGCTGGGATCCTAGGAATGTTACGCCTCTTCTTTGGATGTCCTGCATCTCAGCCCTCTCAATGGTGGCTTCCTCTCTAGAAATTGGTGAGCTAATTCTTGTTACCATAGTTTATGCTCATGTTGACCTCCCTAGGTAGCACAAGCTCTGGGAACATATTCGATATGTCAGAAATTGCCATCCCTTCTTGCCTTGGATTATGACTAGAGATTTTAATGTTGTTCTTAGCCTGGAGGAGAAGACGGGTGAACTGGCTCATTTGGGTCCTTCTTCAGAGCTCTTTCACTATAATATGGACCTGTTACACCTCTCTAATGTCAAACCTCTTAATGGGATTTTCACTTGGAATAACAGAAGGATAGGTAATGCTGCCATCTCTAAGCACCTTGATAGATTCCTTGTCTCATGTTTTGGCATTCTAGTTCTATCTCTCTTGCTTCTAAAATTTTGGACTAGAGAGGCTCTGACCATTGGCCCATTAGGCTTTCTACCAGTCACATTGTTATTCCCAAGAAGCCTCCTTTTAAGTTTTAGCTAATGTGGCTTTGAGATCCATCTCTCCATGATCTTATGGCTTATTAGTGGAGACAGGGGGCCTAACTATGGTACTACTATGTTTTCCTTTGCTAAAAACCTTTAGTTTGTTAAATGGAAGCTAAAGTTCTGGAATAGAAATTGTTTTGCTAATCTCCACTCTATGAAGAAGAGAGCTTATGACTAGCTAGATGTGGTGACTAGGCAGATTTGGGACCTTGGATTGTCTGAAGAGCTCCACATTACTGAATCTCAAGCATCTAATGCTTTAGCTGAGTGGGAACTTTGAGAATAAATTTACTAAAAATAGAAGGCTTGAATAGACTAGATCTAGGAAGGGGACAAGAACACTGCTTTCTTCCACAATTCTATGCAGGTGAGGCACAACAGGAACTTCATCTCCCTCCTTATTAGTTCATATGGGACAAGGCTGACATCTTCTCAAGCGATATCCAAAGAAGATGTTCAGTTTTATTCCACTCTTTTTTTAGATGGTCCACCTCCTATCGAGCTGGCTGAAAATAAAGTTTTGTCTTACATTCCCCTTGTGGTGACTTTGGAAATGAATGACTCTCTTATGTGGCCAATTGCTATGTTTGAAGTGGAGGGAGTGGTTTTCAGCATGCACAAAGGTAAGGGTCTAGGGCCTGATGGTTTCCCAGTCGATTTCTTTCAATATTTTTGGGATATTATCAATTAGGATCTCCTAGACATGGTGCAATAATATTATTCTAGCAAAGAAATGCTCAAGGCTATGAATGCAACTTTTCTTGTCCTGATTCCAAAGAAAGATCAAGCTAATCAGCTAGATTATTTTAGGCCCATTACACTTTGTAATGTGGTCTATAAAATCATTACCAAGCTCATTGTGGAGTGGGTTAAAGTCTACCTCCCTAGGGTTATCTCAAAATAATAAGGAGGTTTTATTGTTGGCAAACAAATTCTGGATAGGGTGGTTATTGGTTCTAAAGTTATTCACTCTATGTACACTTCTAAGGAATGAGCCATGTTTGTAAAGATCAATTTAGTTAAGGTTTATGACAGAGCCAACTGAGGCTTCATGCAAAAATTTCTTCTGGATTTTGGTTTTAGTCAAGCCTGGGTTTGCTAGGTACTAAGCTACGTCACTACACCTTCATTTTTGGTTCTTATTAATGGGGAACCCTCTAAGATTTTTGGTGCATCTAGAGGCCTTCACCAAGGGAATCCGCTCTCTCCTTACTTGTTTATCATTCTGGCTGAGGGTCTAGGGTGACTCATCAAGTTTTGGGTGTCTCAGAATATGTTGTATGGCTGGCCATGGGGGAATGGATTAACCACTTTGTCCCACCTCCAGTTTGTTGATGACACTATTCTGGCAGGGAGAACATAGATTTGTGAAGCTAAAGCTTTCTTCTATACCCTTAACATGTATCTAGCTACATTTGGGCAAAACATTAATGATCACAAGTCCTCTACTTTCTTCTTCAACACTCTTGAGCCTATCCAGCGATGGATCACCACTATCTTGAGGTTTCAGACTCAATCTCTCCCCTTGACTTACTTGGGGGTTGTTATTGTGGTTGGAAGGTAGCCTAGACCTTTTTGGCAGAATGTGCTTGATAAACTCAGGAAAAAAGTTAATCACTAGACTCATAGATGGCTCTCTACTGCTGGTAGGGTCATACTTCTGCAATCTATGATCCAAACACTTCCAATATACTGATGTATGGTTCAGGCTGCCCCTATGTATTTTCTCAAGGAATTTGATGCTCTCTCTCACCAATTTCTTTGGAGCGACAACTTGCAGATTTCCAAATGGAGTCTTATTAACTAGAATACTATTTGCTAGCCAAAGAAGGATGGAGGCCTCAGCGTGCATTCTACTATTTTGTCTAGCCAATATCTTGCTGCCAAACTCTACTGGTACTGGTGCTACAACTAATCTCACCTTTGGGCCTGCATCCTATCTTTTAAGTATTTTCTTGATATCAATCCTCCTGATATTTCTAGGCTCCCTTTTGAGGGAAGGGGGTCTATGATGTTGAATACCCTCAAGCTTGGAGCTCATCTAGTGAAATGTAGCCTCTTCTATATTTTCAATAGTGGTACTGAGGCCCTCTTTTGGGGTGATTCCTGGGACAAGGTGCCTCCTCTCTTATCCTCTCACCCGCATTTGCAGCCTCTATGTGACTCCCATCAATCTATAGGCTAGAATACTATTGCCCACTACAAGGAAGGCTTTAATTTGGGCATGTCTATTGGCTATCATTGGAAGAATTCTTCTGATTGTTTGCCAGGTGATTCCTTAGAGGATGAGCTAGAGTTATCATAGATTTTGGCCTCTAGAGGTTGCAGCTCCTTACAGGTTCAGGATGTCTTGGCTTGGGGAGGTGATTCTAGTGGACATTATTCTATTTCTATTGGGTACCTTGCTCTGACCAAACAACTTTTTGGTGAAGTTAACTTCATATGGTGGAAGAAAATTTGGAACCAGTTTTAATGGCCTAAGTGTAATTTCTTCCTTTGGGCCTTAATGTATAATAGGTGTCTTACTTGGGACAACCTTTGTAAGCATGGTTTCCAGGGGCCATCTAGATGTGTTTTATGTTGCAGTAGTGTGGAGATTAGGTCTCACCTTTTCTTCCAATGCCCCTTCACCAAATAGATTTGGTACCTCTGGTGGAATGTGTGGGGCCATCCCTGTTGGCATGCGTCATCTCTGTCTGACTTCTGGGACTGGCTGGACCATCCTCCTTCAAAAGCCTCATTTCTATAGATTACTTGGTCTGTTGGACCCTCATTTATCTTGTGGAACATATGGCTAGAAAGGAATAGGTGGATTTTCCATTATGTTTAGTTGGAGCTTAGTGCCCTTTGGGTGAGAATCCTCAGTTCACTGCATGAAACTCTTATTGCTAAGGGTAACAAGGCCAATGGCTTGGGCCCAAAAGATGCTCGTATCTATTCCCAATTTTCCTTTTCTCCTACCACTGCCACTTCCATTTCTCCTTCCACTCACTTAGCGAATATAACCAGGCAACAGCCATGACCTGTCAATAGGGTGGGATGGTGGACTCCCCCTATGGTTGGAATTATCAAAATCAACACTAATGGCTCTTCACGTGGGAATCCAGGGGCTGCTAGTATTGGTGGTGTGGGGCACAATAGCGCTGGGGATATTCAATTTCTTTTCTCTATCTATAAGGGCCATTATACCAATAATCTCATGGAAGTTATGGCTATCTTGGTGGCAGTGCAACACTATTGCCAACATGGTTGGTATAGCATTATTTGTGAGTTAGATTCACAAGTAGTTGTGAACTTATTAAATAAATGAAAATTTGTTAATATGGATTGGCATTTGGTTGTGATTGTCCAATAGATCCTATAACTATGTACTTCCTTGGACTCTGTGGTTTTCAAGCATATTCCCCATGAGTGGAATGGGGTGGCTAACTATCTGACTAAGTGGGCCTCTGAGCAAGGGCCTCTATGGAACATTTCTGATCATTTGTTGCTTCCTTTGGATTTCTTACGAAAGCTAGTTCAAATTGTTGACCAGGATAAGGCTTTGTAATGTTTTTCTTCCATTTCTTTATCAATAAATTTTTACCCCTCTTTTAGTAAAAAAAATATTATTATTATATTTTTAATAATGGTCATGTGCCCATTATACACAAGATTATAATCAAATCAAACATCAATGATTTTTATCTTATGTAGAATAAGATCAAATGATGAAATTATTATTAATGTCTTATGTAAAATTAGGCATAATTCCATTCTGAACAAGATATAAAATAACATATTATTATATATAATTACAATTCATTGTTAAGACCAAATATAATAACACAAATTTAATATAAAACAAATACATCTCATCCTCATGTATATACATTTCAAGTCTAATTATTTGTGGGATGCTACTAGGTACAATCTATTATACTATGAATGACATATGTAGTCATCTAATGCCATGATACCATAGTAAAGTTTAGTAATATAATATTATGTCCAATACTCCATTGAATAATACCCACAATATTATGCTATAGAATATTTTTTAGAATGTGTATTTTCATATTATTATTATCTTGGTTATAATAGGCATGTGCCCATTCTACACAAGATAAGAATACTATCAACTACCAAAAATATTTATCTTATGGATAGTGAGATTAATTGATAAAAAAATTAGTGTCTTGTGTAAAAGAAAGCACAAGCCCATTTTTATCAAGATATAAAATATCAACTCCATTTTATTATAATGCATTATTAAGATGAAATATAATAATATAAATTTAATATCAAATAAACACATCTAATCTTTGTGCATATACAGTAATACATGTAAAAATATCTTATCCATCCCTTTCACCTTGTTATAATGTGGATTTTTCATATTATTCTTATCTTGTTTAGAACGGGCATGTGCCAATTCTACACAAGATTGGAACACTACCAACATTTTTATATTATGTAGAATGAGATCAATTAATAAAATTCTTATTCATGTCTTATGTAAAAGTAGGCACAAGCCCATTCTAAATAAGATATAAAATGTCATCTCTATTTAATTAAAATTCATTGTTAAGACCAAATACAATAGTACAAATTTAATATCAAAAGACACATGTCATCCTCATGTATATACATTTTGGGTCTAATTCTCTGTGGGATGCCACTAGGTATAATCAATTCTACCATGAATAGAATATATAATTATTTGATGCTATGATACCATCATAAGGTTGAGTGATATACTATTATGTCTGGTACTCCATTTAATAATCCCCAATCTTATGTTATAGAATATTGTTTAGAAAGTGGATTTTCATATTATTATTATCTTGTTTAGAATGTGCATGTGCCTATTATACATAATATTGAAATATTATGAACTACCAAAACTATACATCTTGAGTAAAATGGGATTAATAGATAAAATTATTAATTTATTATGTAAAATTAGGAAAAAACCCATTCTAATTAGGATATCAAATATCATTTCCATTTTATTATAATGAATTATTAATACAAAATAAAATAATACAAATTTAATATCAAATAGACACATCTTGTCGTCATGCATATGCATTTTATCTCTAATTCTATCTAGGAGGTTACTAGGTATAATTGATTATACCACAGATGGAATATGTATCTATCTAATGTTGTAGTACCATTATAAGGCTCTATAGTATACTATTATGTCCAGTACTCCAATGAATAATCCCCATAAGCTTATGTTATAGAATATTGGTTAATGTTGATGTGGGTTTTATGAACACTAGGGAACCTTACAAGGTAATATATAATGTTATAATATTGATGAAAAATTATTCACTCTAAGTCATGAGTTATAGGGTATTCCATTTTATAAACAACCCATTGGTGAAATAGTGGTGAGTGAAGCAGTTTGTTTACCATGGATGGGTCAGTTATGGATGAATCTAAATATAGATGAGATGGGTGGATAAATGATGGATCTAACCCAAGGTGGTGTTTTATGTTCTTTCTAATGTTTAAAATATAATTCCCTACCAAATAATATTATTTTAAAGGAATGATAGTATTCAATACTACACTAAAATATAATCAATAATACATATTTTCCTAATCTAGAATGTGAAATAAATATAGTAAGTGTAAATGAACTAAGGGATAAAGAGAGTGTATCTTATTTAATTTTCTATCTTGGATTGTGGTAGTCGTTAGGAGGTATCATAGGGTTGTGTTGGAGATATGTATTTTATTCATTTTATGTTTTAATTATTTTTTTAGTTCAGATATTCATGTCTATCTATGATAGTAACATTGATTTTTATGTATATATATACGACACTAGTGTCTAGTGAGAGATATACATAGGAGTGACCTTAAATTTAGATCAAACCCATACTACACCCATGTAATCATTCTCTCAACTTATGTTTGTATATGTGCCAAATCTAGATAATAAGACAACCATAGTTTTTTTGCATTGTACCTCTTAAAACCTAGTAAAAATGGGTTAGTAATGTGATTTGATCTATCCCTAACAACCATATTTTTTATAAGTGCTAATACATAGATAATACACTTAAGAGGGTCTTAAAATTATATGTAGTTCTCCCTCCTATGCATTTGTGTGTAATTATAATAATACAACCATATTCTCTTTGTCCTATTAACCCTTGATAAAAGAAATGAAATAGTATATTTGACCTTTGGAATGCTTTAGATATTTAAAATAGTGATGTAGTGAAATTTGATAGCTTGAATTAGACAATACTTTCCTATTATAGAGTTGCCTTATCAAATTTGAATGTGTGTTAATTAGACCATATTTTTGAATTAGAATTAAAACCTAGTGATGTGAAAAAGTCCAAACATAGGATGGGAAAATATGGCTAACAAAATGGTGAAAATATGGAAAATATGGCTAACATTAAAAGATAAAAAGATGAGACTAGTCAATTATGTCAAGATGGAACTAAGATTGACATAAGTGTTTAAAATGGATGCAAGTGTCTATGGGATATTTTTTTATATAAAATAAGAAAAATAGGTAAGGGTTTCTAGTATACACTAGATTAGGATTAAAAAATAGAGTGCATAGGCCCAAGGGGTAGGTAAATAAATTGAAATAAGATAAAATTGAAGAGGTCCCTAAGAGATCACATCACTAGATGTCTACTTCTTATTAAAGTGGTATATAAATACAATAAAACTAGTAATATGTGTACTTGTACAAAAATGGGTGTCTAAATTTCCCCCCATTTAATTTATTAATGCAATAAAAATGTAAAATATTAGTTTAAAGGAAAATAAAATACATACCATGGTGTGGAAAACACATCCTATCTTTGCTTAAGTTGTTCCTTCATTATTTTTTCCTTGATCATTACCTATAACCAAGAATATTCCAAATAAAATATAAATCCATGTATATAATATGTATTTAAGAAATACTAAAGATTATCATAAATAAATAGCTTTGATAGAGTACACTTTTATATGTGTCATGTAATAATTGGGTTTTGGGTGATAGAAACTAGAGAAGTAGTTATGGGGCTTGCAACCTCATCCATATCCTAGCCAAGAAGATCAGTGAGTTTACAAGGCGTAAATTTTTTTCACCACGGTGGTGTTTCAATTGGAGTAAAGATATTAAATAGGTGATTATACCACTAACCCAAAATATGAAGGGTGGTGCTTCAACCATTAGGAGTATCATTTTTTCTGAGCACATCTCAAGTGTAAAAGACATGTATATGTATATATTAGTATAAGGTTAGTGATGTAATCAATATCACCTCAAAAAAATTGATTATAATGGATGATTTAATATCTCAAATCACACCAAAAAGAATAACTAATCATTGTATATGGGTAAGTCTAAATACAATCTATAAATTCTCAATCAGGGTATCAATACAGCAGGATATCAATACATAAGAGTTTTGGAATTTTGAATCTGATTTGTATTTTTTTAATATTAAGCACATGTTTCATAACATATTAACCTTAGATATGTCTTGTTTTGAAATTATGTATAATAAATGGTACCAATATATATGATTTTTCCATAACTTTGAATCTAGATCATATACCATGTATGTTTTACTAATTTTGAAATATCTATGAGTGTGGAGAACATAATTTTAAATCATGACCTCACTATGTATAAAGTAATATAAAATTGAAATAATTAACAATGTGGAGGACATGTTTTTCAAGGAATGCCCCTATAAATTAGAGATGCTAAATACTAAATAGTTGTGGATAACATGCTTCTCAATCATGCCCCTACTATAATATATAATCTATAAACTATAAATGTGTTGATTCCATGTCCATATGACATGCCCATATTGAATTTTAATTCTTATAATGGTACCACATACTGAATAAATGTGAAGAACATGTTTCAAAAGCATGCCCTTACTATAATTTGAGAGTTATTGCAAGTGTGTTTCAATTATGTAGAACATATTTTTAAACATGACCTATTGATATGCCCCCACTTTAGGGAGGAGATAATATAGTGCCTATTTTTTGTCTCCTCATAAAATTAATGACAAATAATTTATTAGATAGATTTTAACTTGGTAATATTTTAGTAATGTTATAGCCAAGAATTTGTAACATTATTTTTGGAAGTATATGGAATGTCATGGGATATTTGTGTAGTGAAATTTTTAATGATTTTTGAAAATACTTGATTTTTTTTTAAAATATTATATGAAAGGTCTCATTGTCTATTTCCTAATACAACTTGTGAATTTGAAATTGGATAACCAGTGCTCAAGATATGGTCATTTGAAGTTATGCCAAAGTGGTATATTAGGTGGGTTTGAATATAATATTGAAATCAATTACAATTTGAACCCTTTTTATTTCTGAGCTCTAATCCTATAAATAGATAAAATTTTATGGGATATATCCTCATCTTTTGTGATTTTATATGCTCCAGAGTGCCCTAGCCAACCAAGATTTTTTTGAGCTGGTAAGTAGTTGTTTGGTAACTTATTGGCAATTTTAATATTTTGAAAATTTACATTTTGAGCCTTTTTTTCATTTTCATAGGCTAATTAATGATTTTATAAATTTCCTAGATGCTTGCATTGGGATGGAAATACAACCATCGACTACTGGATGTTACTGATTGATGTATGTGTCTAACATAGACATTAGCATTTCACACAATTATTTTGCATGGACACTAGTGTTTGATGCTAGCATATTTGTATTTTGTGCTTAGTTTACTAATATTTATATATTTTTATAACAAAATTTTATCACTAATTATTTTATTATTATTTCTTTCTTAGGTTTAGAAGGATGTGCATATTCAAGAGTTTTGGCATGATTGTCACTATTCAACTTTGATGGAATTAGGTTTAGATGTGACTTATTGGGATGTTATTAATTTGGTAGGATTGGGGCATGTGGTTAGAGAATTTTTTATATTATTGGTTCACATGCACCATTATTTGATCAGTTTATAATATATGTGGTAGCATAGCATACAACAACCATAAAATATGAGGAGTTGTGCATGAAGCTAGATATACATGACATCCTAGAGTAGGGTTCCACCAAGATCATGTAGACACTTATTGAGTGATATGATTATTTTAGATGAGATAATTAGGATATATTATGGTGAATATGTGATTTAAAGTACATATTTCATGTGTTTTCACATGCATGGGGCCCACAATTTTATCCTAGTGCATCTACCTCTAGAGGTGTTGGAGTTATGGAGTCAATAGTGATGAGGAATATACCCCAAAGGATATGGTCATACTTATGATTTATATGTTTATTTTTAAAACATTTTTATCAATTTATATTTATATGACATTATTAACATGGATTTTATTTGGTATCTAATATATTTTCACTACTTTATTATTTGTTAATCATTATGTGATTTGTTAATTATATTTGATTTTCATTATGTATGTTATGGATATGGAAGAAGGTATAAAAAATATTTAAATTTAATTAAATAATTTTATTATTTTAAGAAAAAATTATTCATTATATGTAATATAACCTAGTATGAAATAATATTTTTTTATTATAATGATAATGTGGTAAATTAACTATCAATTTTGCTTCTATAGTTAACTATGATGGAATTATAGGCATAAACAGTGAATATTTAGGTACTAGTTTTGTAACCCAAATATATTGCATGGGTACATCCCATATACATTTTCCTCTATCCAATACATGATCAACCAATTATTTCTTGGTAGGATCAGTGTGGGAGTGAATGGTCCTTATAGAGAACATACTAGGAGGACTTTTGCTAGTGGGTGTCATCTATGAAGGTCGATGGATGATGTTATCCTTAAAATTATCACCATGAATCTATAATAAATATGTGAATTATTTATTTATGACTCTTTTTCAAAATACAATAATTCCCCTATCTACTAATTATGTAAGGTTTTGCTCAAGGGTAAAGCACACATTATCTCAATGACAATAAATACCATGATAAGTGCGAAAGTGGTGTTATTTTACATTCTCAAATTTATGAGGTGGATAATTTGAATTATTAAGGATTTTGATAGATTATTTATCCAAAAAAATTCATAATATATCATATTTTATATCTTGGTACCAATCAAATTAAAGAGGTTGGCCTTTGGTGATGTTATTTGGTCTAATTGTGAAAGGTATTCAAAAATCATGTTCCCTTCCTTTATTCAATATTTTAAATTTTGTTTATTTTATAGGTACTATATTTTTTACAAAATATTTTCTAATTGTTTCATTCTCATTCATAACTTTTTTAAGTGCCTTTGAAACATGAGTCTTAGCAAGCTTGTTTGGTGATGGAAAAATAGGTAATGGAGTTTGTGTATTTGTTAAAGCACGTGCATATTTATGCACATACCAATATAAAGACTTGAATAATAAAAAATATTTTAAAGTTATATCTCTCTAATTGGAGAGATAATAATGATAATAAATATTAATTATACTTCCAAATATGAGGGTGTATAGTTTATAGAATATAAATCATCCTTAAATTAGGTAACATAGTCTTGTAGAGATTCATTCCCATTTGGGGTGAATTTTTGTAAATGTTCCAATGGTAACTTTGGTAAGGTAAATATATGAAAATTTGATAGGAAAAATACTAAATATTCTTGAAATTTGATAAGGAACCATCTAACTGGTTGAAAAAATAATCAAGAGCCTCTTTTGTTAAAGTGTGATGGAAAACATTTAATAAAATGCTTCCATTTTGGGCCCAATGTCCAAAGGAGTGTATTTATTATTGAAAATTAATATAAATATCCCTTTTACCATCAAATAAATTTTTTTTTGGCATGATAAAATTATTTGGATAAATATATTCACACACATGTTGAGCAATAACTTAACCTGATATTGTATTTTCCTCAAAAAGAGTATCAGGAGAAGAAAATTTTAACATAAGAGTATTCACTTACTTTTGAAAATATCCCATTGTGGTAATAATATAAAAAATATCATGAGGGGAGATTTCATTTTTTTTATAGGTTGTAAAATACCATTCACATGAAACATAATAATGGTGGGATTTGTATCAGTCTCGAGAAGAAAATCAACACATGGATTTGCAACAGTTGGTAAGGTACTACCCATCACTAAAGAGGTAATTATATCATGATGGATATCACTAAGGATAATAATATTTCAATTAAAATATTATACTTCACTTATAATTTGTTTACTTTGAAAAATAATTGGTGAAATAATTTAATTTGTAAACATATGCTCTTATTTAGCCAAAAATTCAAATGAGAGAGATGAAGGGACATTTGGCACTTCATTTGTAATGTCATGAGTGGGTGGGGGGTTGAATATACCACTATAATTTGTACTCAACAAATTAAGAGATAATATAATGATGTTTTTGAGTTTCTTGGATTTATATGATTTAGCCTTAAGATAAGATACATAATAAATAGTTTGAACTTTTTGTGTCCCCAAACATTACAAGTTTTATAATTGTTTCCTTAGGATGTTAATTTGTGCACTCATTTTTCCATTCAATAAATAAAGAGTGAGATTAATTCATGTATTTTTATTAGTACATACTAGATGAGAGGAACAACTTAGACTATGTGTGTTTGAATCATGTAAAGAAGGCATGGGATTTTCAACACTTGCATTATTTGGAGGTGAAGGCACACACTTCATTTCATCAAGATTTTCATTATCAAATACATTGGAGGAACATTTAACCTCATTAAATTTGTCAAAATTAGAAAGGGGGAGCTCACATTCAGTTGTTATGATAACCAAACAAAGTATAGATGCAATAATTAGATTTTCAACACTAGGATTAGTATCATTTATCATGCTTGTTGGTTCTTAAGACTCTTCATAATTGTAAATAACAGGAGTATGAGAATGATCTTAAACATAATCAATAGTAATTCCATTGTATTCATATCCATATCTATCTTGGTCATTAAGATTTGCATTCTCATCATTTTTTCTTTCATTATCATAGTTATAAGGAAAGGAATGGGTTTGAGACTATTTTTAATGTTACATAAGATCCTCATATGAAATACATTGATCATTAGGTGCATTAAAATTAGTATTAAGGATGGGGCTTTTTTAGTTGAGAGTCCTTTGGATGACCATGAATTAGGGAATCCATAAAGAGGTGAGATTTAAAGAATTTTTTTGCAAAGCACAACTAGGAGAGAGAAATCAATAAGAATATTTAAAATTATTAAACTAGGCCTACATAAGCAAAAATTAAATTTTAAAAATAAAATACAAAAATATAAAATGTAATTTCAATGAAGCGAAAAACCCTAATATACAAACTATGGTTTTTGTTCAATAAAAAGAGTTGGATTCACCAAATGTTTTATGTTATTTAGGGGTTTTACAAGATAATACACTAAAAAATAAAGTTTTTAAAAAGTAATAACGATATTTAGATTTACACTAAAATATAGTCGACAATACAACCTAATATTGCATGTGAAATGAATATAGTAAGTGCAAATCAAATAATGGAAAAAGAAAGTGTATCTTATTTATTGTTCTATTATGCATTGTGGTATTGGTCAAAATTATCACAGGTCTATGTTGGAGATATAGATTTTATTCATTACATGTTTTGATTATTTTTGGCATTCAAATAGTTGTGTCAGTCTGGGATAGTAACATTAATTCTTATGTCTATATCTGATGCTAATGTATAATGATAGATATACACAAGAGTGACCTAAAATTATGATTAGAACAATACTACCCCTTATGTAATCATTCTATGTCTCAACTTATGTTTTTCTATGTGATATATCTAGATAATATGACAACCATAATTATTTTACATTGTACCTCTTACAATCTAGTAAAAAATAGTAAGTAACATGAGTTGAGATAACCCTAACAACCCTACCATCATTAAGTGTTGCCTACATAGCCAATACTCCTAAGAAGGCCTCAGAATCACATGTAGTTTTCCCTCCTATGAACTTTTTTGAAATTGTAATAGTATGATTATATTATCTCTCTCCTAGTAACCCTTGGTAAAAATGATTTAATAATATATTTAACCTTTTGAATGCTTCATATATTAGTATAGTATTGGAGTGTAATTTGATAACTTGAAATAAATAGTAATTTATTCTTATGGAGTTTCCTTATCAAATTAGAATGTGTGTTAACTAGACCATAGACTTTATATATATAGGAACTTTTTGACATTGAATTATAACCTAGTGACACATGAAAATATGACCATAATATGGGAAAAGAAGTCTACAAAATTATCACTACATGAAAGATAGGCAAAACATAAAAATATAAGATTAGAAAGTTGCATCGAGCCTAGACACTAGGATAGACACTAGTCTCCAAGATGGACACAAGTGTCCAAGGCATAAGAAACTTCATAAAATAAGCAAAATAGGTACGGGTCTCTAGTATACATTGGATGAGGATAAATAAACATATCACATAGGCCCAAGGGGTACATAAATCAATTAAAATAAGATAGAATCATAAAGGTCCCTAAGAGACTACATTAATAGATGTATAATTCTTATTAAAGAGGTATATACATATAAAAATATTATTAATTTGTGTAATTATACCAAAATGGGTGTCTACAAGTCAGTAGGATTCCAAAAAAAAGATGAAACCTTTCTAAGTGAACATTTTAACCATTAGACAAGTAATCAAGAACCAATATATATTTCAATCTATTATAAGAAAACCAATAATAAAACATAGTTAAGAGTCCAAGGAAATAATAAATATATTAAAATTATGCATATATGGTCAATAGTTGCCATGTTTATAAGATTAATTTTGTGTAATTACAAAGCAGGTTTATGATTAATACATAAAAAACATTAAAATTAATAATAACACAACATGAATAAATATATTAAAAATATAAATCATGCACAGGTAAAATACTAATATACTAGGAATGATATAACTTCTTAAAAAATCCATAGGTTTGGACAAGAATCTAATTTACACAACAAAACTAATTATAACACAATTTGTAAAATTTCCTATTAATCTCAATAGATAAAATTATCCTTCCTTTGGGATAAGGAGGATACCAATATATATAGGCTTGAGAAAAGGTAAGATCTCATCTTCCAAGTGAATTCTAAAATTACATCTCCATAAATAAGATAGTGCATCCAAACCATGCAAAACATGCATGTATAAGAGAATTTTCCCATAATAGAATTCTTCATCTTTAATTTATATATATATATATATATATATATATAGTATCATTTAGTTTTACAAGGAACTACAATGGCCACTTTAGTTTTTGCAGGTTTCACTCCATATTTTTCTTCTACTAGATTATGAACCAATTTTCTAGATTAGCCAAAACATGTAAATAAATATTATATTTATAGTGGTGTTAATGTGTCATTGTTAGTAGAATAAAAATATGGAGTGAAACCTACAAAAACTAAAGTGGCCATTGTAGTTCCTTGTGAAACTAAATGATCCCACCGGGATTATGTATGAAAGCATTTATAGAAAATTAGGAAGCTTGTGTTGATATGGAAACACTTATAGTGAAATACATTTTTTTTAAAACCCTAAATCTCCTTCTGTGTCCTTGAGTTTTTCAAATAATGTATGGGATCCTTTGAAATATTTATTAACAATTTCAAAATTGAGTAAGGATGATTTGAATATTTTTGATGGATTTAGCCATCAACTTAGTTTTTTCTAAATTTAATCTCTAAAATTCTACTACCAGGGCCTCAAATTTTGTCACTCTATATTTGGAAAAATTAATTATCTATAAGATCACATCATTATTTGTATATACTACTACTTCAATTTCATCCTTAAATCTATTTAAAGTTTCCCTAAGGAGTGTCTCAAAATATGTCTTGTTGATTAATTCTATAGTAAAGGTAATCACCTCATTGATCCTCATTTCTCTCAAAAATTACAAGGCCTCATTTAATGGTTAAAAATATGTCATACCAAAGCCTTCATATGTGTATGCCAAGTAAGGGTAACATTCATTTTTGTAATTACATAATTGAGGGACCTTGTAACATCCTGGTTAGACATTAGGTTCAGTTGATTAAATGCACTACTTATTGAGCATTGAAACAAAAAAGTGAGCCTTTTCTCAAAATATTTTAATTGGTACCATTTTTAAATCACCTTATTTATATCATATTATCTTTCTTCTCTATAAACCTAAATGTTATTCAAAATTTTATGTAGCCTGGTGGATACATTCTATACACTATCAAAAATTTCCCAAGGGGTATGAATGATTTGTCTCTATAGTAATCTATGTTGTGCCTCCTCCTTAATCTTGTACATCTCTTTCATTACTTCTCTAGTCTAATCCATAAAATAAAATACATTTTATGTATAATCTATCAAATCATTGGGATTAATTTTGGATTTCTTAGCCAAGGGAAAAATATTTTCCTATTGTTCAAACTCTATTTATTCTATTGTATCTATATTCACTACCTTCTTCTGATTGACTTATGTTTTTAGAGGTAAGGGTGGAGGTGTCATTAGAAAAGGTGTAATTATAAAACAATTATATTAATTATAAATTATAAAGGAGGATACAAAATTCTTTAATAGGTGAGGATTCCCTCTTTGGGGTAACATCAGCCACATAGTCAAGCTTTGGGTTTTGTCAATTATCATGGTGGTTGAATGTATCTTTTTGGACTAATGCATGGATAGGTCCAATTGAGCTAAAGGTTTCTTGAGAACTAGTGGCTTTATTAGATTGAAAATGGAGGCTAAAACCAAATTATCAAATTGGACTCCTATGTTTGGAGTCTTTATTTGTTTTAAATTTTTAAGAATAGAGGAATCAACTAAACTAGATAATGGAGTAATCTAAATAACTAGAGGTAGATCTATGATATAGTAGCATCAACCCATAATGTATATTTTGTAAATGAAAGTATATAAGCCTTGACTATGAAGTCAAATGCATTTTAAAGGCCTAATAAGGTCCCAAATAGCTTAGGGAATCTTAAGTAGATGTGAGGATGATGTTAAGTAGTTAATAAGTCCTATCATGGAGTCATAAACAAGATATAGAATTTCCCTCTAAAACCATTGTGTGAAAATCCAAATGTAAAAAGAATATTTGTGAGCATGTTGATAAATTTGAAACCTCTTATAACAAGTCAAAAAGGTACATATATATTGTCAACATGATTTATAATTCATATAAATATATTATACATCATCACCTTATCGAAGAAGATTTTCACGTTAAAAAGAAGAAGGCAAGTTGTTGAAATTTGAGAAGATAGGGGAGAAATTCTTGGCCAAAACCAAGACCATGCCAAGTTAAGGAAGGTTAGTTTCTTCAAGATGGAGTTAAAACCACAAACCTATGAGGATGAAATTGATATAAAGCTAAGGCTTATTATTTTATTTGAGTGTGGTTTGAGAGCATTTTGAAGATGAATTCTTGATAAATCTGTATACAGAGGAAGAATGTGTGTGTGTGTGTGTGTGTGTGTGTGTGTGTGTGTGTGTGTGTGTGTGTGTGTGTGTGTGTGTGTGTGTGTGTGTCTAGTAATCAGAGTTTGAAGGATTGAAAAAAAGGATATATTAGAGACTTTATAAATAAATAAGAATGTTAAAGGATTGTGATATGTTTTTTAGATAGTCTTGAATCTGTATGTTTTAATTATTGAATATTCTTTGATGTTATTTTATAATTTCCAAAGGGATTTAAGTTGATGAATTTGTAAATAAGAAGTCTTGGTGTTTTAATTGGATTTAAATGGTTTCTCATGTATTTTTGTATATATGAGAGTTAAGAGGAAATTAACAGAGATGTTATAATATGTCTTAGATCTAATCAAGTTTATAAAATTGTTTGAATCTATCTTTATTCTAGAATGTAGTTTGATCTCTTAAGTGACAATGGAATTTTAAAGTCTCACAACTAACCATATATTTTTTATGTTTTTCTATATACATAATTTGATTGAAATATAGGATCAACTAGGAATTATCTTCTCATCAATAATAAAGCATGCACATAATTTTGGTTTTGGATGCTCTACTGGTCTTGATTATTTTTATATTCTATTAGCATTCAATGGAGGTCCATTCAAATTGAGTAAAGGAAAAACATTGATAGAAAAATATAACATTTATTTTACTATTGAAATGTAGCTGCACGTGTGTCTAATAAGATAATAAATTTGATTTTTCAATCATATAATGGTGAAAGTTGAGTTATTTTTCTATATTATAGGTGAAATTGAGAAATCGGGTCTAAAATAAGGGGCTATTACATAGTTTGTCTATATCTATGTAAGTCATTGGATGAGATTGAAATCAATAATGAGTAATGTGAGAGTTTTCTCTTTGAGTAAATTAATAAGCACAATAAAGATTAATGTTATATTTATTAATCTATGAGAAAAAGTCAACTAGTTTACAATAAAGCATGTTTGGACTTTATCCATGTAATGGCGAATGAATCTTTAAACCATCTAGGTTCAACTTATGTGTGATGATTGTAACTACAATAATAAGATTTAAACATGTCTTTGATAACATAAAACAATTTTTATTTAAGGAAATGCCTCCAAAGGTAATGGTGGTGAAAACAAATAAGATATGCCAATAGGGTCTAATGTGGTTGAATAAGATATGATTTCTATTGAATAAAATGCATCCAATGGTAATCATGTCAAAAATAAACAATCTTCACAAAATGGGTCCATCATGGTTGATAGGAAACTATACCATGTTGTAAATTATGATTTTGCTCTTCATAATAGGAGAACAATGAATAAAAGACATATAAAAGTTGAACCATGTAAGAGACAACCATGAGAATTTGAAAACTTGCTTAATGATCCACATTCCAATCATTGGCAAATTGAATGAGATAGTCATGAAATAATATCCAAGGCATGCTTCATATTTTATTAAAATAGTGAATGAGTGATGAATATATAAACATCCAGTTGTCTATTCAAATATGAGCTATAATTATATTGTAATAAGGGCACACTTCTTTAATTATATGTAAAAGTGAGTTCTCAAAGTTCCAAGAATCCATAGAGTGAGATATGCACATATTGTAAATGTAGATAATGAAAATTATGATAATCATAAGCCAAGAACATTAGTTTCAAATAGAGCCCATGTTATTGATCTAGTAAAATAGTAAATAGTGGAAAGCTTCACATAGGTACCTTAGCAATGGGTTGATGATAGTTATCATCAAAGCATTAGAGATTTATTATTCATAGTACCATTTAGGTGAGGTTATATTCAAGGCATTTAGATGGAGCTAATCTGATATTTCGCATGATTGATAATATTTATATCTCATGAAAGCTTAAAAATAGACTAAGAAGTCAAATTAAATGTTTGATAATGGATAATGGGCTAATTAGAATAAATTAGACTAGAGAATATCAAAATTGACATATAAATGATTTTGGCATAAAAATATTAATATAATGTCATTATATTTTTTTGGTATTAAAGAAATAATCTATTTTGCATTGATTTTTGCTTGAATATTAAAGTACAAGTTTTAGGATTAAGTGATGGAGTTTGAAAATATTGGAAGAGATAAAAGTTAATATAAAGATTTTAAAAATAAAAATTTGAGGAATTGATATTTTGTTCAGTGATATTGTAGTGATAAAGTTGTAAAATATTGTGTTGGTTTAAGGAAAATTTAAAACCTAGGTAAGGTTTGAAAGTAAAGATATAGGGAAACATCAAGTGTATTAGCATTAGTGATTCTCAAAGAATTTGATCCAAGGAGAATAATCTTGGACAAGAAATAGAGAAAGATGAAATAGGCTTGCTTGAGAAAGTAGATATGGTGAGAACGGTGTTAAAGGATTTACCTAAAGGACCAACTAAAGAAGTAGAGAGAAAGGGAATTGAAAATAAAACAAAAGAGGAAAAATTCCAAAGGGAAATGAAAGATTTGAAGTAGAGAATAATACTGGTAAGTTTCATGGTTGAGAGTATGAAAAACCCATGGTGTGGATGGGTATGAAAAAGAAGGTAGAATGGCTAGTGAGAGTGAAAGCAAAGAGAAGAAAGAAGAAAAATAAGTTGCTATGTAAAAAACTCAAGAGTGAGTTATAAAAGCTCAAAATGAACATGCAGATGGAAGAATATACTCAGGGGGAAATTTGGCCTCATGCTTTTATATTTTACTTTGAATTTGATGTTGTGAGTGTAGGTACATAGGTGGTGGAGGAAAATGGAGTCTTTGAGCCAATGCATAGGATCAAAAGTGAAAAAAATTATGGAGATAAGGATAAATGCATAGCCTTGACCCTTGAAGAATATCTCTTAAAGGAGATATAAAAATTTTAACAACAAAGTAATGAAGCATTATTTATTGAACAAAAAAATAATTTGTTTGTCTACCAAAGTGAAGAGTAGCTTTTAAAAGAAATGGTAGCCTTGGAGCAAGCCATAAACCATGAAGAAGAGGAAAACACATGTCCTAAAATAAAAATTGAAGAGATAGACCACTGGTATAAGGCAAAGATTAAGATAAAACAAGAATAAATCCTACTTTAGTAGTAACTATGGGTTCAAAAATTTGGAGGGACCCAAGGGTTTCAAATTTTTTTTCTAATATTTCATTTGATTGTGTATATATAGGTTTTATTGAGAAAGAGGTGGAGAACATTGAGAAAATATCTTAGAGGTGGAGAACATTGATAAAATATCTCTTTTAAGAGCTAAAGATAAGAGAATACAATTTAATATCCTCATTCTAGAGGATAATCATGCAAGGAAAAAGGTTGAAAGGAAGATAAAGGAGTAACAAGGGATAGTGTGGATGGAGAAGAAAACAAACAAGAAGAAACATAAATGTAGTAGTAAAGAACATGTCCATATGTATGAATGGCCAATTAAATAAAATAAATTTTAAAAGTTTTTTCAAGTTGTATTTGGGCTTGAAAATAAAGCTCATGAGTAGGAGCTCATGAAACATTCTAAGCCTAGGAGTTTGATGTAGAAGCATCAACCCACAATGTTTATTTCGTAAATCAAAGTCTATAATCCTTGAATATAATGGAAAATGAATTTTAAAGGAATAATAATGTCCTAAATATCTTATTGAATCTTAATTAGATGTGAGGATTATGTTATGTAGTTAAGAAGTCATATCTTGGAGTCATAAATAAGATATAGAGTTTCTCTCTAAAACCATTGTTTGAAAATCCAAATTTAAAAAGGAGATTTGTGAGCATGGTAATCATTTTCAAACCTATTATAAAAATTCACCAAGGTAAATATATATTGTAAACATGATTTAAAATCTCTAGAAATATGTTATACCTCATCACCTTATCTAGGCAGATTCTCATGTTGAAAAAAAGAAGGCAAGTTATTGAAATTTGAGAAGATAAGAGAGAAATTCTTGGTCAAAATGAAGCCCATTCCAAGTTAAGGAAAGTTAGTTTCTTCAAGATGGATCTCAAACCAAAAACCTCAGAGGATCAAAATTCTATAAATCTAAGGGTTAGTATCTTATTTAGTATGGTTCAAGAGCATTCTCAAAATGAATTATTGAGAAGTTCGTATATAGAGGAAGAATATATATGTATCTAGTAATATGAGTTTGAAGGATTGAAAAAAATATATATTGGAGACTCTATAAATAAATGAAAATGTTCACAAATTGTGATATGTTTGTCAAATAGTCTTGAATTTATCAGTTTTAATTCTTAAAGATTCTTTGATGTTATTTTATGATTTTCAAAGGGATTTAAGTTGATGAATTTGTAAACAAGAAGACTTGGTGTTGAAATTGGATTTAAATGGATTCTCGTGTATTTTTGTATATATGGGAGTTAAGAGGAAATTGATAGAGATGTCATAATATGTGTCAAATATAATCAAGTCAATAAAATTGATTGAATCTATATTTATTTTGGAATTTAGTTTTATCTCTTAAGTGATAATGGAACTTTAAAACCTCACAACTAAACATAAAATTGTTGTGTTATTCTGTATACATAAGTTGATTGAAATATAGGATTGAATAGGAATGCTCTTCTCATCAATAATAAAGCATGCATAGAATTTTGATTCTATAAGCTTGGATGGTCTTGATTATTTTTATATTCTATTAGTGTAAAATGGAGGGTCATTCTATTTGAGTAAAGAAAAAATATTGATATAAAAATCTAATAGTTGTTTTATTATTGAAACATAGCTGCATGGGTATCTAATAAAACAAAAAAAAATGATTTTTCAATCATATAATGGTGAAATTCAAGTTAGTTTTTTGTATTGTAGGTGAACTTGAGAAATCAGGTCTAAAATGAGGGGTTATTACATAGTTCATCTATATCTATGTAAGTCATTGATTGAGATTGAAATTGATAATGAGTAATGTGATAGTCTTCTCTTTGAGTAAATTAATAAGCCCAATAAATATTGAAATTATATTTATTAATATATGAGTAAATGTTGATTGGTCTAAAATAAATTGTGTTTGTCATTTATCCATGTGTTTGTTTATTAGAGAACAATTATTCAAACTATCTAGGTTTATGTTATGTGTGAGGATTGTAACTAGTCGAATAAGATTCAAATAGGTATTTGATAACATAAACTTGTTTCTATTTAATTAAATGCCTCCAAAGGTAATGGCAATGAAAATGAATAAGCTATGTTGATAGGGTCTAATGTGGTTGAACAAAATCTGATTTATATTGAATAAAATGCATCCAATGATAATCATATCAAAAATAAACAAGCTTCACAAAATAGGTCCATTGTGGTTGATAATAAACAAAAGCATGTTGTAAATTGTGATTTTTCTATTCATAATAGGATAATAATGAAGAACAAACATATAAGAGACAACCAAGGGAATTTAAAAACTTGCTTAAGGATCCACATCCCAAACATGGTAAAATTCAATGAGATAGTTATGTAATAATATCTATGGAATGGTTCATATTTGATTGAAATAGTGAAATAGTGATGAATGTTTAAACATTCGATTGTCTATTCAAATGTGAGATATAACTCTATTGTAAGAAGGGTACACTTCTTCAATTAAATGTAAAAGTGAGTTATCAAAGTTTTAGGAACTGAGAGATGAGAGATATGCACATATTGTAAATGTAGAAAATGAATATTATGATACTCATAAGCCAAGAAAATTAGTTTCAAATAGAGCCCATGTTATTGATCTAGTAAAATAGTAAATGGTGGTAGGCTTCACATAGGTATCTTAGGAATGGGTTTATGCTAATTATCATCAAAGAAATAGAGATTTTTCATTCATAATACCATTTAGGTGATGCTATATTTGAGGCATTTAGATGGATATGATGTGCTGTTCCACATGATTGATAATTTCCATATCTTATGAAATCTTCAAAATTGCCTAAGAAGTCAAACTATAAGTTTGATAATGGAGAATGGGTCAATTAGAATAAATTAGATTAGATAATATCTAAATTGGCATTTAAATTATTTTGGCATTAAAATATTAGTATAATGTCATCAATCTACGAATGAAGTATGTATAATAGTGATAGAAGAAACAAGAGAAAATACTACCTCATTTATGTTTTTACTTTGTTATTCAATGAGGATTTGATGGTGTAGGGCTTGAGTTTGAGTTTTTCCCTCTTGTAGGTTCCCTAGATTCATTGATTTAGCCTTTTCTAATTTATATTATTCATCTTGTTCATATTGGGATTCCTCCTCACATATCCTTTATTCTTCGTCCATCATATTTTCCACATTCCATTCCTCATTAGTGGCATAGTCCACTAAGGATAATATAGTTCTATTTTTTTCTTCCTCTAGTTCTTCCTCGTTAAGGGACTCCTATATAGTATCAAGGGTAAATGATGGGTTTTACTCTAGTTGATGAGCGTTAGAGGAGATTATAAGGACTTTTTATATCCTTCAATAAGTTCCTATGTGGGAAATAGAAGGTGAGGGGGATGATGAAACAAATGAAGGAGACACATTAGTAGTAAATACTACTATAGGTGGTAATGAAAGAATGCAACAAGGAAAAGTAATAGTGGAGGAAAGCATAGATGGGGAGGAGACAGGTATGGTAGGGAGTGTTTGAGTTGTCCCCTCAATATTTTTCATGGATAGAGATGCAATTACCTAAGATGCTTGAGAATAAAGAGTACCATATGCAATAAAAGAGAATGGACTATATATAAGTTCTTAGAGGCTCACATGTGTGACTATTATGAGTAAAAGTAGAGGTTATATAGAGAATGTGATCTTTTATTTGTCCTAAAGAGATGTAGCACTCTCCACTATAGTGGTTATGCCCAAAACTATGGTAGTAACTACTAGATGTGTGGAATCTAGATGGGGAATAGGGAGACCTCTAAGAGTTTATTTTCTGATTTGGAGTTTTTCTTCCTTGAAATGTTAGATTCTCCATATTTTATATTTATCTCTTTTACTATAAGATAGATAGATTGGCCTTATCCTACTAAGTCAAGGTTGAGTTGGAGGCTAATGATGATTCCATACTTTCTAGGCCTTCTCTATCATCTCATTCACCTACTTATTTGTAATCTTATTATTTTCATAGATGGCTTGGGTGACTATCATGGATATTTGTTTGTTCTTCATGCATGCCTATACTTATAAATCATTTGATGAATTCAAAAAGATATCATTATGTTCATACTCTTGGTGACCATATGAAATGTTCACATTATTATAATCCTTAAGTATTTTAATATAGTTCATGATTCTATTTATAGGGCCACATTCTCTGAATTGGTCCTCATCTAGAATAAAATAGGATGGTACCTTACCAACTTGGTTATAATGGACCCTTATGTCAAATTGAAGATGTCCAATATTATGGGAGTCTTAAAGTAATAGGCATGATATTTTTGGCCCTTCTACTCATCTATGTTTTTGTATAATTAATGGGACACATATTTTTCTAAAATTTTGTTAGGGATATGACATGGTAAGAACAAAAGAGGCTTATTCCTTCAATCTTGATAATTGTGAAATTTAGGTAATACTAGTAATCCCCCCATTTTCTTATAATTATTTTTAGGTTCTTAGATAATCACGGAATATAAGTTCCATGAATAATATGGTATAATTGAGGATATATTTCCTCACAAATCCTTTTGATTTCATTTTTGAATCTGTAGACAAATATGAAGGAATAATCTTTACTGATTCTATTATCAACATAATTTACCGATGTTTCCATAATTCTCCATTTGTCCTATGAACTATGTCAAGAACTAAATGTAATAAATATGATATAATATAAAAGTTTCCATTTTTTTCCTTTATTTAGATTTGTACATTCATGCATTTAGTCTGACACTTTAAGTTTTCCCAGGGAAATAATATTGTTTGAAATCAATAGAATGTCCAACAAAGGGATGTATTCCACTTGTATATAAGTGATGATAGTAAAATCATACAACATATTTCAAATTTCCATAACTATCTTAATAATAAGCCTAAATTTGATAATGCATTTGGAAGAGGTGGCCCCCTTGACATTCAATCTCGTCCTTTGATTAGCCATTGTCTCAGTTTTCCTTTTATAGTGTTGTGCTCAAGCCATAAATTAGCTAAGACTTGGTTATAGGCAACCTTAGTCCTAGGAAGTATGAGGTACCTTTATAATTACATACCATAAATAATTGCATCTATATTTTTTTTCTAAGGTGTATGCAATCTCCATAAAATGTACCATTAAAAAATAATTCTCTATGTACGCTGATACAAGGCATCACCTATAATTTTATTCTTTCTTGATAAAGTCCCATTATTTTGATGGGCATCAGGTCATCTATGTATTATTTCTCATCTAGGGATAATAATTATTATGTGGATTATGGGGCCACTGAGTCCACTACATTCTAAAGTGTTGAATAATCTAAAAACTTGACCTTGAGGGAACATTTTTCAAACATCATATCCATGATTGTAGTACTTCCATCAAAAAAATATGTAAAAGGGGTTTAAATGTGTGCTAGTTTTGAAGAATAATACATTTTAGTAATCTGGCATAGTATAACTATTTCATGAATTATATGAATTCTCTTTGTATAATTGTTGGAAAAGTAGGAATTTTGGTCGTAAGAGAGATTAGAAATTGTAATGTTCATTCGTAGATTAATGGTGAAATGAATTTCTTTTTGCTTGTTTTTTTCATATAGTGCCTAAATTCTAAACCTTCAATTAATGTGTGTGACATTAATGTGAATATTAGCTTTTGATTTCAATCCTATTTAGATTTAAATTCACCAATTAGATTTGGCAAGTTCTTTCTATTTGCCACAAGGAAACCTTTTTGTTATCTTTCTATATCTAGTCACTTTATTTTTGATAGGTGTCAATTCTTCAAGTATCATCTATTTGATTTTATATTCAAACTATTTTATTCATGATTTGGTTATATATTCCATTAATCATGACACTTTTTTTATTTTCACTTAATCAGGACTTTATATTTATAACTTTGATATATATGTTTGAGGGATGTGAGTTAACATTACTCTACCACATGGAGCAATCTCAAGACTAAAAGACCTCAGAGACTTAGCCATTTAGACTTTTTAAACTATGTACATATTTATAAATTCTCCAAGTTAATTGGATGTTGACATGTGGCATTATCTTGATCCTTAGAGAATTACAAACTCTGAGCCAGAGGACAATTAATACATTTACTTGGAATTTATTCTTTGAAGCTTTTATCAAATGAAAATGTGACAACTATCAACCTCTCAGAGTTTGAAACCTCAAAACCATTGGAATGCATTCCCTAGGTCCATTAGACTATGTTAAATCCTTTTGTGTTTGTGATTTAATATAATTATAACACCTTTCAAGCTCGCATAATTGCATAACCTTGGGACAATTAGATGATTAGCTTCATTTTAAAGACTTTGTGGTTTTGGGTTTGTGTAATTATTTTGCATGGCATGTTATCATATTTTAAAGACTTTCAACACTTAGAATTTTATTTAAATTTTAAGGCCTCCATGTAACATAACAATATCATATATCAATGTCTCTAATATCAAAATTTTGATTAAAATTTATTGATAAAATTTGTATTAGTGTCTTGTGTAAGAGTAGGCACGAGACCATTTTCAAAAAGATATAAAATATCATATCCATTTAATTAAAATTCATTGTTAAGGCCAAATACAATAATACATTTTTTAATCAATAAACACATGTCATCCTTGCTCATATATATTTTATCGCTAATTCTCTATGTGATGCTACTAGGTATAGTCGATTATACCATGATTGACATATGTAGTTATAGATTTCACAGTACCATTACAAGGATCTAAGATATAATATTATATGCATTATTCCAAAAAATAATCCCCATATTTTATTCAACACAACCCACCTTATATTTTTTATGGATAAATGGGGACCCCTGTATTTTTATAAGGCTTGTTCATTATAGGGTTGAACATGAAATTTTTTCCTATAATGTTATCTATGTAAATTTATGAAATTTTAGCATTAAATTACCTTTGTTGAATATGTTTTCTTCTTGCAACCCATTTTTTATTAGAATGACTTATTTAAAATATGTTAATGGAATTTTTGAAAGCTCACTACATATGATAGATCTTCATAGTTATTTTTTATTTAGGTTCACTTATTCAACGTTATGTACATTTAGTCTTTGAGAACATTTTGGTCTTTGACATTTTGGTCCTTGGGACCTTTTGTTTGAGAAATTTTGTTCAAAATTTTGGCCTATGATATTTTGGTCTTCAAATTATTTTAGTCTTCAGTATTTTTAGTTCATAAACTTTCATTCAGCAACTTTCTTTTGAGAAATTTGTTTTGGATACTTTCATTTGGGAACTTTTTGTTCTTTGAAACATTTTGGTATTCAAAAAAATTATCTTAGACAACTCTTGTTTGAGAAATTTTAGTTAGAAATCTCACCTTAGATAACTTTCTCTAACAAATCTTCCTAAAATACAATTTATTCTTTGATAAAAGTCTTCAACATCTTGGCTTTCAAGAAAGCTTTTGTTAATCTCTAAAGAACATTTGGATCTTTAGAGTCTTTTGTTTAGAAATATTGGCTAAAAAAATCCAATGATTTGAGTTGAATGTAAGCACTTACTCCTGATTAAACCACATATTTACAAGTATCAAAAGAGTAACACCATGGTACCCCCCAAATGATTAAGCATCCTACATGGCATGACCACTAGGTCAAGATTATCAATTTTGAATTAAATGAAGGTGAAAGCTTATAGACATTGGTGATTAATGGCACAAAACTAAACTTGAAGGACAAAAGGTTATAACCTTAAGCTAGTAACTAACTTCACATCCATTGATTATCATCAAGATAAAGTGTATATTTATTTATGTGAATTCAAATCTTTAACTATGTTCCAAAAAATAATAATTTATGTGATAAAGTGCTAAGCCACCATTACTAGGAGCTCAAATTCTACCAATTTAGAATTAATAATGGCATATTCATTTCGGTTATATAGGGGAGCCCAAAAACTATCTAGATTATCTATCAAGGACTCAACATAATAAATGGATATAATTTTTGATGCATTAGTATTTGATGATATTTATGCCAACTACTTAGCTTTTACGAGGTTGTAGAGAGAATCAACACATTCACCTATGAAGAATACATCTCTCAAGAGGAATGACAAGTTACATATAACCTATTATCTTTATAATTTCAAGTAATTCATTATGAAACTACCATAATATAGGTCATGTCATGTATTGACCTATTATAATATTTGTTCTTCAAAGGGAGGATTATAGATGGTGGGTTCCTTCACTATGTCAACAATAGCACCATCATCACCTACATATCTAGGGAATCATTTCAAAGGTCTTTATGTCCATTATATACACCCTTAATTGGTCAAGAAACCTCATATATCATGTCTTTTCATAGTCCTTTCACATGAGACTCTGATAGAAAAATAAGAGTCTTTTTCACATATAGCCATGTCTTTTTGTATAATTTTCCTTGGTCTTATTTTATATCCTAGATAGTTCTTTAACCATTCCTAATCAATCATAACTTTCTATACTTAACCCTTACTAACCCAGGTCACTCTTTCTAGGCTTATTCCATCCCTCTAGGTCTCAAATCCTCTAGATAATAGTGCCTAAATATTATTACAATGCTAAAACCTAGGGTGTCTAGTTTTTGATGCTATTGTCCATGTACAAATTAGATTCTAATGGTAACTTTCTCCCACTAGATGAGTATTACCCATTTATTTGATTTTTTAAAAGTTTTATAATGTTATCCAAATATGAATAAATCTCCCAAATTCAAAATAATGAGTCTCCTATATAGAGGACTACACAAGGCATTTTATATCTAACACTTACTATTTTGGCACATTAGATATAATAAAAAATTATTCAATAGTATAGCTCAACTTCTCTACATCACACATAGACTTGCATGCTTGATCAAATAAGGACCTAGGAAAAAATCATTCTTAGATATATTATGTGCATTGATTATACACATTCCTTAAGGGAGAACTACATCATATTTGAGACCCTAGTATGAGGGTTAATGTAGAAAACAATCAGAACAATAAGGGTTCTTGATTATGTGATCATTATTTGCCTAACTTAGTTTTTCCCCCCTTTTTATTTTGATCTATTCATTATTTAAATGTGTAGATGAATACAAGTATTGAATATTGAAATAGACCTACAACAAGGTCTAGTGACTTATAACCCCTAAAATTTGGTACATATGCTCACATTGACCAAGAAAACAAATCCTAAAAAGCTTAGATCCTCAGGACAATAGTGTTGAGAAGGACTATAGCATTAGACACTATGGTGTCCTATTTTTGGCACTCCTATCCAGTCAAAAAATGAAACCTAGACTCAGATTCTTGATATTGTCTCATTCCTTCTCTTCAAATTCTATTCTTAGAGTCCTTTGTTTTAGTTCAAAACTAGATAATTTTATTTCTATCTCTCTTGCATAATTACCTATTAAAATATATTTTTCCCTATTAAGCTATATTTTTCCTATTAATCTAGACCCTTATTACTTAGGATCTAAACACTAGATTCCCAAAATTAAATTTTGTTTTGGTGAACATGAATTAATTTGAATAAATTAAAATCCCTACGTACCCTTAGCGTTTTTCCTTCATATTTTATGAAAAATTTACTTTACCAATTTTTTATTTTTTTACTAATTTTTGTACAATTATTCCATTCAATTTTTTTATAATTCTAATTATAGCCATAATTTTCAAAAATTCTAAAACCCTAGCTCAAAACCCTAGATTCATAAACTAGGTCCTCCACCTTCAAACCATTCATCCTTACAATTTTTAGAAATTAAGTTATAAATTTTTGAAAATTATTTTGATAGTCACAAGTATTTTAAAATTTTCCATGTTAGTAGTTATTATTGCATTTATTTGCTTAATAGTACTTATTCATAATCTTTTTGGTGAAATAAATAAAATGGCCACTAAGGCACTTCTTCCCTCTCCTATAGACAAATTTATTAATTTTTTTCATAATTATGATATTGAGTGGATAAATTTTCAAAATTACATATTACCTAAAAATATGGAAAATGATTTTATTTACAATGAATATTATTTTCAATGAGAAATATTATCATGTATATGAAAGTGATAGTGAAGAAAAAGTAGATGCATCTTCTCCTCTTAAACCTATCTCTTCCATCCCTTCTTCAAAAGAAAATAATTTTGATCAATGGGAAAAATACTTCTCACCTCATTCTCCTATTCACAATGCAAAAAATGAGAAAATTAGTCATGCACTTCCAAACAAACTTATAATTGGTGATAATTTTCTTCCATGTGACCCAAATCTCTCTCTCTCTCTCTCTCTCTCTCTCTCTCTCTCTCTCTCTCTCTCTCTCTCTCTCTCTCTCTCTCTCTCTCTCTCTCTCTCTCTCTCTCTCTCTCTCTCTCTCTCTCTCTCTCTCTCTACTAATATGTTCAAATTACAACTATATAAATGCAATATAATCAAATTACGAATGCATAGCTCAAATGATTCCTCCTATGTTCTTAACTCTGATTTATCAAAAGAACATTCAAATGAAAAATCACCTTCTCTTACTTCCCATATTGCACATTAAAATATTTCGTGTCTTTCATCCATGGATAACATAGATGCACATGATATTCCAATGTCAAATGATAATTTATTGCATAGTTGAAAAGAACTTAATCCTTCCATTACACCTCTTCGTAACAATGATGGAAGTGATAATAAATATGATAGTCATAATGTTAATGAATATGAAAATGAGAGTGATTATGAACTATATTACATATATGATAATGATGATGATGATGATTATGCACATAGTGAAGAAGAATATGCATCTCATGTTTCTAACTCTTCTTCCACTTCTCCTCTCAAACATAATGCACTTCCAAATGTTTTTTACACTTCTATGAATGATTATATTTTAAATAATACACATTTTAATTTTAATAGTACATCTTATACTCAATTATAATGTGACACACCAAAACAAAAAGATACCAATGAATCCCCCAAGCCACCTCTCACTATGATAGAACCTAGTTCTCACCCTTCACCTAAAGAGAATCATAGCCCACATCCCTTTAGTAAGGTCCAAGCTACCATTACTCCCATGTTTCAAGTGATCACACCCCCTCTTTATAATCCAATTATTAAATATAGATTTCCCTTGGCTAAAATTAAAAATCAAATTAAATGACTAAATGAACCACTTTAAGATACTAATGTACCATCCCAGGAGATCATCTCTTTGATACATGTAGTTGGTGAATTATAACACCAAGTACATCTTTGTACCTTGTAAAACAAAGCTTACAAGTCTTGGATGGATGTTAATGTTCTACATGTTAACCATATTATGAAGACATTCATAATTTCTCCATTACCTAAGAATTTATAGATACCATCATTACCTCACTTTGATGGAACTAGAAATCCATTCATACACCTCTAGGCCTTTCAAAGGGATTTACCATCTCATGCAAGCCTATTGATTATACTCAAGTTATTTCAGCAAACATTAGTGGGAGAAGCACAAAATTAGTTCTTTCATCTACTCCCCATTAGTTTGTTACACACATATAATCACTTAGAAGAGGCATTTATTAGATATTACATCATAAACATGGGACCTCATGGTACATATGAGAAACTTGCCACACTACATTATAATTCTTCAAAGCTAATTAGTGAGCATATCTAGAGATTAAAGGCTCACATGTTAAGATTGATATACAAACCAATAGATCTAGAGATTCAACATATCTTTATCAAGGGACTTTGCCAACCTCTCCTTGAGCATCTACTATATTAGGCAGATTCTTATTTCAGACATTTATGTTATATAGTTGTAGCTTTGGAAAATAAATTGGGATTGACTGAGGTAGATTCAGTTGATTAGATCACTCTTGATTTCATAGTAGCATCTTTAAATACAACTCCTAGCACTCAGTATTTACCATGTCCTAGAGAGGATAGGAAACCACAACTAGAAAAGGAACCGGTTAAGAACAAAGACCCAATTTATAGAGAATAACCTAAAATATGTACTAAAGATAACAACAATAAATCACCACTAAAATTTGATTTATAGTGGGATAGTTTGTCTATCATTTTATCATCAATATTAGATAGGAAGTTAATCACATTACCTTTTATTCATAGACTAGATCCACATCTCTTACATAGACAACCACATCAGCCTTTTTGCAACTATCATCATATCCATGGACATAGAGATAATGACTATTTTGGACTTAAAGATTGCATTTCTAGATGTGTTGATAATGGTATCATAGTATTCACAAAGGGGGCATAGAGATATCATCCATTATGGAACCCTAGAACTCATTTCTCCATGATTGAATCATCTTAGGACATTCCTTTATAAGAATCATCAGTCACTCATCATGATCACAATGCAAGGTTTAGGAAAGAATCTCATAGGAGATCTCTTATTCCAACTATTTATAAGGTTTGGAAACTATTACAATAAAAATAGCCTACATATAGTAGCATAATCCATGGAATACATAGTGCAATTTCATATACATATCTAGTAGAGTCATAGCCACAACAACAAACTACCACTCATGATAAATATTCACTATGGGTAGAGTTTTAGGGTCCTATCTCACATAAAAACCTATGATGGTTAAGATTATATGAACCCCCATCACATGTTATAGTTCTATATTGATCTACTATTCAGTCATATGCATCACAACAGAGGCCATAGTGTTTTATTTCATGTAACAATCCACTATGATTATGAATCGATGAGCCTTTTTCATAGCACATGACCAATAAAGTTACATTGCAAAAAATATTAACACATATAAAAAAATTAGCACATAGTAACTAGTATCAAATATAGAGCACATTCCTACATAACATGAGTAATATGGGCATTTATTTAGTTGGTTGATAGGTTTTAGATAGTGATACAACATAGAATAATGCAATGTAAATTCATACTAGTTTTAGTTCATAATCTTCACTTAGTAGGACAATGATAGAGCCAAAGGTCTAGCTACCCTTTGTATTCTTGATCCACTCTTAGGGAAGTAATACACACATAATGTTATCTTACATCACCCTACTAATGATTAACATTCCTAATTCCCAACAACTATCCTATCCAAATACCAGCCTATCAAAATCTAGATCTTACCAACTCAGCCTATCCAAACACTTTAACAATATTAAACCCAATCAACTTATCCCAATAATTTCTAAATGTTAGACTTTCCTTAGTTTATCCAAACAATTTAAAAATTACAAAAACCAACAAATTTTTGATTACATATAATCAAAAATCAAACCTTAAAAACACTTCCAAACATATCAAAATAATTAAACCACATATCCCATATATTATTTTATCAAGTACATGAAAATTCAAAATCAATACCAGATCAACTATTTCTAAATCAACCACTTACAATAAATATACCAACATATTCTAGAATCTATAACATGAATACAAGTAAAACCAAAATCAAACCAACATCTATATATATATATATATATAGCTTTTCAAATACATATACACTATGTCAATTACAATTCATCATGATTAAGCATCATTCCCTAACTCTTTATCTCACTCTCTCCTCCAATACTAGTCCCATAATCTTATCTAACACTTGATGACCCTACACCTCTTTGATCTCCCACATGCTTCTTGCATCAATTATCCTTCTCTTATAACTGACCATGCTCCTCACACAAGTCTGAATATCACTATTTAAGATCAATATAGTCATCCATAATCTTCATGCTCACCATGCCACAATTAGGTTGAGACATCCTATGCCTATCCAACTCAGCTCTAAGCTCATCTCTCTCTCCTGCTACCCTAACATATGTAGCTATATCTATAGCAACCCTATCAAACAAATGAACATAAATGTTAGTCATAACCATCATTTGCTCTATTAAACCCTCATTCATTGCATTATCAAGAACATTCTATGTGATCTCTCAAAGTTTTGACTCAATGATGGTATCTATGAACTCATCATCTCCCTTCCCCACCCTAGTAGGTGCCTCATCCTATTCACCTCCCACCCCACCTACAAATATGATAAATACAACACTACATTATATATATACTTCCAAATCCAAATTAAACCATAAAAATGGGTATAATTCAAATACAATCACTAATTACCTCCCATCATCAAGATCAACTCAATATCCTAATGTGCAAGAACATCCACTCTATCCATAAGATATAATGGAGCCCACTAATGCCTAGCCCACCATGTGATATATTCCTCAGTGCATCCCATGTCATCTATATCAATAATATTTATAATCACCTCTTGTACATCTAGCGGTAATGGTGCCAACTCAACCTCATTAGGTCTTGCACAAGCCCCTGCTCTCACTGGTGCTTGTGCACTCTTCAACCATACCCATGTTATAGGAAGAACATCCTATCAAACTCCAAACTACCTAGTCACATGCTCATATTGAAATTTATCATATACTTTAGCCTAATGATCATGTAACAAACAATTGACCCTCATGTACAATAGCTTCTCTCCATCCTCAAGACATCTAGGGAATCCTCTATAAGGCCTCCATATGATATATCAAGCCACTAATATGCCTAACATCCTCCTATAGTGATCTATCCTAAGAGATTGGTTAGAAAATCACTCATCCATCAATCACCAAATGGCTATAGATATTCCCAACTCACCCTTGATAATATAATCAATCACACAATTGTTATGTGCTCATAAGCCCAGTAATGTAATAAAATGGCTACACCCACACCACCACTAAATTCTTCTTATGTAAGTCCATATAAATTTCTATATAAGAGGGTAAGAATAGTCCTACCCCATGAGAACATAGTACCAAACATCTCAATACTATAAACCACCTTATGCATCCTATAATCAATAGACACTTCACTACCATCCACTACAACAAAATAAGCCAAAAATACAACTAACCACTTCCATAGGCATAAAACACTCAATTGAAAAATAATTAGAAATAATACATCACTATAATTGCCCTTTTAATGTGCACCTAAAGGCACACCAGAAAAATACAAGGATGCAAGATCAATGGTATCAACACCCATGTCATCCTGTAGTGTCACCCATCACTTACTAATTATCAAATGCAAAATATGATATACATCCTCTAGAGTAATAGTGATTTCTCCAATAGTAAGCCAAAACATATAGGTATCAACATTCCAACTCTCATATAAGGTGGTAATAAATTACCTATCCCACAACACCATGCCTAGGTCACATACATGACCTAACCCCATCCTATCCATAATGACATGCTCATCAATAGATAATGATAACATCCTTAGTGTCTCCATCACCTAACCTCTACAGAACTCTCACATCCACACCTCACCCTAAAAACACCAAAAAATAGATTATATGTCAAACAACCATGCCAAGAAAAACAACTAAGAAGTAAAAAAGAAAGAACAAACTAGAAATTGAAAAAACCATCCATAATGGACAACAACACTATAGATAGACACTAGTGTTAGACTATAGTGCTTGAATTTGGATAGTAATGTTGCATCCTAGATAACATCATTGACTCTAGGATAGGATTGTTAGAACTAGTAAAAACGTTCCTATACTATTTAAAATAGCTCAAAAATATCCAAAATAGGCTTCTATACAAGTAAGAATCAAGTGTTAAGCTTACTCACTAGGCTAATCTCTCTACTAGCCTGAATCTAGGCTACCAACTGATCAAGACAAGTCACATAAGGTACTTGTCTCATAGGCATTTTTCACTCTAGAGCTCCAATATCTCAAACTAGTCACTGCACAAATGAACCTAATGTCAATCAAAATTCCTATATTAACTATCTTTTGTATTAAAAAATAAATAACTATTTTTCCCATCACTAGGGCCCGATAGCTTCATTTTATAAACCATTTGGTTCCATAGAATCATGATGATGATACCTTCAACACCACACAACCCTTACTCTCTCACTACATTATTTTACTACTATAACATACACACATCCCTATACATCTTTTGTACCTTGACATAAAAATTGGTACTTATTAATCAAAACATTAGTTTAAAACATTTAAATAACCTAGACTATTTAATCAATCAACCTTTCACTCCATTCAATCTATTACTACCTCATTTGCCTACCATGGCACATACATTTATACATATCTACCATACCTAGATACAAGTTTTGATCCTAACCAATCAAAGACACATTTTAGTCCTTATAATTCAACTCTCACCAATCAAAAAAATAAACAATCAATCTATTGAATACATACAAGCCTAGTTCTTATTCATACGCCACAAGTCTTCACTTTTGTCTCAACCTCCTCTATCATAGATCTCATCCCTCTCCCCAAAAGGGGCCCATCATTGCTACTACATCTATATATTAACTAGTATACGAATCCACTCCTATAAATAGATACATGATGGTTATTACACATCCAAAATCTAGATTATCAGCATTACTCAGTTCAGATTGGTCAAAATTATACAGTGATTCAGATTACATTTGGTCACACAACATTACTCAAGATATTTAGAGGGATACACCTTTGGTTTATAGATACATAGATTATTTAGATAAAGTGTTTAAGATCATATCGATTCATAATGACTTCAATATAGATTCAAACCATATACCAAATTTAGGGGGCATATACATTAGTACATGTCCCATACATACAACTTTATACAACATGACATAGTTACATGACCAAATAGTAGATTATAGGCATAATGCAAAGCACATTGTTTTGATCTCTAGTTTTATACATGGGAAATGACATGATATATCATAGAATTTATGGTTATATAGATTTATAATTCATATTATTCAAAGTGGGGGCATGACAAATCTTACTCTTCACAACATATAAATTATATACACATATTCTAGATTACATGAGTTTGTGTGCGATAGAGGATAAACATTGGTTTTGGGCCTCTAATCATTTCTAATTTATCATTTAGATTCATTATATCATGAATATATTACATGGATTCCTTCTTTCTCTAGGTACTATTGAGATTCAGTACAAGGGGCATCTATTATAGGGATTCTTTCTTTTTACAAGCACTATTTAGTTTTCCATCCACTTCCCTGGCCAGGAATTTGGATCATTTTTTTGGTACACTTATCTCCATATAGGCAAGTTCAAGTACATATCTTCTTTCTTTCTTTTACTTAATTAATTCAATTCATTACATAGTTAGATTTAAATGGGGGCAAATGTATACACCCTAAATTGGTCAAGAAACCACACATATCATGTCGTTTCATAGTCCTTTCATAAGAGACTCTGACTAGAGAATATGAGTCTTATTAAAATATAACCATGTCTTTTTTTATAACTTTAATTGGTCTTATTTCATATCTTAGATACCTATTTGACCATCCCAATCATTTATAATTATTTAGACTTAACCCTTACTAACCTAGGTCACTCTTTTTAGGCTTATTCCAGCCCCTAGGTCTTAGACCCTCTAGACAGTAGTACTAAAATAGGACTATAGCACTAAAACCTAGGGTGTCTAGTTATTGGTGTTATTGTTTGAGTACAAATTTTATTCTGGTTGTCACTTTCTCCTACTATATGAGACTTACCCCTTTATTTTCTTTGTTCTTAGGTTTTCCAATTTTAGCCAAATATAAATAAAGCTCCCAAATTTAAAATAATGAGTCTCCTATATATAGGAATACACAATGAATTCTATATCTATCACTTACTACTTTGGTACATTAGACATAATAAAAATCAGTCAATAATATAGCTCAACTTCTCTACATCACACATAGACTTGCATGCTTGATCAAGGAAGGGCCTAGGCAAAATTCATTATTGCATTTATCTTACACATTGATTATGGACATTACCTAAGGGAGAAATACATTAAATTTGAGACCCCAGCTTGAGGGTAAATGTAGAAAATAATCAAAATAGCAGGGGTTCTTGATTATGTGATCATTCTTCCCCTAACCCAGTTATTTTCCCCCTTTTGATTTTGATGTATTTATTATTTTCATGTGTGTAGATGAATATAGGTATTGTAGACTAAAACATACCTATAGTGAGATTTAGTGACTTTCATCCCTTGAAATTTTGTATGTAGGCTCCCACTAACCAAGTGAAAAAAACCTATTAATCTTAGATCCTCAAGATAAGAACATTCAGAAGGACTATAGTGTCAGACACTAGGGTGTCCTATTTTTGGTGCTCATGTCCAATAAAAAAATGAAACCCATATTCATATTCCTGAAAGTGTCTTAGTCTTGCTCTTTAAATTCTAGTCTTAGATTCCTTTATTTTAGTCCAAAACTAGATTAGTTTATTTCTATTTATCTTACATAATTACATGTTAAAATCTATATTTTCCTTATTAAGCTGGATTTTTACTATTATTCTAGACCCTTATTATTTAAGATCAAAACACTAGAATCATAAAAATAATAAAACACCCACCCATCTCATATGCCACCTTTTATTTTCATATCATAGATAATTGGAATATGAGAAATAATGGAGAAAAAATAGTGAGAAAATGGCTCTTCCCTAAAGAGACCTTCTGTTAAAGATGTCACCAAGAATCTTGTGCCCATTACTAGATTATGTATGGAAATTTGTATTGGTATGACACTAATGAACTATTTATTTTATTACCTTAGCATCCAATTCATTAATTTAGATTGGTACCAATACTTGACCTATTGATCACCTCAAAATGTACCTTTAAACTAGGGGAGATTATCAGCTTTCACTTGCATGAATTGATATTGCACAAAGATAGGAGGTCCCAATGTGGAAATTTTCACATGATGTCCTACCTTATAGATATAGTAATGGGAACCATATATAGACACAATTTGGATATATGGGATCCAAATCCAAAATACATTACAAATAGAATATGTGACATATATTCATTTGTCTATATATATACTTATATAAGGAACATATCAATAATTGTAGAATATTTATATCCTAAAGTTTGGATGGAGATTCATGGTGAGCCTCTGGAAAGAATATCCAATAATATCACCAGAAAACTCATATCCTTGGGTTATTAATAGTTATATCTATATTGTACTATTATAATGGTTAATGGGAATAAGGTCAATGCTATTCACTTCCCCAAATATGTCCTAGACAAAGTAGTTAAGCAAGAGATTACCTATTAGTTGTGGAATAGAATTGACAAAGACCTAACCAAAATAAAGAAGATCACCTTTCATGGATATCATTTCATAATAAAGAGGATGTGATATAACTTATATATCCACCTTTGATAGGTTGGTGGTGATAGGAAAGATTATTCCATAGCTACCTTTCCCCATAATGATTCGGACCCCCATGGGAAATTACAACAATGTGTTCACAATCTGGTTATTTCATAAAAACATGATCCCTATGAACATGGCTTCTTATTTCTCAATACTAAGAATGATGTAAAGGTTAAGAAAAGGGATAATATTGTTAGAATAAGTGATGAATCACTCAAGGTTATCCAATCAGATCCCTCCTTCACACTTGGATAATAAAAATCAAGAATCTCATCACTAGGGGGATGGACCTCTTCAGATTTCTAGAACAACAGACCTTTCTAGTAATTTCAATATTAAAGACAAGACTCCTAAAATCCACCCATTGTGATTATATCCATAGAGAAAGAGAAGGGTGAAAAGGAGACATTAATTTTTGTAACATAAATAGAATAATAAACTCCTCAATTTCAAGTTGAATTGAAGAAAATAAAATAGGAAAAACTAGAATAAATAATTCAAGCAAAGGATAGTTTTATCAAGAGACAAGAGGAGATTATTTCTTTAGAATCCTCTGATGAATAATACCTCACACCTCCTTTGGTAGCTTCAATAACCACAAAATCTAGCATGATGGTCCCTCTTCCTACCCAACAAGTTCTTGTTCCTCCAATTAAGAAGACCGCCATATACTATAAGATATAAGCCAAGGTGGGGAGGCCTTAGGTGATATCTATAAAGGAACCAAGTGAGTAAAAATAAATTTAAACTGAAGGAAAGATAAGGGATAAAGTGGATGAAGAATAAAGATATCAAGATAAGGTTTTAAGCTTATAAGGATTGAAAATAAAGGCACTTTTTGAGGGTGACCAACCAAGTAAGGATGTTTTACCTACTACTCCATTTTTCCACTCTCCTATTATTTCATTATCAGTTGTCTCTTATTTTCCTATTGGGTTATCATCTTCTTCTAGTCCTATTTATATAATTTCTACTATAATTACTCCATTGGTCTCCACATTTTTTTCCACTACTACTAGTAAATTCAAAACCTAATTGTTAGCATCTTATACTTGATTAAGATCACTGATTCCCTCCTTTAGAGTAGTTTAGGCTATAATAGTGCTAGCCACCAAGAGAGCTCCAAAGAAGATAATAGTCTACATTATCCACCTAATTCCACATCTAATAAATGTAGACTGGTCTAAAATAATATGGCCTACCATGACCAAGCAAACTCCTGAGACTGAGCCTACAAAGTACACCCAAATATAACCACAACCACTAGACCCTTACAAGATGACCCTTCAAGACTAAGCCAAAGAATTAGTAGCATCAACTTCTAAGAGGCTAGACTTGAAGACAACTGAGTTGTCCACTATAATATCACTCTTTGATAAGTATATTAGCTTCATGAAAAGGGTGAGTAAAATAAATATGGAATACAACATAAGATAGAGCTTGATTTTAGAATAAAGAGAAGAGGTCTACTCTATTTCCAAGAGGAAAGATAGAAAGATCGGTTAGTCCCATTTTATTAAGGAATTTAAGTCCTATATGGAGACCCACATTAAATAATTGATAGCCATTCATGAGGGAACTAAATAATAAATAAAAGAGTTGGATAAGGAACTAGAAACCCTCATGGAACAATAACAAGTATTCCATGTTCCCTTTGAAATTGAAAAAGATGTCCATAATGTAGACTTGAGACTATATGAGATATTAGATATTATTGATTCTTTGATGATAAAATCCCCCCCTCCCCCAATAAACTATAATAATTAAATTACTTATGTCTCTCAAGGATGATGAGACCAAGCTATTATTTTTGGTTTTGTATACCCCTAATAAGGCATTCAACCATCTAAATTTTATGTTACCCTTGGAGGCAATAAATGCATTAAATCTAATGGTCATCAAGGCCCAAGAATCTTAATAATAGATAAAATATGTTGACACTTTGGTCAAAAAAATAAATAAACAAGAGAAGTAAGTAGTGAAAATTTTAAATGAACTAGAGTTGAAGAAAGCATGGGATGGAGTAGGGAGTTGGTAGAAATATTTATTTTTGACGTAATGTTGAAAAAATCCTCAATTAATTTAAAATAGTGTCAAGAAAAAAATTTAGAATAAAATGAGGCCAAGTTAATTTTTGAGAGGAAGAATTCCATTGAATTATAAATCTTTCTAGTAGGCTTTAGAGCCACTAAAGCTAAGCATGCAAGGTTAATAGCACAAGTGAATAGGGTAAATAGACTATATATACTAGATATGAGCATAATAATGGAAAAACATGATATGGGATACAAACATTATTAATAATTAGAAGCCAAAAATTAGTCTAGTTCAACACCACCTACTAGTTCAAAAACTCTATCAGTTACAACTTCCAATTAAGCTCCATTTACCACTTTTGTTGTAACCATGACAATGAGCAGTGTCATGTAATAACCAAGGAAGCCTTAGTTAAAGGCTAATTTTGGATAAAAAATTTCATGTATTATTTATGTGAGATAATAATGGATAGTTAAGCTTCATTACATTCAAACTAAATTATTTTTTGCTAGCATGCACACATTATGTGACTTGTAATTTACAAGTTATAAAATACAAATTTGTATTGAGCTAGAACTTAGGTTATGTTAATTATGATGTAATTTAAGGATTTAATAAATTTTGAGTATGAGGAAACCCCTTATCCAAGTCTTTAAATACATTTAAAACCATCTTTGAAAGGGTTGGAGTTTTGATCAATATAGGAATAAATCAAATCATTGATTATCATGCAACTGTGTTTGTTCCCTTTTCCTTTTTTTTATGTTACTAAGATTTTAGCTCCCTTGTTTATATAAAATCATTAATTTTTAAGTGTACAAATGCTAAAAAAATCTTGGTTGTTATAATTGATGTATGTTGATCTTAGATGTGTAACATATATTGAAGACTAGTAAATTTCATTGATTTGAGTAATTTATTTAGACTATGTTGATATTTTGAGGTGTGTATGATTATTTATTTTTGGTATAGTATTCTAGGTGGGTTTTATATATACTCTAGATATATTCTTGGTCCAATATGTAATCTCTCCACTAAGGGTGTGTAATAAAAACTCTAAAGAGATAAACCTTCAGTTGAGACCATTCAGTTTCCTATACATATTCCCCCAACCTACTTAACCATGTTTTTTGTAAGTGTGCAACATCTAAAAATGACAAGCATTATTATTGGAGATACTCATCAACCAAAGAAATAGACTTGGGAGTAACCTTTTAAGAATGCATAACCTTATTTCATAAATTACCTTTCCCTCCATTCTTGACTTTTATTTCAAGATCTACCGACCGTAGAGTAATTATACACCCAACCAAATCACCTTGTGTTTGTTTGTTTTATATTTCATTCATCCATCTATAAAAATTTTAAATAACCTACAAGCTCAACCTACTATTACACCAATTAGTTGTTTTAAATACATACCTACAACTTATAACCTAGAGTGTAACTTTATTTCCATAGAGATCCTAAAACATTATAGGCTACCTCATTCAAGTTATATGGTATACATAAAACCCACATTGACATCCTTTAATATTGTGTTATAAAATATTGGTTAGAATTATATTTTCATATTATTCTTATCTTGTTCAAAATGGGCAAGTACCCATTCTACACAAGATTTAAATACTATAAACTACCAAAAATATTAATGTCTTTTGTAAAAGTAGGCACAAGCCCATTCTAATCAAGATATAAAATATCATCTCCATTTTATTACAATGCATTGTTAAGATCAAATGCAATAATAAAAATTTAATATCAGATGGAAACATCTCATTCTCATGCATCTACATACTAGGTCTAATTACTAATGGGATGTTGCTAGGTTTAATGAATTATACCACAAATGACTTATGTAGTTGTCTGATGTTATGGTAATATAGTAAGGTTTTGTAGTATACTTGTATGTCTATTACTCCACTAAAGAATCTCCAAAACTTATGTTACATAATATTTATTAGAACGTGGATGTTAATATTATTATTATCTTGTTTGGAATGGGCATGTGCCTATTATACACAATATTGGAGTAATATCAACTGTCAAAATTTTTTATCTTTTATATAATGGGATTAATTGATTAAAAAAATAATATCTTGTATAAAATTAGGCATAATCCCATTCTGATCAAGACATAAAATTTCATCTCCATTAAATTACACTTCATTTTTAAGATCAAATTTAATAATATAAATTTAATATCAAATAGACACATCTCATTCTGATTCATATACATTTTAGGTCTAATTATCTGTATGATGTCACTAAGTACAATAGATTATACCACGAAGGACATATGTAGCTATATGATGTCATGTTACCATCACAAGGTTTTATGGTATACTATTATTTCTAGTACTCTAGTTAATAATCCCCAAATCTTGTGTTATAGAATATTGGTAATAATGTGGATGTTCATATTATTATCATCTTATTTAGAATAGGCATGTGCACATTCTACTCAAGATTAGAATACTATCAAAAACCAAGAATATTTACCTTGTGTAGAATAAGATTAATTGATAAATATTTTAATGTCTTGTGTAAAATATGGCACAATCCCATTCTAATCAAGATTTAAAATATCATCTCCATTTTATTACAATGTATTGTTAAGACTGTTATCATTTAGAAGTGCACCCTTGTTGAGAACATGTCCTTGTTTTCACTTATATTGATACAATGGAAACTTTCCAAGATGTGGGACCTAATAATTAGATATAATATACATATTAAGGGCTGGTTACTTTTGTTACACTTAGCTAATTCAATTTAAACTATATAATTATGTGCTTTCTTCAATAGGAAAAGGGGTAGAAAGAGCTATGTTAAAGCTGAAAATGGAAATGAAAGCTAAAAATTAGGGTGATGAACCAATGTTAAGGTCAATTATGCCTATAATTTACATAATTTAGAAGATAAATAACCTATGTACATTCACTTAGACTTCATACAATTACTCTTGCATAAGTATTTCATATAAAGGTCTTGACTAACACTCACACTAGCTTGGTAGGAATGAACAATGGTTGAATTGACTTCTAGATTAGGTAGAAACCAGACTTAGACACTCTTTATGACCTAAAAGAATTCTCATTTTCTATATAAAGGTTAGATATTTATACATAAACAATAGAAAAATAGTGATTCACTAAGTTATATTAATGAATTAAAAATACACTTCATGAACAACTTGAATATCAAAGAAACATTCAACTCTTTATTACTTCAAAGGAGAGGTATTACAAGTTTTGGTAGGGTTTAAATAAGCCAAAAGGCATAATATCCTTGATGATTCTCCAAAATAGAATAATATATATGATAATAAGAGATAAGATAATTAGATCTAAAAATAGGAAATAGTTTCACATGCTAGTCAAGTTAACTCCAACTTCAACTCAAAATTGAACTTCACTTTTAATTCCACCAAATTAAAATGTAACATATTGTAATTTTAACTTTATTTAATGTCAAATCCTGATTTCACCTTATGATTAATAACCTTTGATCTTTTAATTAATAGGGTTAATATCTGATTATAATACCTTTGATTTGAGCATTTTGACATATACTAGTATGGATTATTAATTAGTATACTTTGTGTGATAGTTATATTTTGATAATTATGTACATTGAAAATGTATAATTTTTATCTATTCATAATTGGTTTATGATGACTCAGACTAACTACTTATTTTTTTTGAGATGGATGTAGGATAGGTCCTATCCTTAGAGCTTGATGAGGGAGAACATTATTAGAAAAGGTCAGCTAGATGGAGGGATTAGGGAAAATATCAGGGGGAAGTGCCAGTGACCCTACACATATTCATAATATATTCTAAATGATATTTGTATAAAAATGTTAGTTCATATTGCTTATGATTATATTGTGTGTGTGGAATCAGTTTTAGTATGAATTTAGTTTCTTTATCCTAATTGATTTAGTTTTTTATTTTAATCTAGAAAAATAGATATTAGTGTTAATAGAAATAATTATTATGGAAATAATTATTTTTCAAATAAAAGGTAATTAATGACTTATCTTCTAATTAAATAATTATTTATTATTATTTTGAAAATTGCATGGAAGTTGGGTTAATGAGATTTAAAGTTAAAATTAAAATTATTCATGATATTTATTTGAAAATTTATAAAAATGATTTTTTTATTATTTTAGTATTTATATATAATAATGTTATAAATTATATTTTTATAATTTGACATGCATGGATAGATAAAAATAGAAAGTTTCATGCAAAAAGGGGTAGCACCAAATTTAGAAAGAAAAATTAGTCTTATAAACTAAGAAGGATTGGAGATTAAAGAGACATGAATATAGAGGGAGAACAGATAGAAAAATAAATATAGGAGGGAGAAGAAAGGGTAAGGTTGATACATTGGAGAGCCAGATACATAGAGGCAAGCGAAAAATAGTGAATAAGCTTATTATAATTTTTTAGAACAAGATGGGTTTTGTAAATCTTTTTCTATGTAAAAGAGGTGAAAAATATATGGGTATGTTTCCTTTAAACTCTTGTATATTATTTTTAATTGAATATTATTATTTCAAACCTGCTTTAAGTATTGATCTAATGTTAATGAATTTAGACCCACATTTTACATTTTCCAAGGTCAGCTTCTCACTTTTAGGCAACATCTTATTATATTTCGACTAGCTTCCTATTATAGGACCTACATATTATATTAAGGAATCTATGTTTTAGAGATATAATCTGCCTTAAAAAAGTATTAATTACCATATTATTTATTTATGCTTGGCTAGTATATATTATGTCAATTAATTACCTGTATCCTATTTTTATCTTTATCTATAAGTGCACTACAAATTAAATTGTTTAGATCAACATTTTATATTTTTGATTTGTGTACCCTATCTTTAGAAAGCATTTCAATTTCATAGGCATCCCTCTATGATGTTCAATTCTTAATAACAATTTTACCATGACTAGATAAGTGATGTTCCACATATATGCACAACTTTTATTATATTTTCAATGCTTAGCCTATGGTGAGTCTCTATATGCAAAGATTGAATTAGTATTTAAAAACATTAGATTAAATAAGGAATAATTTATATATTAAAATTAAAGGTGATAAGTCACTGAGCTTTAATTGGATGGGCCAAGATCCTCTTTGTGGTAACATTCTACTCGAGCGTGGCTGCATTTCAATTTTGTATGACTACATTACACTTTTGTATGACTACTTTTCATTGTCAAAAGTTAGATTTTTAATTAAAATTGGTTGTATTGAAGTGTTAATTAAACCTTGTGTTGTATTTTTCTTCTATTAAGTTGAATATGCCATATTAGCATATTAATTTCTACTAGTAAATGTGTTTACCTATGTTATATGCTTTTAGATATGTATTACAATTGTTATTAATAATTTAGTGGCTACCTTATGATTGTAAGGGTGTGGTTTCAAATCATTAGTCTATGTCCCATAATTTTAGGGTTGTGGTTACTAATGGCCTAGAGAAGTGAGTTATAGCATGATGTGGTGTTCCATTAAGTAAGACTGCATTTGATTTGTTTTTTACTGATTACCAGCCCTTTAACTAGCATAATAATATTGTAATTACTTTATATTAGTGTTGCATAATATATGATTAAAAACGTTGATTATATTTTAATATATTTATGCATTGAATTTGTAATAAATCTCATCTCTAAATTAGTGAAGCCAATCTTAATTTATGATTCAATTTTAATAAATATTGAATAGTTGAGTTTAATAATTATTAAGTTGAGTCAATTAAATGTAAAGTTCAAAATTTTATCTAGGATGTTATCCATTTATATGAAAATACCAATCTCTATTTTAAAGAGTCCTATCTAAAATTAAAATATTGAGTCCTTAAATTTAATATGCTGAGTCATTTGAAAAGAAGTTATATTTCTCTTTAATTCAAGATTGAATGTTCAGTTGAACTTTATTTTGCCTTGGATTCCTGAACTGTGGCTTAAACAAGTTGCATGTTGATCATGATTATCATGGGACCCATATTGAGAATATGAGAATAGTTTATGATAATAAATATTAATTATTAAGTATGCTTTTGGGGTTTAGTATAAATCTAGAGTTAATATGAAAATTAATTCATTGGGTTATTTGTAATATATTGTTTAATGTTTTAATATTTATGAATGTTCAATAAATTATATGTCTAGATGATATATATATTATAAGGCATGCTAAAACATCTTTGAGAAGGTAATATGACAATTTTAGATATTAAAAATCATTGGTTGGAATCTGAATGACAATTGAAACCTTGCAATCCATCTTAAGAATTGTTAATAAGTACTTTAAAAGTAACTGAAGAGTATAGGGGTTTTTCATTTAAAAATTGATGTATACATGAACTTGAGTATTCATATGATTATGTAATTCCATAGGACTATAGATAATAAACCTTCATCTAAGGTAGCATATTGATAATAAGAATTCTAGGAAATGGGGAACTTCAACCATGTGAATATTTATAGATATTTGATATTAAGATAACTATTGAATATTAAAGAATTTACATAATAAATTTTGGGTGATTATTTATATGTAGGAGTAATTAGACTATTAAAGAATAAATTAGTGCATCAATATGTGTATCTAGATATTATATTATGTCTAATTATTATTGTATAGTAAAATCTAGGATATATCTAAATGGTATAGTCATGTACTTATTTGTTAAGTAATTAAAGTGTAAATTTATGTGTTCATGTTTGGGTAGGAAACTCATTCATGATGATCTATGATAGTATGGGATGTCATAGATACGTATATTATGAAAGGTTCATAGATGGTACATAATGTATTTGACCCACACCTAAATAAATATATATATTTTAGTTGTCACTTGAATAATATGTGTTGTAGAATTTGATAGGATATCTTTTAGATGTGCATGCAATATCGATAGTACAAAAGAATGTTAATATAGAATTATATGTGTTGTATAAATTTTTTGCTATAGTTATGCTTGCTTGAATATGAGCATATGTTTATATGTATATATGATTGCTTTGAATAACTATTTATGGACAAACTAATAGTCATTCCTAAGAATACCAAAATATGATGACATATGTTATCTTGAGGTGTACTTACTTGGATATTATTGAAAATTTTGGATTTATTTTAAGGTAAGACCCATTCATGCATAGATAATTATGTGTATATCTTGATTTCTCCTTGGTTAGTATGTGATGTTATATTAATGATTAGGAGAATGAAATCATATTGATGATACTAATAGGTAGTATGACAGATTCCACTAGCCTACATAGTACCACCAATAGATAATATGATCAAGTGGTGTGTTATGAAATTTATCAATCTAAAATGATTATATGAAATATTTAATCAAAGTAATGTTATATGAATTATCTTTCATATGTTTTATTTTCATGATGCATGATATCATGTTAGAATGGATTTATTTATCATACACTGCATGTTTTTAAAAATCTTAAAGCATGCAGGATACTAGAAAATCTCACTATATTCTCACACTGTTATATCTACCTATATATGAAAAGAGGGACATTTTTTGATAAGAGATTATGTATGGGATCATTGTTCTATGTTTGGTGTGATAAAGTGTTCTGATGATGCTCTCCTTCCTCCATTTTAATACTACCTAGAGACGACACTTGAGATTATTAGTGATACATGAGTTGGTTTTAATTGAGCTTCAAAAAGCTTGGTATCTACCTATTGAATTAGGATTTATTACTAATGGAATGTAATTATATTATATTCTTGTATATTTATTTATAAGATATTGTATTGTGACATTAGTTGTAGTTGTGTTCTATTGTATTTGCTTTCTATAGAGTTGTATAGGATGTATATTATATGCATTATTTGAATTAGAAATACTATTGTTCTTATTTATGGTTTTGATTTATTGTTTTTTTTTAGGATTGATTTTTAAGTTATTTGTTTAATTATTTGCTAATAAACAAAAATTTACAACATTATCTAAGTACAACTTTAGGGGTTATCACATTTGGTATCAGAGTTGTGGCTCAAACTCTAAGACCAAATGATTTCATTAACATTTTCATATTCTTTTTGCTTATCAAAAAGGAAGATTTGGAATGTATGTATGTTATATTGAGTGTGTAAATTAGATAATTCATACGCCTTTAGAATTACTAAAGGGTTGGTTATTGAGAGTCTCGTTGGTGATGGTTTTACAAGGTGTATGGGTAGGTGAGTGCATAGCTTAGGTCATGGGTTGTGAACAAGAGTTTCTTACCATGTTTTTGATATTTAGATTGAAAACCTTGAGTTTGATTATGTCTTCCTTGAATTGCCTTCACCGTTTTTGTTTTTTTTGTTTTGAGTGTTTTAAAAAAGGCTTGGATTGATACCTACTTAGATTTATATATTTTATCTTTGTGTTTTATATACACAAATTTTAAGAGTGGAAAAGCTAATGACTATTATAGTTTGGTACCACCTAGTGTGGTGGGAAATTTTCTTATAATTGAGTGTAGATGTCATGATTGTGATTTCCTTTATATTAAGAGTTTGTTATATGGATTATCATCTTTATATTATATAGACTTGAGAAGAGGTATCTTTTCTCTTAGTTGTCTTATAGGTGAGTTTTTATTTTTTCAATATTCTCTTACATCATTTTTAGCTACTAAGAAGATTCATATGTTTAATATGTTGATTTAGAGTTCCTTTACCAAAAAAAAGCTATTTCTGAATTGTTGTTTTATTTCCTTGAGTTAAAGGGATAGTGTTTTCTATTTCTTGTGGATAGAAGCTATAGAATTGGATAGATTGATGCATCCTTGTGATTCATATTTTCTTTCCACTCATGGAAGTAGGTGATGATACTACACTTATAAATTTTGTAAGTAAATAGTGATTGGTTATGAGGGTTGTGATGTCCTTTTACCACATGAGGGTATGTAGGAAGATTTGGTTATGCGATGTTAGTCTCTATTTTTCCACTTTGTAACTTTATTGAGTTACTATTTTATCTACCCTATGAACTTAAACAGAAGGAGTGGCTAACATTAAAATTATATTAACTCTAGTTGATTATAACTATTATTTTATTGTATATCTTTGCTTAGATTGATATTATTCTCTTCTTGAAGTATATTGTTTGAATAGTTATATGTGTACCTATCTTTAGGAGCAAGTAAGTTATAAGGTGTGCAAAACATCTTGGTAAATCTAAAAGGGTTAAGATAAAAAATTTAATTGTTGTGTGCTAGTCGTGAAAACAAGGAGACATTGTCTTACTTATAAGGTATTAAGGATAATAGTCCTTAGCCTTGGTATGTTATATTAGTTATTATATTATTTCTTTTTGATACAAATATAACACTACATGTTAAGTTGTAAAATATGATACTAATTTTGATTGATTAGTAGCAACTTAATTCAATCTTGGAATGATATTATTATTTATCTTGTGTGTATGTTAGTACATATATAATATTTTAGCATATAGTATTGCTTTTTATGATGTAGTAGAATAGATTTGTGAACGTTATACACATTTTGAAGATCGTCTAGTCATGGAGACATGAGAGATGATTGGTGATATAATAATGTGAGTTCTAAGTGATAGGATGG
>JARHVA010004086.1:1255000-1412500 GCA_037957365.1 Torreya grandis | reverse complement strand
ATAATTATTTATGGATAAACTAGTAGTCATCCATAAGAATACCATAATATGATGATATATGTTGTCTTGAGGTGTATCTTCTTAGATCTTAATGAAATAGTATATATTTTAATGTGTGTTTATCTAGGTAGTATAAATAGTGGTCTTATTTCTAGTTGCCATTAATTTTAAGGTAAGATCCATTCATGCATAGATAATTATGTTTATATCTTGATTTCTCCTTGGTTAGCATGTGATATGATATCAATGACTAGAAGAATGAAATATGTTTGAGTTTGTAAGTTATATACTATGTCATATATGAAACCTATTGATTATAGTAATAGGTAGTGAGATAGATTCCACTAGCTTAGGTAGTACTGTTAATAAATAATCCAATCAAGTGGTGTGATATGAAATTAACCAATCTAAAATGATCATATATAAAAATTTATCTAATTAATGTTATATACATTGTATTTTATATGTTTGATTTTCATGTTATGTGATATCATGTTAGAAAAAATTTATTTATGCTACACTATATGTTTTTAGAAATATTACAACACACAAGGAACTATCAAATTTCATTGGATTCTTACACTGTTCTATCTACCTATCTATGAAGAGAGGGCCATTTCCTGATAAGAGATTGTGCAAGGGATTGTTAGTCCTTGGTTAGTGTGGTAAATTGTTCAAATGATGATTTCCCTTTTCCATTATAGTATTACCTAGAGGTGACACTTGAGATTATCATTGATACATGAGTTAGTTCAACTCACGCTCTATAAACCTTTGTATCTACTTATTATATTAAGCCATATGCTCGATGAAATGTAATTATATTATGTACTTATATATTTGTTTAGCAGATATTTTATTATCGGATGAGTTGTAGCTATGTCCTATTGTATTATATTTTCATAGAGTTGTATAAGATATATATATTATATGCAATATTTGAATTAAAAATACTATTATTCTTAGTTATGGTTTTGATTTATTGTATTGTTTTATTTTATGGATTGATTATTATGTTATTCACTTAATTATTTGATAGAAAATAAAATTACAGCATTTTCTAAGTAGAAATTGAGGGGTTATCACATTTCTTGTAAAATTAATAGCTAGGGGAGAGAGGGAGAATTGATAATTCAAATGGTTATTCATGCATATTGAACCCTAAGTTAACTCCCTATGATCTTACATGCAAATTTTGATCTTCTTTAGTTAAATCCTTTTTATATTTTAGTTATCTACTCTTACTATTTATTGAAACTTAAATTTGTAATTCATTTACCTTCACTTGCATCTTGAGTTTACTGGACTTATCTTGACTTCACATCTGGAGTCTAACTTGAGTTAACTTGCATGTAACTTACATACATGTTTGGATTCATGTCTCTTCTAAAAATAACCCAAACTAGGGTGTATTATAAGTTGGATTCATGTGGATGTTTTAAAGGGATATATATCCTAAATTTAGGTCTCTAAATTTTATAAAAACATTATCTCCACTTATCCACCTTTGCATGTTTTGAAACTCTACTTTTATAGGGCTAACTAAAGGCTCTTTGAAGTTGGCTCATAGTTGTAAAAATTAGATCAAAATGGGGTACCCAAATTAGATATATGGGATAATTTAGATGTTAAATTATCCATTTAATATTATTTATAATTATTATCTTGATGATTATGAAACCATCCTTCCAAACTAGTTCTTCTTCCATATGCCTATCTTGTGCAACTTTGACAAGCTTCTTGAAAGCAATGTAACAACAAAAAACATGACGAATATTCATAATAATAAAATAAAATAAGAGTAAATATGATTTTAAAATAATAACCATGATTTCACATACCTTGAAACAAAATTTTAGGTCCAAACTCCATGTACAACTCTAAAAAACACCATTTTATGCTCGCATGTTCTCAAGAAACCTTGATTTGGATTTAGGGGTCTAAAATGAGTTACAAGCATGGAAAAACACTCATACTATGATTTTTTGATAGGTATAAATTTTTAATACCTAAAAAAAAGTTAAAATCTCTAAAATTATTCACCAAACTCTCTATGAAAAATTCACAAAAAAAGTGTTCACTTATTGCCCTGGGGATGACCTGGAGATGTTTTTCAATAAGTTGAGCCTATTTTTATAATTTTTTCATCGAATAATAATTTATTTATTAATTTAAATGAATTATTTACACTATAAAATCAATTTTTTCCATTCGAAGGACCTAAAATACCCATTTTCAACTCCATTTGTGAGAAAAAAGTGAAAAAACCTTCATTCCCTTCATGATTAGACCTATATATTAGCATTTCCTCTATCATCAGATAAATTATGGAATTATAAATAATTTAAATTATTAAATTACATAAAAAATACCCACATTTAAAATTTCAATATTTTTCATTAAAAAACTTAAAATATGCACTTTTGGTGTTGACTAGCTTGCCCAATTTCATTTTTGAACACCTTTAGGACTGTTTTCCCAATTTATTGAGTTTGATAACCTTAAAGACCTAATTATTTTTAATTAATATCTTTAATAACTAATATTATAATTAAAATAATTTTTTGTGCTCAAAAAATCATATAAACCATTCAAAATGTGACTTTTTTTACTGTCTCTCTTGCTTGCTTAAAACCCTAATGCTTGATCCTTTGCATTTATCTATTATTTTACATGAAATTTTTATTTATTAATGTGTTTAAAGGTACTATATTCCCCTTAATATATTAAACCACATTTATTTTGCAACAAATAACTCAAAAATGCATATATATTACTTAAAATTGAGTAAATAAGGGTTCACGAAGGGTTTTAGAGCACCTATTCTTATTAAAAATTATTCATAAGTTTAAGAAAATATAAAATAAAAATAATTAATTAAATATTTATTTAATATGGACTCAAAATTATATATAATACAATTTTATCCAATTCCTCAACTTCATGCACTAAGCATCTAAAAATTGCCTTCACTGGTTTGCAAATAGCTAGTTAGATAAATAAAAGAAACCTATGTCAAAATTTGGAATTGTCAGTTGTTAATGAGAATAATTTTGGATTTTTTAATGGTTTATTATGTTTTTAATACCTTTTTATACATTTAATTCATTAATTTATTCTTATTTAAAACTTACACATAAACAACTTTGATCAATGGTGGCAAAATTGTTGACATACTTGTCAATTTTGCTAGGATGTTTGTGTGATAAACACTCAATACTAGTAGATATATCCATTGGATTATTAATTAATTAAAATATCACTAATTATGAAACTAAAATTATCTTACTAAAGTAGTTATAACACTTTTTTGTAAGCACTTATTGAATTGAAAATTAGAACAATTATGAACTAAAAGATGTGCAAGATAATATTTAGAGGAACTAAAAATTAAAGATATTAATATAAAAAGTTCATGAGAGAATTTTTTGAATAAATAAATTTAAAAATACTTTGTAAAATCACTCAATTACCACCTAGATCAAAAAAAAAAAACTCTTAAGTTATTTCCATGTGGTTGATGAAGATGACTAACAAGTTGTTGTGTGAGTGCCAATCTATTTGGATCATCTATTTTATTTATTTTAAACCCATTTGTCATGTATTAAACTTAATAAAAAGAATAAAAAATATCTATAATATAAAAAAACCCATAATTTTATTCAATACTCACCTCATGTTATTATTTCACATGAAGAAAGCTTCTCGATGTAACCACATTCTGATTTACCTTCACAACCACTTTATCAATGTATTCACAAGGAGATGTAGACTGAAAAAGAGTCTATAAGTCTTGACTAAACTAAAAATAATATTTAAGTAAGTGATAAAAACATTCTTTTTCCTCACTTGTATCTTCTTAAGGTTCATTATGAGTCACTATAACTTCTTTTGTATCTTTATTTAGCTCATGTCTATGACTATTACCTTTTGAAACCACTCCTACAATCTCACTAGTGTCTAATATTTACTTTGGAACATATTCATTATAGGATTATTGAGGCTCAATTTATATTGAAATTTTATTTTTTAATGGGTCCTCAAGGGCTGAAACATGATCTCTTTCTATGCCAAATTTAAGCTCATTTAACCAACATAAATCTTGATCATCCTCTCTTGACAAATTTTATTTTTCGCCTATATGTTCTTATTTTTCCTTTCATACAATATGTCCTCCTTAAAAAAATTATATGGTGGAAGGGAAATGTATTATATTTGGTAAAAAAGTAATATAGCTCATTATTGGCTTCTCTTGAACTTGAGGTAGTTGGTGAATCTTGGCTGCTTCAACATGTTGATTTTTAGGAGCTAAAGGGGAAACATTATGATCATTAGTACTCTTATAAACCATATTAGGAACATTTTAAGCATGTATTACCTCTTTGGTTTCATCTATATAAATTATTTTAGATCTTTCAATGGCTTCAACAAAGTTCTTTGATTTTCTAGGATCATCAAACTAATTTACAACCACATGATCATCAACTTGAAAATTCAACAAGATTCCATTTAGTTGTTATTGACAATGATTTTATTTCTCTTGTGTAATGTGAATAATTAACATATTTTATGCTACTAGTTCTTTATTCTTCACATAATTGATGTTATAAGACTACCAACTTGAATCTTGTATCAAATTATTTTTTACTAGAATAAAGGCCCTAGTTGAAGAAGGAACATTAGGATTAATTACAACATATGGTTTGTCTCCTTGAGATTGATATAGATGAATATTGGATTGATATTTTTACCTCTTCAACTTAACTACATCATTAAAAAATATTTTATCATACCTTTTAGTTCACAAAGCTCACAAGATTGACTATAAGGAGCTTGAACTTGACCTTGAGGGGTTGGAATTTGGGTTGTTGATGGATCTTAAAGAGATAGAATAGGCTATAATTCTAGAAAAATTGGAATTAAATCCTAGATGCAAGTTTAACATATTTAATTACACTATTCTAGGAATTAATGGAAACCTCATATGCATCTAGGAGTGTCCTAACACTAATGGACTAAATCAATAACTTAAATATCATAATTTAAGGCTCTCAAAAGGTATAGGAAAGCATGCTAAAGAGATGGCATTATCATGGGTGGGATTTTGTTTCATGTTTTATGAAATATAAAATTCAACATAATCATAAATTCATGTGGTTATCTCTTTATGATAGTAAGCTAATAAACAAGGGATAGATGATCTAATTTATCTTGAAATTGCCTACAAAATGGTTCACTTAAATCATCCTAAGAGGCTATAAATTTCAAGGGAACGTTCCTATAACATTGTAACACCTTTCCCTTGAAGGATATAACAAGTAAATAGATGTAAACATTATCTTGGGTAACATGTTGGAATGAACACAAGTTTACCACATCTTTTATATTCTTTATGGGTGTAATTTGATTTTCACCAATGGAATATTTTAGAATTTTGATGGTTAAGGCTAAAATATCATCATATTAGGCCAAATTGAGAGGGATTCCATTATTTAAAAGAACAAATACCTAATAAATTATTATAACCATGTTGATTTATAGACTTTAGGCATGAAACTGATACTTCTTACTTCTTTAAATATTTTTTTCAACTTCAAATTATGCCCCACTAGGTGTGCCAAAAATTATTCACACTCAAAAGTGCACCTTTGTTGAGAATGTGTGTCTGTTATCACTTTCATTAATAAAATGGAAACTATATAAGGTTTGGGACCTTATAAATGGAGAAAAAATCTAGATGAAGTGTTTTTTTCCCTTTATTATGCTCACTTACTTTTATGTAAACTATCTAATTTTATGCTTTCTTGACTAGGAAAGGGGCAAAAGGAGTTATGTTAAACTTGAAAATGGAAATGAAAACTAAAAATTTAGGTGATGTACCAATTTTAAGTCTAATTATGCCTATAATTCACACACTTTATAATATAAATAACTTTAACACATTCACTTCATCTTCATACAATGACTCTTTCATAAGTATTTCATATAGAGGTCTTAATTAACAATCCCACTAGCTTGGGAGGATGAACAATGGTTGAATTCACTTCCAGATTGGCTATTAATCTAACTTATACACTTTATATGACATAAAATAATTATCATTTTATAACTAGAGATGATATATTAAAAAATAAACATGGGAAAAATAATCATTTAGTAAGTTTTATCAATGAATTACAAATGCACTTTATGAATAGCTTGAAGATGGAGGAAAAAATCAGCTCTTTATTAATTCAAAGGTGAGGTTGTAAAATTTTTGGCACAATTTTGGTAATCCAAAGGAATAATATCATCGATTATTCTCCAAAATATAATAAACATATATGAGAATAAGAGAGATAAGACAATCAACTCCGAAAATAGGAAAGAGTTCCACATATTAGTCAAGTTAACTCCATTGTAACTCCAACTTCAATTCAAAATTGAAACTTCAATTTTAATTCCAAAAAATTCCAATGTAAAATATTATAATTTAAACCTAATTTAATATAAAATTTCATGATAAGATAAAGGGATATTTTACAAGTTAAGTGGGTATTCATGTATCTTGAATCTTGAGTTAACTCCCTAAGATCTTACATGCAACATTTGAAATTATTTAGTTAAATCTTTTTGATATTTCAGTTAGATCCTCTTGGGATTTCATTAATTTTAAATTTAAACTTAATTTGTCTTCAATTTCATATTTATTTGACTATACTTATCTTGACTTCACACCTAGATTTCTATTTGAGTTATCTTGCATATAACTTGTATGCATGTTTGGCCTTATGTATCTTATAAAAATAGCCCAAAGGGGGGAGTAGTATAAGTGAGATGCATGTACATTTTTTATATGTTTATATATCCTAAAAATATTTCTCTAAATTTTATTAATACTTTAACTCCTCTTATCCACCTTTGTATGTTTTGGAACTCTACTTTTGTAGGGTTAATTGAAGGCTCTTTAAAGTTGGCTTGTACTTGCTAACATTAACCCAAAATGGGGCAAAAAAGTTAGAGATATGGGATAATGTGTATGTTTAATTATAAATTTAATATTATTTATAATTATTCACTTGATTATGGATAAATTAGCCTTCCAAATTGGTTCTTATTCCATATGTCTATCTTGTGCAATTTCGACAAGCTTCTTAAATGAACTGTGAGAGATAGAAACTTGATAGATATTCATAATTTTAATATATAAGGATAAAAAAATATTTTAACATAATATATATGGTGTAACATACCTAAAAAAAAATTCATCTCCAAACTGCACGTACATCTCCAAAAAACACTATTTTATGCTCTCATATGCTTGCTTATTCTCAAGAAACATTAATTTAGATTAAGAGTATACATGGAGTTGTAGGTATGAAATAAAAATAATAATATTATTATTTTATATTTATAAATTTTTAAGACCTTTAAAAGTTTTAAAATATATAAAACCCTTCACCAAACTCCCAAAGGAAAATTCACAAAAAAATGACTACTTAATACCCTAGGGATGACCTAGAGATGTTTTTCAATGATATGATCCTGTATTGAATTATTTTTAATTTAATTATAATTTATTTATACATTTAAATTAATTATTAACATCTCAAATCAATTTTTACCATTGGAGGGACCTAAAACACCTAGTTCTAACTCCATTTATGAGCAAAAAAGTGAAGAAACCTTCATTCCCTTCATTATCAGACCTGTATATTGAAATTTTCTCTCTCATATAGTAAATTATGGAATTTAAACCAATTTTAAACATTATAATACATTAAAAAAAAATCCCCGTGTAAAATTTCAATGGTTTTCAATCAAAAAAAACTTGAAATATGCATTTTTTGGTGTTAACTAGATTACTTAATTTCATTTTTAAATGCATGGAGGTCTATGTTTTTCCATTTTATTTATTTTTATGAGTCTTAAATACATAATATTATTTTTAATTATTAAATTTAATAACTCATATTATCATTTCAATAATTTTAAATTCTCATAAAATCACTTAAACCACTCATAATGTGACTTTTCTGATTGTTTCTCTTGCTTACTTAAAACCCTGATGCTTGATCCTTTGAATTTATCCATTTTTTTTGGTAAAATTTTTATTTATTAAGATATATAAAGGTATTATATTCCCCATAATATATCAAACCACATTTATTTTTAATAAATAACTCAAAAATACATACTACTTAAAATTGAGCAAATGAGGGTTTAATAAGGGTTTTAGAGCACCTATTCTTATTAACAATTTTTCATATATTTAAGCCATTGTAACATGAAAAAAATAATTTAATATTGATTTAATAGGTTCAAAAAGCTACATATAATAACTTTTTATCCAAATTCTCTGCACTTCATATATCAAGCATCTGAAAATTGCCTTCACTAGCTTGCAAATAACTAGTTAGATGAAAAAAAGAAACCTATGTCAAAATTTGGACTTGTGAGATGTTATTAAGAATTATTTTGGACTGATTAATATTTTATAATGTATTTAAAACCTTTTATAACTTTTAATCCATGAATTTATTCTTCTTATAAACCTACACATAAACAACTTGGATCAATGGTGGCAAAATTATCTACAAAGACTATAAATAATAATACAAATTTAATATCAAATAGAAACATCTCATCTTAATTAATATACATTTAAAGTATAATTTTATATGGTATGATACTATGCACAAAATATTATACCATAAACAAAATATGTATTTTTTTGATGCCATGGTACTATTGTAAGGTTTTGCGGTATACTATTATGTCTATTACTCCACTGAAGAATCCCCCCAAGATTAGTTGAGTCTCTTCTGAGGAATGCATGCTTAGATATAGTCATGTTAATGTCAACATTACATTGATATGAATATTTAACCTAACATTATCCTAATTTTTATTTGTCAAGTTATCTATTTTTTCCTTTATTTTTTGTCTTAGTTGGTTTTCTATGTCGATTGTTCCATGCATTTATTCTTATTTTAGCCATTTATTTATTAGGATTTTTTATTTAGTTCTTTCCTTAGCCTATATTTATTTTTTAATTTTAATTAATGACCACATGGCATCATCTTGATAATACAGAGAGTTGGTGGGGTTGGTGAGAGTCAATAGGGTAGTTAATCTTCTAATTCCTTTGGGGGTCCATGATGATTCCAAGTGGTAGCATTGAGGGACTCAGAACATCATGGGGATTTTATATATTTAAGGATATTAGATTCTTATTATTATATTAGGTGTTGGTTTCCCAAGGAATTGAAATATTTGGGGATTCTAATCCTTGAAGAACTCCTTAATTTATTGATGGCTCAGGGACCTGAGATGCTATCAGGTGGTAGCATCCTAGTACTCAGAATCTTGGAGGGATTAGACCTTTGATCTAGGGCTTGAACCCATTAATGCCTTTGAAAGCCTTAGGAATTGATATGTTGTTAAGTGGTAGCATCTTGATACTTGAAATTCCTAAATTTTTGGATTTTAGAATTTTTTTGGGGCCCATGATCTTGTCATATGGAGTGATCATGACCCATAATGAGTTTAGGTGAGTAGAGTTGAAGGGTTCATCAAGAACCTGATTGTGTTAGCGATATATTGAGGCCAATAATGATGTACAATATAGCCTTTTGGACATGATAACCTTGGACTTATTCTATCAAATAAATCCTTTAGCATTCATGATTGAACTTGAATACTCTTTGATATCTCATGCAATGGCATGTATCTTGTAAATTTTATCTAACAATTGACAATAAAAGTGTGTATATATATAATCATGCACGCACACACACACACACACACACACACTTATGTTTATAGGGTCTAGTTACATGTGAGCTGATGGTAGTAATGTCTATTTTAATAAGTGTAAAAAATGGGCACAACATTTTTATAACTAATTTGATAGCTTCTTATTGTACATTTTCAAATCTAATGGTTGAGGTATTTTCTGAGGTTTCTTCCTCTTTTTCATACTTTTTTTCTATTAATGTGTATTATGCCATCTCTAACCCTACTTCATCTACCATCTCCATTTTTGAGATGTCAATACGGCAATCTTCATGAATTTGGTCTAATTTTATTATGTGGGATTTTTGCCTTTTATTTTTCTATTTTTGCTTCATATTAGGTGGCATAACCTTTATTTGTAGTGTCTGATGTGTTCATTGTTTTTGTTTATTTTTCATAGGCATTGGGGTGACAAGGTAATGGATTTATTTCTCTTGACTAATTTCTTATTAATCATGAATTTGTTTGTTTTTTATCTAGCCATTTATAACATTTGAATGTGTTGTAAAACTATTTTTTCCATCCCTTCCACCTTGTTATAATATGGATGTTAATATTATTATTATCTTAAATTTAATGGGCATGTTCAAATTATACATACGAATGTAATATTATCAACTATAAATTTTGTTATCTTTTGTATAATGGGATTAATTGAAAAAATTCTTATTAAAGTCTTATCCAAAAGTAGGCACAAGCCAATTCTGAACAACATATAAAACATCATCTTCATTTAATTACAATTCATCATTATTACCAAATAAAATAATACAAATTTAATATCAATAAACACATGTAACCTAATTTTATATTTATTTCTCTTGACTAATTTCTTGTTAATCATGAATGTGTTTGTTTTTTAATCTAGCCATTTATAACATTTGAATGTGTCATAAAACTATTTTCTCCATCCCTTCCACCTTGTAATAGTATGTATGTTAATATTATTATTATCTTATTTGGAATTGGCTTGTTCACAATCTACATAAGATTGGAATACTATCAACTATCAAAAAAAATTATCTTTTGTATAATTGGATCAATTGATAAAATTCTTATTAAAGTCTTATGCAAAAGTAGGTACAAGCCAATTCTAAAAAAGATATAAAATATCATCTTCATTAATTACAATTCATTTTTAAGAACAAATAAAATATAGAAATTTAATATAAATAGACACATGTACCCTAATTTTAGATTTATTTCTCTTGACTAATTTCCTGTTAATCATGAATGTGTTTGTTTTTTTATCTAGCCATTTATAACATTTGAATGTGTCATAAAACTATTTTATCCATCCCTTCCACCTTGTTACAATATGGATATTAATATTATTATTATCTTATTTTGAATGGGAATGTTCACATTCTACATAATATTGGAATACTATCAACTATAAAAAAAAATTATCTTTTGTATAATGGGATTAATTGATAAAATTCTTATTAAAGTCTTATGCAAAATTAGGAACAAGCCAATTTTGAACAAGAAATAAAATACAATATTCATTTAATTACAATTAATTTTTAGTACCAAATACAATAATACAAATTTAATATTAGTAGACACATGTACCCTCCATGCATATAAATTTTAGATCTAATTCTATGTGGGATGCCTCTAGGTAAAATTGATTATACCCTAAATGACATTCATAATTTTATGATGTTATGGTACATTTTCAAGGTTTCAAAGTATACTATTATGTCCAATACTCCACTAAAGAATAACCTTAAGGTTGTGTTACAAAATATTGGGTTGAATGTGGATGTTTATATTATTCTTATCTTGTTTAGAATGGGCATGCTCCCATTATACACAATATTAAAATATTATCAACTACCAAAAATATTTATCTTGTGTATAATGGTATTAATTGATAAAATTCTTAATGTCTTGTGTAAAACTATCCACAAGCCCATTTGATCAAGATATAAAATATTGTCTCCATTTTGTTACAATCTATTATTAAGATCAAATATAATAATTAAAATTTAATATCAAACAACTACTCATGTAACTATGAATTCACATAACACAAAAAATATTCAAGATATTTTAATTATTCTTTATTAATAGATCCAAATGGTTACATATGATAGATCAATACAAAAATATGATAGCTTTGTTGATATTTTATATATCTATTTTACTAAGTACAGATATAATGATATACTTATATGGTCTATTACTTTATTTTTTGTAGCTTTATAAAATGCTATGAGGTACAAGATATGTCATGGTAAATGCTTGTGTTTGAAATTATGTCATGGTACAACCATATGCCTCTGTACTTTACTATATAGTTTCTTAAATAACCTTCAAACATTATCCCCATACTTAAAATTTTGTCTCATCCTTGAGACATGCCAAATTTAAATAACACTACAATTTTTTTAAAGGATTTAGGCCTTGTAATATTTTTTTTGATATTTATTGAAAATCTTGGTCTCAAAGGCTTTCCATTCTTTGAGGTAACTAGTGGCTTATTGGGATTTATGTTCTAACTATATATTTGCTAAGTCAATTCAATGATGTCATCAAGGGAATTATGAGTTATAATATTATTTAATTATGTCTCCATTTAATTTGTAAAATTTTAAAAACTTCCCATGAAATGATTTAATATTTCTCCTAATTCTTTGATCTTGATGATAATTTTTGTTGTTTGTAGATGTTGCTCTTAGAATTTCACCTAGTGTTAAAATTCTTGTCGTCTCTATACATGTGGGATCTTTATAAATATCATGATAAGATGAATTATAATTAATTATTCCTTGAGGATTTAAAATGAATTATTTTAATCTAGTGTTGTCATTAAAATCCAAGAGTGAAATTAAAATATGATAGACATCTGATATTGCATTATGTAGAGAATTAACATGTTGCTTGATTATAGTATGGTGTTATTTGTTCTCTTTCAAAGGCTTAGTATTTTTTCTAAAGTTTAAACTCTTATTTTTACCAGCCCTTATGTTTTTCATCTCTTCCTCAGTAATATCTTGATGTCTGATAAAATAATTTATAGTTTTAGTGAACCATTGAGTGATTGACAACTTTTGATTTACTTCAAATTTTGGCCTAGCTTTTGTAATCACTTAGATGACATCCTATATTTTCCATATATTATTGTGCATATTAGCATCCAAACATGCTATACACTTTCCTAAAATATGTTTCCAAAATGTTTATTTTAACTAAACGTTAATTCATGTAACTCGATATTAGTTGCTTGTGCATTATTTTAGTAACGGTGAAAGTCAAATGGATGGTGTTGAATTTATTATTTTGGGTCAAAATTATTTTAATTTGGGTGAGGTAATATTGGTGTATTAGAGTGAGTTTGTATGATGTGGTGTTCAAATATTGAGTGGAAGTGGAAGGTGGAGTGTAAATTGGTTGCTTAACAAAAAATGGTGGTTGTGTGTTTGGGCAAGTATGTTTAGCCTAGGTTCTATTATAGATTGATTTTGTGTATTTCTAATGTTTTTAGTGGCATATTTAACCACCTTATTCTACTATTATTCTAATTTTTTAGTATATTCTTCTAGTACATATTTATTTTTCCCTTTTTCCACCTATATGGTGACATCCTCTGCCACCCTTTTGATTTTTTACTCTTCATCTACTTTTTGTTGTCAAATTTTCTAGTTTTTAATCTTATGTTTTTTTATCTCTTCTATCTCTTTTTCCTCCTCCTTTTGTTCTTTCTTCTATTGTTCTTTTTCATATTATTTTTTTTATGTTGTTATTTTTAGTTTTTTTCTTTTTATTTCTTTTTATTTACCACTAATTCTAAGGCTGCTAAATACTTGGCCATGACATATTTTTAAGCCTTATTTTCATCTTTAGCCTTTTCTTTTGTCAAAAAATCTTCCTTGTCTTTCTTCTATTTTTTCTCTTTGTTTAGCCTTTACCTTGGATAAGGCTTTAACAACATATTTTTAGTCTTTATCTAGCATGATATCAATATCTCAGTCTATATTTGTTCCTTATTCATTCTCTATGTCTGATGATGTATCAAGGGCATCAATGGGGGACTCTTCAAAACTTGGCTCTAATTGTGTGGGGATGTATCTACCTTGTGATATTTTATTTTTTGGAAATATATTAGATATTTTTGGTTGTCGATGTGTTCTTTGTTTTATTTTGTGAAAAAAATTGACACCCATGGATTCACCATCTATTATGATGGATTGGGATGGATTTATATTTTTAGGTCCCCATACATCCATTGGTACTATTATTTTTTTGCATGTTATTTATTTTTATTTATTTCCTTTAATATTATTATTTTTCTTGTGACTTTGTATGTGTCTTTATCCTAGTAATTTGAACACTAACTCTTGTATAGTGGATTGTATGTCAAATCAACCAGACTTCATTAAGATACATGAAAAGGATTATATGATGGGAACAAATTGTTTGATTACATTTTATGGCACTTCCTACTATAATGTGATAATAATTTTTGTACATTGATCATATAGGTGGACATAAATATAGTTAATGGTGGTGGTAAAGTAAAAAAAGTTATGGTATTTATCTATTATTTGTGGGGAAATATGATACCATGAAATGAGGGTTTGTTGTAAATTAGTTACCCACATTATAATAGTGTCAATTGTTGTTCCATGGAAATAATGTCTAGATGATTTTTGACTTGTTCTCCTAGGAATTATTTTATCTGATTATATTTTTTATTTTGTCTTGGGAGGGTATTTATTTAGTACATAGCTAGGCAAAGTAATAGAGATCCATAGATAACATCATGCTAACTTATCTTGATCTTTTGAATGTTGGAATTTAAGTTATCTAACATGACTTGATAAAGGCTAAATTTATTCTTATTTGAAATCATATCTAATTCCAACATTTCACTCTTAGGGATTGAAACATCTTAATTTTTGGTAAAATATATTTTCCATGTTAATGCTTTGAATTCATATCTACATGTAGCATTAGGAATGGTTTTTATGTTGATGATGTATATTCCTTTACTAGTGTTTAGACAAATGCTAGTTATTACTAATTTCACTTACCCTTGTTTTCATACTTCATAATACTATTTCATTTATTCTTCATCCCTATTACTCTTTCAATGTCTTAGATGGTAATAACATGAGACTAGTTGAGGAAGAAAATACCATTATGCACACACTAAGTAAAATTATGATTATAGTATCTAATAACACAAAGTAGGAAAATATTTCATAGATATCAAACTTCATATGTGGAATTGATTTATTTTAGGGTTTTAATCCTACATATTTTTTTTAGGTATACTGTGTATGAGTTTTGCCTAGTCTACCTCCATTTTGATATGGTCAATATATGCGAGATGTGAATGCATGTATTTGAATGTATCCTCAAGGTGAGAAACCTTATATGTTATCTTGTAAAATGATCCTTCTATATCTGGTGCCATAGATTTTTTTGTAACACTTTTTTTGTTTTGGGAAGTTAAGTATTCTTGTGTCTTTAAAGATTGGGGCATCCAATTTTTCTTTCATTATGTTTTATTGTATCTATTTAAATATAAAATTTATTTGTCATAAAATTTATAGATTTGTATTGATTAAAAATATTATATGAATGGAATTGAGGTTGGATCTATTTTTATACAATTACCCATGGATTTATGTAGCAATAAAGATGATTAGTATACTTTTTGGTGATTATGCATTGGAAATCTTGTTGAAATATATTTTATTTATTATTTGGACCTTATTTTTCCATCACATTAGTTTTGATGAATCATTATGTGACATTAATGTTAATCTATGCTTTAGTTTCTATTTTGTATTTATTGTATTTGGCTAGTTAATGCCCAATATTGTAGGTTATATTTTATTTGATGTGATGTGATTGCTTATTCATTTGGTCACATCCATGTATTTGTATAGGGACTTGTATCCAATAAAACTACTAGTTTAACTTAAGAATTTAGCATCAGATGCTATAAAATTAGGTGTTTTACTCAGCCATCCTTACATTGATTGTAAGGATTTATAGGACTAGACAATACTATCCTCAATTTTGATCTTTTTAATCCCTCAAGCCATTATATACCAAATTTTTACATGAGTGATTATTTTTATCCATTTTATCTCTTCTAACTTTTTAAAACTTAAGTTGAAACAAAGACATTATTATAGCATAATTTTCATCTTGAGGAATCCTATGGAGATACATAGATCAAAGTGACAAACATTAATGACATGATCATTGGAGTATATCATTTATTTATACTTAGTAAAATAGATACATGGAATATCATTGAAGATATTATATTGTTTTACTAATCTATAATATGTAGCGATTTGGATAAATTAATAAATTATAGTTAGGAGATATTTAATCCTTTTGTGTTTTATGTGAATTATCTTATAATATGATAAAGAGTATAGGATAACTAATGCAAGTGGAAACTTTATCTATAGTTATCATGTCTGGAAAATCAAACTATGAATTCATGGTTTGATATTATTTTCATGACTAAAGTCTTATATTTTCTTGAATATTATTATATGTTATGTTCTATATGATGTCATGAAGAATTTTAGATACCGTAAAGTATGTTTTTATATGACTAATATTGTGATATGATTGTAGTATTCTATGGTTTACCTTTATACTCAATGATAAAGACCATATAATTAATTATTGATAGGGTTGAGTGGCTCAATAAATGATTCAAACATTAATGTCATAGTTGATTAGATCAATTAATGACTCAATGACATGATTAATGGAAATGTGTTTATAAAAATGAGAGACAAAATACTAGCATGATAGCTACTATCACATGAAATAGATCAGTTGGTAATAAACTGTCACAATTATAAATATAGATATTTAGCCTATGAATAAGGCTATTAATTAGAGTCTAATAAAAAATACTAAAATGATGTGAAATTAAGGTATAAAATAAGGGTTATATCTAATATAATTTATATCTAAAGCATTCCAAGTTGACTTAATATAAATTATAGTGATGTACCATGTCATAAAATAATATATGTTGTGGGTTAGTTGTAAATAAATTTAATATTGTTAAAACACACACACATTAACTTTTTTATAAAAATAATATAAATCATCAATATTAATTAAAATAGATAACATCTCAATCTAACTAGGCACATGCACTAACAATCACCACTTCAGCATGAAAATAATGGGAAATCTTCCACAAAATTATTATAAGAAACATGCCCTATATTCTTTAATTTTGTTACCTAAATAATATATTATGAATATAGGCATGTGATGTTCATATTATTCATATATACTTAATTCAAAATAATCATGTGCCCACTATACATAATTATATAAGATTAGTATTAATAAGTGGCCAATAATAATGGATGTATATGTTCTATCAATCCTATGTCAAGTCTTTACACATTTAAATAATAATCATCCATTCAAAAAATTTAGGATCTAGTGACTAACGTATCTAAATAATTTGTTTTTATATGTTTTAGAAACATGTTATATTTAAAATGTCATCATGATATGCTTAAACTATAAAATTATGACTAAATTTTTACAACAAGAATTATAATGGCTATTATGGGAAGTATTCCCAACCAAGATATTACTATTATTAAAGATGCATTAGACTAGGATAAAAGAGATGAGGAGAAATATTTTTAAATATACTCTACATATAAATATCATTATGACCTCTAATTGTTTCATCCTTTGACAGGAGAATATTAGGTAGTTCAAATAGTGTTAAATACAAAATGCATTTCAAAAAAATGTAATAAGGGTTTAGGTAGAACACATAGACAATAATGAAAACTTATGTAAAATTATTGAAATAGACATAGATGTTATAATATATATAAAAATTGGTATGATTCCTTCAAAAAAATATTGAAAAAAAAATCTTGTTTTTCTTATGGTTATAAAATTGAATTGTTTATAGATGGAGGCACCACTATATTGAAAACTAGTGAAAATATTTGTAATGGAATTAAAATATTATTCAAAATAATACCAATATGCATTCACTTCATCTGTCACTAACTATTTGATTATGGACAAATAATTTTTTAAAAGAATTCATTCAACCATGTTTACATATATGAGGAGGCAACTATTGGTGAAGCTATAAAAATAAACTTTGGTATCATGTTTACAAGAGTTAAGGGAACCTAAAAAGGAAAAAAAAATTATTGAATATAGCTGAAAATAAATTTAAGAAAAGTGAATCTTTAAAAACTCAAGAGATTCAAATTTTCGTATTCAATGAAAAATAATTAAAGATTGAAGTTAAATGTTACCACCAAGATCCTCCTAAATAATAGTATTGATCCCTTGATCCAACCAGTGTTGATAGACTAATTAACTCAATGTTGTGTAATTCTATGACTCTTTAATGGGATGAAATATGTGTTCCCTTTATAAAAGTAACCATTGATATCTTGGGTATTGAGCTTCAGTATGAATTCTAAGATCTAGAGACTAACTTCTATATCATCAAGAGGCAACACACCATCACATCTATAAAAATTATTTAAAAAAAATATGAGTTTGCATATTTTCATGACATATAAAACAAAGGTCAGCTTGTATTCTTTCTTCTAAATCTATAATAGAGTAGGTAATAGGTATCTACAAAAATAAAAATATGGCAAAAAAAAAAATGGGTTCCAAAAAACATTATTGATCAAGTATACAAATATAGAGCATTTAGATCATATTAAAAAAACCATGATGATTCAATTTAAGAAAATAAAATGAAGATAACTATAAGGTACTTTAAATATTGGATTTAATTTATTTAATAATAAAATGAGAAAATAAAATATTCATTCAACTAATCTATATGATTGATTAATGAAATTTGATTTTATTTTTGCATAAAGGCATTTGAAGAAGAGATTATGAATATTTTTGAAAAATAAAAATTCAACAATCTTAATGATAAGTTGTCATTTCTTGTTATTCCTAATGACATATGGGGAAAATGGCTTCTTATTTTTTATCTTTAAATAAATGGTGGGCTAAACTTCATCCCTAATAAAGATAGTGACCCAGATTTCAATCCAAAATTATTGAATCAAATTATAGTAGGTTTATTTAGAGGCACACAAGGTATGTTTTCAAAATAATTGGATGTACTCGTAATCAAATTTGTGAGTGGATAGGTTTGGCTAATGGAAAATATTGACCCTAGTGTGAAGGTATACAATTCAAGTTCCTATTGAAAAAGAATGAAGGAGACCATAGTCTCCATGGTGAAAATTATAAACTATTTGATTTCATTGGTTCATGAAGAAGTAGCTATTTTGGGGTGTAATGCATCAAAAGTGATATAATTTTTTCACATACATGAAAATCACTTTGTTCAAATTTGTAAGGAATTCAAAAATTTAAAGAGAAACATGAAAAAATCAAATAGGGAAAGGGATCCATATAGTAATAGAAGATAATACAATGATATCAATGGATTCCACCAACCTCCTAGAACTATATGTATCATCAATTAAAAAAATATCAACCAAGGGAGAAAGATACTTATGAGTTCACATGTCAGTGTGTTTTTCCTTTTCTATTGGGAAAAACATTGGGAGCACTAGAATACCATATTCTCTTAGTCCATAGGTGGTTATTAGATATTTTTGTAATGTTCTCATTAATTTCAGACAAAGTGATATTATATATCTAGTCTCCTACATTAGGTTTAGTGCAATGACTTGTGTGTGCATATTTATTATTCTAGTGATCAAAGCTTATTTGTTTCATAAATTTTTATGCATCTACATGTTAAAGGCTAAATAACATAATGAAATTATTTTTGAAGGATGTTAAAATGTTTTTAATGATGAAGGTGGGTTTGAGAGACTATTAGTTTTCTTTAACATTTATGGTGTGCATGATTCAAAAGGCAAGGTTGATGAATAAGTGGGACTAATACTTGACTGATCACACACCAAGCTCTTATATATTATGAAGTGAACTGATATTCAGATTTTATTGTCAATGTATCCTTTCAAATATGAGATATATACCACTTTTTGGGAACACATGTTATCAATATGTAACATAGACTCATCCCCTATTTCAGTACTTTATGGAGGCATACATTTGATACAAGTTGCCACAACATTAAAGATTAAATCACTAATTTGTATAGTGGAAAATCCAAAGAAAGAATTATGCTTAAAAAATAATACAAATATCTCATGACAACCCTAGCTATGTACATGGTTTTATAGTAATTTATATCATAAAATGAGCATAGTTACACACTAAATTATTTTAATAGTTGAAGTCAATCCTTTGGATTTTAATTTTTAAATACATAATATACTATTGTCTACTGAATTATCTATAAGATTGTGATGTTTCTAAGAATTTACATCCCCTTATCTTACATATTATACATCTCAACTCATCTAGAAAGTTATGGGTAGCCACCTATTATAAATAATTTTGAATTCTCATTCTAAACATGCATGTTTCATGTTGGTGTAAGTTATTAATCCATTATAAATAATGATGAATGTAGATGATTAATTAATTAAAGACTCAAATTTGTCTCAAGGGAAGTTAAGTAAAGAGTTTGAGGTCACATATAATTGATAATATTAACTTTAGTAGACATGAAATTGGTTGTGTTAAACACATTGACTACATCAGAGCATGAGCTGACAATTATCACACTTGGCTCACAAACAAGTATTAATTATTACTTAAATTACTAATCAATTATTGAAAAATTCATGGCTAAGTTCCAATATAATTTTTTTTATTATGTTTGTTAAGCATTAAGTAATTATAATTTTAAATTTTTGTGTAGATTTGATTGGAGATGATGTATAATTTGTGTAAATTCCTAGAAATGTAAGAAAAACATTATTTGGAATATTAATATAATAAATTTTAAAAACAAATTATATGTAAAACTAAATATCAAAATTATTATTGTTTTTAGTGCCTCCAAAAATACATTTACTTGTTCTTGATAGAGAAGGATTATTAATTCAAAAACATTATTTGAAAAAGAATCCAAGTCAATAATGATCATATATAACCAAGAGGACATTTGAATTAGTTTTTAATGAGCATGTACTCATGGTTTCAATTATCATTTTGGTATATGAATGATACAAATGTCAACATATAAATTTTTTTAATGAAACTAATGCTAAATGCTAAATTTGATGTATGTATTTTTTCTTATTGGGGATATGAGTATTGCAAAATAAAAATGGAAATATTTATTAAAAAGGTGGACATGATTTAGAAGGAACCTAGAATTATTTTCAATTATGCAATCAAAATTGTAGTCAACCCACTAAAAAAAGGTGTACCTAAGGAAAACTTTATTGTTCTAATGAAATTTTTATCTAAAAAAAAAATACAAAGGAGAAATAGCTTATGGTAACATTGATTTCAAAACTATCCTTAATTGGGGATGAAGATGATGTAATATTATTTTTGAAATATGATCTAAGTTTATCAATGACATGTTTTGGGCCAAGGAATAAATTAAATTGAGTTTACACTACTTATATAAATTAAAATTTATGAGCATTATTCAATTTCCATTATTATTCAATGTTAATAATGATTATTATATGTTTTTAGTCATATTTAGTTTAGTTCTCAAATAAGATTATTAAATATACTTGAAATTTGAAAATATTTTTTATTTTTTTACTTTTATAACATATTTTGAGATTAAGGTTTTAAGTTTTATGATTAATCATGATTTGTTGATAAAGTGGTACCATTAAAAAAATTAAATTTTCCCCAAGAATTTTTGATACTATGATATTCTCCCCAAATATTTTTTAAACTATTCATTTCTCATAAACAATTAAATATTTAAAGTACATTTTAAGATTATGTATTCAACATAAACTATTTTCCAATGGTGTCAAGAACTTTATTTGAATAAAATATTAGAAATTAGCTAGTTATTGAAAAATAATTCTTCTATTGATTGACTATCTTAGATATTGTCATTCCACTTAGAAGGAAGTTGTTGATATTGTGAGTGGAAGGAATGTTCTTCAGGGTTACAAGGACCATTGAAATCAAATCACAAACCAAACACCTAGAATATTCATGCTTATGTTACCAATACATTAGTTATGCATTTAGCCTTGACTTGTTGAAGATTGCAAAGAAACATTTTGATATTGGTTTTGATTTATGTGATTGAACTCATGACTACAACATTATTTCATTCAACACTTTAAATGGTTATAAAATGCAGAATTTGTTTTTATGTAGGGTTATATCACAATGTGAAATTAACAAAAAAATTATTAGATCAAAGAAAGGAAATATTTTTCTAGTATACATTAAAAACATGGAAAATGTTATAGATAAGTACATGAACTTCTATGGGATAGACAACATATTATTTGTAGGTGATAAAACCTACTTTATTTGTGACAAAAAAGAATCCCTTTTATTTAGATTACATCCAAGTTAAAAATGTTATAGCACACTAAATTATGATAAGAAAATATTCACACACCTATGTACATGGTTAGATAATGTGGGGTTACACCCAAATATGTATCATTATTTGGAAACATGTAAAAGAAAAATTAGAAATTTTGATTGAGTTATCTTGATACTATTACATAATTTTTATTAGCTACATGAAGTTATGTATACAAACACAATAATATTTGGTTAAATTTTATAGTGAGAAATGGAATTAATTTTGAACTACAAAATTGATTGGTATAATTTATAAAATATTACTAACTAAGTTGCATATTTATATTGAAGTTGATGAATTTTATAGTTCATAGTTGGAGTTGTTTCTCTATCTATAAACAAGAGCTATTACTTTTATACATATAGATAAAATTTTCAGCCTATTAAGATGAGTAATTAATATATAATTATTGAGATAGTAATTACACCCAATTTATAGTAACATATTTTAAAATGGTGACCTTAGTCGACAATATAACTCAAATTTTTACTCTCATCTTGATCTATTTTGATGAAATTTCAATCAATCCAAACCTAAAAGAAATTAACTATTTTAATTAAATTTAAATCATATTCTTTGTACATAGAATAAATTATATAATAGCCATTTGCATCATTATTCTCATTTCATATAATCCTATTAACTGATCATAATATTACCAAAATGATAATGGCATTTTATCTCATTCACATGTTACACAATAATTTATTATCAAAATCATGTTAAATTATATACATGTGTCTTATTTTTATGATGTCACATCACTTTGACCCATATCCATTCATAGTGTTAATAAGATTCTTCAATGGGTTTTTTAGCATATTAAAGGCATAACTATGAAAGCTTATCGTCATATCATGACACTAGACATCCACATACACCTATTGAAGCATCCCCTGGACATGAACACAATGATTTCCCAATTTTAATATGGTATTAATTAGTTGACATGGTGGGGATTTCCATGTTATATAATTCTCTTAGTGTATAAAAGTACATGTGGTGATCTTTTACTAGATCAAGGATCTATAAGCTCTGACAAATCTAGGTGTATGTATACACATGGAGATATATAATTGGATCAATCTTCCCAAGATTTTAAAGACATTTATTTGGTTACATATGGTGATCTCGTATTGTATCTAGTCTCCTGGGTCTATAATAACTACAAAAAATTTGGGTGTAAGGGTACACATTATGAGTTATAGTTTAATAGAGTATTTCAAATGTATAAAATTATGATAACACCAAGAATTATTAATGAAGGGATGCTTACCTCTTAGAATTATCCTTTAGGTAATGGGTAGTTGGACTTTGAGATTGAGACTCTGAGACTTACCTATTTGCTAGATTTTTTATGAAAAAAGGAATCTTTTAAAAAACATGATGGGACACATCTATTGAAAACCAATAGCCTGAAAAAGATATTTTAATATAAACAAATAGGGATTTATGATAACTTAAAAAAAAACTTAAATAATATGATATATAAGATACCATTGAATTTAAAACTGGATTAGGTTCATACTTGTCTCAATTAAAATGGAAAAAAATTAAAATTCTTACATTACATGGGTCCTATTTTATTTTGAAATTAGGTATATGTTGGTCACAACAAGAAAATTATCAATTAAGAATCCAATCTTTATATTTGTATATAACTGACACATGAATATTATACATAAGAGAATACTATTAGATTATTAATTGATAAATTTATTTTCTTAAATGTGTATAATGTGCCCATTATACACAAATTAATAATATTAATAATGATCAAACAACAAGTGGTGGAATGAGGGGGAAAAAATGGAAAAATGAAACCCCAAGTTGAGAAAACAAAAAAAAACAACTTGGAAAAAATATATACACACAAGTTAAAAATACACTAATGATGGTTCACAAAAATACCAAGTAAGGGATATTAATCTTTTTACATGAAAATATTATTGGGTAAATAGAGCTAGGATGGGAAAGTATATGAAATATGTCATGGAATTTTAGAACTAGACACCTAAGTAAAATGGGTAAGTTAACCAACTACAACTCCCTTATTAATAGCAATTTCATAAATCAAATAAAAGTATTGGGAACCACTAAATATATCATTAATTAACCATAATGCCATATATGTGAAAATTCAAAATATAAGGAAATCAATGAGAAGTCATAAAAATTGAGCATATGAACAAGATGGATAATTTAAAGACTATGAATAATGTGAAATTGATGTAAAAATGACATCATCCATAAAATTTATCTTGATCATGCCCATGTCCCATACTATGAATAACTATGGACATGGATTTAATAATTATAAAAAATAGAAAGATGTATTCTAAATAATTTTGAATACCAATGCATTATAAAATTTAGAAACTATAAATAAAGTTATCATAGTATTATTTATAATTAAAACTATAAAAATTATATAAGAATATTATCAGTTACAAAGATAAAAATCTAATATATTCTTATATACTTGTGTATAATGGGAACATGTCCATTCTACATGTCAATATAATTATTTCTTGATAATATGGTAACAAGATTATATTGGGGATGTAATCACCTAAAAGTGGTATTTGGATGCTAAGAGTGTTTTTTGAGATAACTTATTCCTATCTTAGACCTAGACCTATCCTAGAGCATTTACGACACTTTTATATCCATTGTGTAGACCACACACATCTTCTATCAACTTAACATAGTCATAGAATAGCATTTATATATCCTAACACACTATGCCCAATAATCTACCCAAAGGATACAAGTGCCACATTAAGGACACTAAAGCCACATGGTTCTAGTGTCCCCAACATGGCAATAGTGTTCCTCACCCTAAATCTCCCAAATGGATATATTTTAAAATGTGTTCCCCTATTAAGTTTAGCCTAATTACATTTTATTATCTACACAATATATGGATCACTATAAATACAAGACTATTTGACCTATATAGACTAGATGGAAAATAGATGCAAAAGTCCTATTCAAATAAGAAATAATTTGAACAAAATCAATGTAATTGATCCCTATTATTCCCTACTTATAAATACTACCATATACAACATCTATAAGCCCAAGTATAAAATATATTTTATCTCAATCACACAAGTAATTCAATACCACTCTCATTATATTATTCACTTACACTTGCACCAAGCACTAGGTGGGTGAACTACATTGGTTTTGATCTTATTGAGCATTGTTTCTATTGTTGAGAAGTATTGGAATTGATTTTAAGGTTGATATCATTTCATGCAAAGGATGATGTCATTGATTTCAATATGCATGGTGTGTTATGTATGATATTGTATGCATGATATGAAGACTCAACATAGAACACATTGAGCTACGAAGATCCTTAGTTTATCTCTAAAGATCTACTAGGTAGGTTCAAAGATGTCTATTGAAACTCTAAAGATCTATCTAGATAGATCCAAAGATGCTTCATCAATATACAAAGATGTTTTGTTGAATATTTGAAGAAGATATTGTATATGGTTGTTTTATCATACATAAGAGGCATTTGAGTACTCAAGAGAGTTTCAAGGTGAAGCCTACAAGGGTAATTACTTCATTCTAAGTATGTAAATAAACCATCTATACACCCTACTTGGCCTAATAAATTTGTTTTGGAATAGATTTACACCCTTGGAGAGGGCTATTTAGGCTCTCTCCAGCCTAACCACATGATTGTAACACCTCCAAACTATGGGTATCCTATAATGGAGGTGAACCTTATAGGATAACCGCCTAAAGGTATCAATTAAGATCTTAGAAAATTACTCTAAAATGATGATTTCCAAAGAAAAGGGTTAGAAAAGGGAGAAAAAGATAAATAAAAAGAAAAAAAATGTGATAAACTAATATTTAACACTCCTCCTTGCTCTAAGACACACACATATGATATCCAAGAACTCATCCACTCACATAAACTCCATAACTAGGTAGTTACATAAGTGTTTCTTAAGAAGTCTCAAGGAAATAAGATAAAGGTTGAAGGGATTATCATATCCACATCCTAACTTCACCTCATGAATTATAAATCACATCTTAATACCTGAAAAAATAAAATTATCTTACATAAAGACAAGAGATAGAGGACAAACACCAAGCAAGAGAGATCATTCATATAGTATTCATGTACAAACTCAAATAAACACAATATGAAATCATAGAGAAAGGGAAATTAACTCTTATTTTCATATAAATATGTTATTTAATTAAAAAATGGGTATGTATATGCCATATCACAAGAGGAATAAGTATCTTACAATGAGAAAATGAGAGATATATAGAAGAAAGCAAGATAAAATAGGAGGAGAAAACCTTGAATCCTAAATTAATGAAATTAAACCACCATATTTTGAATACACAACATATAATGGAGATTTTTATGCCTTAATTTATATTTTTATCCTTTATACTCACCCTTTATTTCAATTTAAGCTCATTTTGACATCAAAAGGCTTGTTTTTCTCCCATTGGCCTAGAAAAGGCTCTTAAGGTCTAAAACCTTGATGACTTGAGTGATTCCATCATCTAGTAAATGGAAAAATTCTTAAAGTTATATAATTCCCTTTAATTACACACTTACCTTTAAAATACATTAAATTACCTTAACTTTCCCACCTATTTTCTATGCCACATCTCCACTTGGTCTTCTAGAAGCATCTAGTAACTTTGTGAAGGCTTGTCACTTTAGCATTTTATGTTTGGTAGACCTTGAGGGTTTGTTTGAATTTTATATTTGATTATTGAGTAACCATTTATTGTATATTAAAAACCTTAAAAAAATACCATGATACCTATAACTCTTTTGTACTCCATTAATGTTGGACTTCGAGATCTAACGTTTTTTCATTGGTTGCTATAAAACTCTCATTCAGGGTCATCTTGACACCATGGTAGCCATATAGGACATGTAAGCGAAATAAATACATAAATAAAATGAATATAATGATTAAAATTAAGTTTTAGTCTTCATTAAGAACCTAAAACAATGGTGGATAACTCTATTAGACCTGTAACTATGAGCTTTTCTAGGCCATTTTGAGCTTAAGAAGCACCATGAGAGTTTCTAACTTGGTGGATATTCATAATTTGAGAATATAATATGTATAAATATTATTTTAAAATATAATATATGATTTCACATACCTCAAAACAAAATTTAAGCTCTTAATTAGACATATAACACTTGATTCCAACTCCATGTGTGAGCAAGTGAGAATCCTTGAAATGCTTCTTTAACAAACTTATAATTCATCATTTTATATATAATAAATTATATTATGATAATTAAAAAACTTTTAAAAATTTAATCACATAAAAAAATACCTCCATGTAAAATTTAAATTTATTTAATCGAGTAGAACTCAAGATATGCATCTTTTGGGGTTGTCTTAACTTACCTTGTCTCATTTTTGAACATTTATAGCTCTGAGTTTCTCCATTTTATTGACATTTATGTGGTTAAAATAGTTTATTATTTTTTAATTATGACCCATAATTACTCATTCAAATATTTAAATCATTTTTTGGAAATTTTAAATCAATGAAAACATCCAGAACCATCAATTTGTGCATGCTACACACTCAAACAATGAGAACCATGAAACCTAGGAAGAGAGAAAAAGACATATATTGAGATTTATTAGGTATAAATAACTAATTATTTTTTAATTTTTACATATAATATAAAATATAACTTTTCCAATAATTATTTTTTATCATTAAATCCTTTAAGTGCCTCAAAAATGCTTTTTCGACTGTTTACATTTGCATGCCAAAACCGTAAATCTTGCCAACATGCACTTTTTTAATTTTTACCTATAAAAATTAATGGAGGAAGGTTTAAATAGGTCAAATATGTCCCATAATATCTCAAAATATATTTTTTTATTAAAAATATCAAAAAATTAAAAAATTCTCCAAAAACCAAGTTGTGAGGGTTTAAGAAGGGTTTTACTCCTTAACGATTGTTCATAGAGTTGTGAAAATTAGTGGCTTGATAAATTATTGTAAAATGAATTATAAAAACTTATACAACAAATAATATAATATCATATTTCCATTCAAATTTTGGAGCATGTACTAAGCATTTGAAAATTCATCTTGAGCTCCTAGTTGCATGCTTGGCCAAGAGAGTGCATTTTGGCCTAAAACACCAAAATTCATATTGGAAAGGCTTGAAAACTTTGTTTAAGGTCTAAAAAAAAATTATAATTCCTAAAATATCTCACTCAATAATTTTTAATCTTAAATTATGTAAATAATTTTTTTGGTCACCTGTGAGTGGGCATAGGCTTCTTAAGGCTTGAGATAGGGTTGTTGCTCTCCATCTTGATTAGAGGCCTTAAAAAGTCATTAAAAATAATTTAAAAACTTTGGATGATGTATTTGGATACTTTTATACCCCTTTAAAAAAATTTATCCATCAAAATAATCTTGGAATCAACTTTGGAAGACTTGTAACTTTCTGGGCATGAAGGTGTGCATTGATCTCTCAAGCTAGTTGAGGCTCCTCAATCTCTTTGGGCCTCTTTAGGTGATGTAATGATATCATGTGTCTACTAATAAAAATTAATTAAAATTTTAAGGGATATAAATAAATTTTTAACCCATTTATACAAGCCATTTAGACCTGTAACTTTTATTAGTCAATAATTAATGGAGAATGGCAATTTTACTCAAAACCTTAAAACTTGATTTAACCTTGATGATGGAAACATAATTCTTGAAATGGATTATCCTATAATATTTATTCCTTTTTAAAATTTCTTGATCATATCATTCACTCTCTAACACTTTTTTTCATGTTTGAGGCTCTCTTTAGCCCTATCTCTTTGTAGCCCTATTTTTAGGTAAAGCTCCTTGTTGGGAGAAATCCAAAGGTGACCTAAAAAAAATAATAATATATTTGAAAAAACATTTTGATCATTAATTTGTGTGATTATTTTAATAACATAACTCCAAAGGTATGTGCACTTACTCTACCCTTTTCTCTCTCTAATTATGCCTCTTTTAGGCTTGTGAGTTTCAAGGCTAAATTTTTGACTTTTTAATCTATTTTACATATGTAAACTATATAAAATCATGTGATTGAATTTTATTGTTCTATCATGATACTCCATGTCAAATTTAGAGGTCTAGTTCATTGTACAAATGTGAAAACCAATAAGTTCCCTTCCTAGGCATGCTAAATGCATAGGCTTGAGAGAGTGGTGAACTAGAGAACCATTGATAATATATTATAAACTATTGGTAAGGTGGTTTATGATTTTTTTGAGATGAAAAAACATATAAAAATCTCATATACTTCTAATGGTGTGGAACTAGGTGACACCCTCATTGAAGGACCTCTTTCAAACTTGTACATCATAGGATAAAGGTCCAAAATTATATTCTGGATGATCTTAACACCTTAAACTGATTTTAGAGTCATTTGGGAGGCCATTAAAAATACCTTATATGATTTAAAAATAATTTCAAACTTTTTTACTAAGCAAAACCCACAAAAAACTTATTCAACCATGCCTACAAGAAGACCAAAACTACACACTTCTTCACTCAAACATATCTCCTCCACTCTAAATGAATTATAATGGTATCGACCATATTTTAAGGGGTAAAATTTTAAAAAATTATGTGTATTAATTCAAAAAAAAAATTTATTCATAAATCCTCACTTAACCTTTAAAATTTCTATTTGAAGGCTCATCAAGTGACTTAATGCACTTTTGGTTTTTTTTGGCAATATGGCTCCAAATGACCTTGTTCTTGGCTCATTTAAGGAAATTATTGGATTATATTCCTATTATTCACATTTTTTAATAATTCATACCAATGGATAGTAAAAAAATTAATTTTGGCTAGCATTTATGGTGACCTCCTAGAATTGCATGCTTGCCTATGCCAGAGACCAATAACATTAGTATCCATTTGGAAATTGAGTATCCTCTCTTAATAAACACACTTATTTGAATATTAAAATAATATTCCAAAATATATATAAATTCTCTCCATATTATTAATAAATAACAATGTGCTTAGAGCACTTAGGGAATGAAATAAAATAAAAAGAAGGGACGTGCATGAAGCACTTAGAGGAAAGTAAAATACTATACAATGTGTACAAATTAAAATTAAAAGTATCTTCCTCCTAGACAAAATGGGAAAATTTTAGCATCATTCATTTTAAATGGACAAGAATTAAAAATAACTTTCTTATGAGACACCAAACTTGGTGAACTAGGCTACTTGATTGCCAATATTTTTGGCATGCTCTTCAATGGATTAATTGGGACAAACATGTCTCTAATGTAAAAAAAAATACCTTATTGGTTCAAGGATTTCCTTATTTTGGTATTTATCTTTGGTAAATATCTATAAGCTCACTTCATAATGGGTTATAGGATAACTTACAAACATTTCACTTGATGACTCTTTTGAATGTGAAGGTTGGATATCTAGGCTTAGGTAAAAGAGTTATAGTTCATCCCAAAAGGCAACTTCCTTTTGGTCACTTGCAAGAGAGATAGTCTCAACTTCACCAAGACTCAATTTATAGTAGATAGATTTTTTTTATTCCTCTATATATAATGGAGGCTCATCATTGCAAGCAAGGTCTAACTCATCATACCTTTGAGGCTCTTGATTTGACCAATCTTCTTCAAACCTGAAGACATCAACACTACATTAAAATGACACCTCATTCTAAGATTGATCAATTAATAAAACCACATTCTAACCTTAATCATGTTCATCTATGTATAATGGACATTTGGTAGTCCATTCAAGATCTATCCCATATTTTTCTTGAGGATTGTCATCTCCAAGCTCTATTTCATTAGTGTCAAATCCGTGCCAAGAAGGTTGATCCAACCTTGATTTATACTCCTCTAAATGAAGTGGGTTTCATATTATGATATATTCATCATAAAAAATTGTATTATCCTCTTTTGTCTCACCTATGATTTTGAGTTGCTCCTATATCCTTGGTAAAATGGGTTCCTTCTCCAAAATGGGAATGGTGGGAGGGTGAAGAGGTTCACCTTGATTTCAACTTAGGAGAGTACTAATCCAACTAGGTATATTGAGAGGTTCCTTTGGTGGATCTTGAGGAGGGTAGAGTGGGTCTTGGAACTCTTTTAAAGTAAGATCATTGAGATGAGATATTCATAAAGTAGTTTTTTTTTAAACCAAAACTTCCCCCTTCTCGAAGATTGATTTTTGGGTTGCCAAAACTAACACCTCTTCCTTAATCTCTGCACCTTCATTAAATAATTTCCATGATGAAAATGTAGAGGTTGAAACCACCTTATTGTCTTATTTTTATTGAAAATGCCTAGGAGAGAGTGGTCTCACTATTTATGTCATTGTGTAACAACGATCATTGGCATAGGGAGAGATCAATGGTGGAATGGATTCATGCTCTTGAAGTAGAGTATGTGTAGGTGTAGGATAGGATAAATTGATTCGTTTAAGTCTGATATGTTCTCTTTCCCAATTATCTAAAACATTTTCAATGGATAGTGCCGACTCTTTCATCTTTAACTTCTCAATATGTGGATAGTCACTTTCTTTAATGGATGCCCACACACTTCAAAACTAATGCAAGAAGCTCCTTATCACCTCCATGGAATGAATGGGAATTATTTTACAATTTAAACCTCCTTATTTATTTTCAAGATTTATCTCCCTTGGTTTAATATTTATTATTTTATTCTTGACAAGGATGGGCATTGACAAGGTTGGCTACGGGGCTGATTTAAAGCTCTTGGAAGCTGAGCTTTAGGATTTTGGAGGGGAGAGAAAACATAAGACCAATTTAAATGAGCCTAATGATCTTAATAAGTTATAAACACACTCTCCAAGATTTATACCATGATTTTCAAACACATTTTGTTTTCCATCACCTAAACTACCCATTATTCACCCTTAAAAAATAACCACCTATTCTTGACAAACTAAAGAGATCTCCTTGAATCTTGTAGAACATGGATGGGGATGACTAAAAAATTTATAAACCCTTACCAATATCCCTTATTAACTTCATATAATCTGATAATTATTTCTTGAATCCTTACAATGATGTAATAGGATAAACATAGTCTTAATAAGGGGGATTAGAGGACTAATTTGAATACAAGAAAGGTTGATCTTAGTCATATGTATGGCTGAGAGGGAGGAAAAGGCCATGATAGGGATGACAGGTTGTTTCATGTATCCTTGGGGGAAACTCATAAATTTTATTATCTTTGTATGAGTGATGTGGAGGTAGAGAATAAGAATGTTTATCAAAAGAGGTTTGAGTATACATACCAAAGTTCTTATTTTGGGCACTTAGTCTACTTGATCAGATGATATTCATATTGGATTCACCATTAATGTTTTAAAATGTTTTTATTAAGTCTAATTACACTGAAAAGCAACACCAAGAACACTTCAATGAAGTTATTAATCCTATTAGGCATGCTAGAAACTATTGTGGCATAGATTTACACCCTTAGAGAGGGTTCTTCAGGATCTCTCAAACCTACCCACATGATAGGATCACTTCTAGGCTATGGGTATCTTATAATGGAAATGAACCTTTAGGTTATGGGCTAACTCCCTAGATGTATCAAATAAGATCTTGGTAAATGACTCTAAACTATTTCTTTCCAAAGAAAAGGGTTATAAAAAGGAGAAAAGGATAACTAAAAAGGAAAAAAAGGTGATACACCAATATTTTTCAGTCCTCCTTGCTATGAAACACACATAGATGATAGCCAAGAACTCATACACTCACACAAACTCCATAAATATCTAGCTGGATAAGTTTTTCTTAAGAATTCCTAAGGAAATAAGACAAAGGAGGAAGGTATGATCATATATATAGCCTATCTTCATCTCATGACTGATATAACACATCCTAAGAACTAAAAACATAAAACTATCTTACATAGAGGCAAGAGAGAGAGGACAAACACCAAGAAAGAGATCATTCACAAATTATTCATGCATAAACTAAACTAAACACAAGATGAAAGAATAGATAAAGGTAAATGAACTCTTATATTTCTATCAATAGGTGTTTTCATTACAAAATGGGTAGGGTTATGCCATACCAAAAGAGGAAGTAGTATATTATAATGAGAAAAATGAGAGATATATAGAATGAACTAGAGTTGACAAATATATGGGATGGAATAGGGAAGTTGGTATTAAGATTTATTTTTGACTAAATTTTGCAAAAAGCATTGGCTAGATTCAAATAGAGTCTCCAAGGACTAACTTTAGAAGACATTGAGGCTAAGTTAATTTTGGAGAGGAAGAAGTCCATTGAAGTATAAATATTTCAAGTAGGATTCAGAGCGATTAAAGATGATCATGAAAGGCTAATAACACAAGTGAATAGGGTGAATAGACTATCTCTACTAGATATGAGCATAATAAGGGCACAATATGTGGTGGGATACAAACATTATCAATAATTAGAGGCCAAGAATTAGTCTAGTTCAACACCAACTACTATTTCAACAAGTGCATCATCTATAAATTCTAGTTAAGTTCTATCTACCACTTCAGTTCTAACCATGACAATGAGTAGTACCATGTAATCACCAAGCAAGCCTTAGTTAAAGGCTAATTTTGTACAATATTTTGCATATACTATTTATTTAAGATAAAAATGGATATTTAATATTTTCTACATTAATGTTATAATTAAGTAGATTCTTTTTGATAGCATGCAAACATTGTATGACTATTGTAATTTATGAGTTATAACATAGAACTTTTTTTATTGAACTAGGACTTACATTATGTTCATTTTGATATAACCTAAGGTTTTAATAAACTTTTAGGATATTTCAACCCCTTCCCCAAGTCTTTAAGTAAATTTAAAACCCTCTTTCAAAGGTTTGAAGTTTTGATCAATATAGAAAGAAATCGATTCATTGATTGTCATGCAACTGTGTTTGTTCTCTCTTCTTCCATTTTTATGTTATTGAGATTTTAACTCCCTTATTTGTATCAAATCATTAATTTTTAAGTGTGAAAATGCTATGGATAATCTTGGTTGTTATAATTTATGTATATTTATCTTATATGTGCAACATCTATTGAATATTAGTAAATTTCATTGATTTGAGAAATTAGTTTAGACCGTGTTGATATTTTGAGGTGTGGATGATTATTTATTTTTGGTATAGTATTCTAGGTGGGTGTTATATCTAATCTAGATAGCTTCTTGGTTTGATATGTAATCTCTCCACTTAGGGTGTACAAAAATAAATATAAATAGAGTAACCATTAGTTTAGACCATTAAGTTCATGTACTTATTCCCCTAGCTTGCTTAACCATGTTTTATTTGTAAGTGTGAAACATCTATAAATGACAAACATTGTTCTTGGAGATACTCATCCACCAAAGAAATAGCCTTTGGAGTAACCTTTTAATAACATAGAGCCTTATTTTATGTTTTAACTTTCTTATTTTGATATCTACTCACAATAGAGTAATTATCCACCTAGCCAACTCACCAAGTGTTTGTTTCTTTTAGATTTCACACATCCATCCATAAACCTAGTTAAACAACATGCAAGCTCAACTTCCTATTCCACCAATTAGTTATTTTAACTGCATACCTATAACTCATTCCCTAGAGTGTAAATTCATTTATATAGAGATCCTAAAACATTATAGGCTACCTCATTCAAGTTATATGGGATACATATAACCCACATCGAGACCCACCAATCATGTGTTATAGAATATTGGTTATAATTTAGATTTTATTATTATCTTGTTCAGAATGGGCATGTGCCCATTCTACACAAGATTAAAATACTATAAAAAACAAAAAATACTAATGTCTTTTATAAAATTAGGCACAATCCCATTCTAATCAAGAATAAAATATCATTTCTATTTTATTACAATTCATTTTTAAGATAAAATGCAATAATAAAAATTTAATATCAAATAGAAACATCTCATCCTCATGCATATACATATCAGGTCTAATTATCTATAGGATATTTCTAGGTATAATAAATTATACAACAAATGACATATGTAGTTGTCTGATGTTGTGGTACTATTGTAAGGTTTTGTAGTATACTTGTATGTCTAGTACTCCACTAAAGAATGCCCCCAAACTTATGTTATAAAATATTGGTTAGAATGTGGATGTTAATATTATTCTTATCTTTTTTAGAATGGGCATGTTCCCATTCTACACAAGATTGGAATAATATCAACTGCAATTTTTTTTATCTTCTATATAATGGGATCAATTAATAAAAAAATTAATGTCTTGTGTAAAAGTAGGCACAATCCCATTTTGATCAAGATATTAAATTTCATCTTCATTTAATTAAAATACATTATTAAGATCAAATATAATAATATAAATTAATATCAAATAAATACATCTCATCCTCATTCATATACATTTTAAGTCTAATTCTTTGTGGGATGCTGCTAAGTACAATTGATTATACCACAAATGACATATGTGGCTATATTATGTTATGGTACAATCAAAAGGTTTTGCAATATATTATTACATTCGATACTCCACTAAATAATCCCTCAAGTTTGTTTTATATAATATTGGTTATAATGTGGATGTTCATATTATTATCATCTTGTTTATAATGGGCATGTGCACATTTTACACATGATTAGAGTACTATCAACTACAAAAAATATTTATCTTGTGTATAATGAGATTAATTGATAAAATTTTTAGTGTCTTATATAAAATCTAGCAGAAGCCCATTATTATAAAGATATAAAATATCATCTCCATTTTATTACAATGCACTATTAAGAATGTTATGCTTCAAAAGTGCACCCTTACTGAGAACATGTGCATGTTCTCACTTATGTTGATGTAATGGAAAATATCCAAGGTGTGGGACCTTATAATTAGAAAGAATATCCATATGAAGGGCTGGTTATATTTGGTACACTCACCTTGTTCTATCTAAACTATATAATTATGTGAAATCTTGAATAAGAAAAGGGGTAGAACGAACTATGTTTCCTTTAAAATCCTATATATTATTTTTGATTGAGCATTATTATCTCAAACTTGATTTGGGTATTGATCTGATGCTAATGACTTTAGAACTACATTTTAATTTTTACAAGGTCAACGTCTCACTTTTGGGTAGCATCTTATTATATTTTGACTGGCTTCCTTTTATAGGACCTACATATTATATTTAGAGATATGTGTTTTGGAGATATAATCTACCTTCCATAATTATTAATTAGCATCTTATTTGTTTATGCTTGGCCAGTGCGTATTGTGTCAATCAATTACCTATGTCCTATTTTTGTCTTTATCTATAAGTGCATGGGGTTGTGAATTTTGTTGTTAAGATCATCATTTTATATTTTTGGTTTGTGTACCCTATCTTTAGATATCATTTAAATTTGATAGGCATCCCTATATGATGGTTAGTGCTTAAGAATAATTGTGCCATGCCTAGAAAAGTGATGTTCCACATATATTAACAAATATTATTATATTTTCAACACTTAGCCTATGTTGAGTTTATATATGAAAACATTGAATTAGTATTTAAAAACATCAAATGAAATAAGAAATAATCTATATATTAAAATCCAAGGTGATAAGTCATTGATATTTAAATGGCTATGCCAAGCTCCTCTAGTGGGTGTCATTATTCCCTACATTTAATCAACTTTCTGTTGATGTCATATTTAACCAGGGCTATGTCTAAATCTATATGCAGAAAGAAGAATCGTATCAATTTAGTAATTGATTTTAGGTATCTATATTTTTTATTTTTGTTTTTGGTGGTTTTTAATGTCTTAAGGACTTCTTGGTCAAAACCTTATTGAAATCAAACAATGAAAATTGCTGAAAGTAAACACACGTTTGCAGAAATGATTTTTCTAGAAGAAAACACATGTTTGCAGAAATGAATTTGCTATAAGTAAACACACATTTGCAGAAATGAATTTTCTGGAAGTAAACACACTTTTACAAAAATGAATTTGCTAAAAGTAAATACACTTTTGTAGAATAAAATAGATTGCTAGTAAATGATTGCAAAGAAATGAGAATTTAATCTAAAATGCTTGCAGGAACAAATTTACAACAAATTTTAACTTTAAGGAGTTAGAAGCATTTATACATTTAACAAAGTTACCTATTTTATTGAATAAAATATAAATACTGACCAAAAATGAAGATCCTGGTTCTTTAGAGGAGTGGACCCTTGCTCTGCCTAGAAATAGGATTGAATAATTTAATTTGATTTTAAAATAGAAATGGATATTTCATTGATAAAACATTATGTATTACAAAATGTACTAATATATCCTTTTTTCTCTCTATTCTTCAGTGATCTTCTTCTCTCTATATCTTAAATTCCTAGGTCTGCATATATAGATGCTTTAATGGTTGTAATTATTTCATAGATATGATGGAATGGAATTGCACCTAGAATAGATGCTAAATCAAGATGTGACTGGATGTCCAGCTATGTGATAAATATCTTGGATCTAAAAATATGAAAATTGGGAATCTATTCCTAATTTAATGGGATAATTTACCTGATAGATCACCAGCCATTTTGGAATAGATCCTTATCAGTTCTATATCTAGATGTGAAAGTTCTAGAGCTTATCTACAGGAGTACCGGAGCTAATTCAGATAATTTTGGGGTTAAATATAGAGTTCTAGAGCTAAGTCTAAAATGTGACAACTTGAAATAGTATGGTGGAGTTCCAAAACTAAGCTGAATTGATTCCAATGCTTCCAAAAATATGTAATCCACTTCATATTTGTTCTTTAGCCTGATGATGACCTATTTTATTGCAAAACTTGAATTTTCCAACACACTTTTTAGGAATTACAGGGTTTTTTAAATGTTATAATCACAATCAACAAAAGATGGATAATTACATCCTAACTCATCTCAAATCAAAATAAAAGTTACAAAATGCAATCAAGCTTAATAGAAAGAAAGAGTAAGATGAGGTCATTTATTATACATTTATCAGGCATATCCTGGCCTCATCATTTCCCCCCATACTTACTTGTTTGTAAGTCCATTTACAAACTTCATTCTTCAAATTTAGGATATATATCCTACATTCCATTTGATTTCTCAGATCAAATGGCTAGAAGTGAATATCCCAATGCTTTGATCCAGAGGTATTATACCCAGCTCTTGCTTCTACTTTTCTTTTTCATTCCACAAATTGAGTGGTATTTTGAATTTCTCTATTTTTCCAAGGAGATATGGCAGTGAGAAGTAGAGGTGGCCTTGTCCGCATGCCTATCCATATTCACTAGGGTGTTTCATTGATCTAATGAATTATTTTGCATAATTTTTTTCCCTTTATAGACTCCAGATCGAATTTGAAGGGGATATTACTTCCCTTATTTTCAATGCCACTAGAATAAATTTCCATATTTTAAACATGCATCATAGATATTATCAAAATTTGCTTTATCATAAGAGGTGAAGACATCCATGCTTTACTGTAAATTGAAAAGATAAGGTCCCTTGAATTTTTCATTAAATGCATTAGATTGGAAATGTGTAGCAAAGGTGAGTGGGTTACCATAATGAATTCTCATGCAGAGACTAGATGAACTAGCCTTTGACCAATGCTTTGACTCCCTTTCCTGCCATGCAATATAATTTTGAAGAATAGAGACAAATGTGTTAAGGTAGCTTTCCCCTACATATAAATTTATCATAACACCTGTATTTCTTTCTAGCATAAAATTGCAGAGGTAAAATTCACAAAGAAGGTGTTTCTATTTTGTATTTGCTAAGGAGTAGGTGGCTAAGAAATAAAATTCATCTTTTATTTCATGTGGAAGGCCACATGCTATCCTTGCCAACTACCAGTGAATGAATTGTTCTTCTAAAAACATGCTACAAATAGGAGATCTTTTGCACGCAAGTAGTTTCTCACTCAAAATACAAAATATTTGTATTTTCACAAGGCATTTATACTTATCATTTTCCTCCTTGTAAAATTTGTCTTCCCATTATTTCCTTGCTTTCTCTTCTTCCACTAGTTTGCCTTTCAAGTATATATTGGATGCCTTGATTACACTGAATTCTTTGCATGTATCATCCCATAACTACTTGAGTGGTAGATAAGTTAATTTAGTCTATGTAGAGTGTTGTCCCCCAAAAATATCTCTCATTTTTGGGACAACATTTGAACTATTTTGGTCCTACAGACCAAAATTCTCTCTTCCCTTTCTGAAATTTGTCCTGGGCATTCAAATTCCTCATTTTTCAAACTTCACGAGAATCTACGGACTCTACAGGCCAAGTTCAATGGGATTTATAGTTTGATTTCTATAGAATTGATTTCTATGGACTCTACAAGTAGGTTCATTTCTACAGGTTCAAAGGCTTTTGTAGGTGGGTTCAACCAAAAGAATCAGTTTCTAATACTTGGTCATTTTTGAGATTGTTTCAGTGCCTTGGTTCAATCAAAAATCTCCATTGGCAAGCATCTAAGCAAAGAAGGCTCAAACCATTGAACCATTGAACCACTTTAGTTCAAAGGCTTAATGAGTTCAAAGTTTAATAGGTTAAATGATTTCAGTTCAATGGCAAGTTCAATCAAAGGAACGGTTTAATGGCTTGGTTCAACCAAGCGGTTCAACTCTTTGTTTCACTAAGTTGGTTCATCTGCTTTACTTTGACACTTTGGTTCATCCTTTGTTTCAATCAAATGGTTTTTCAGTTGGTTAAAAAGATTCATTTGAACCATTGAACTAAAGCTTGGTTCAATGATTGGTTTAATGTTTTGGTTCATTCAATTAGTTCATCAGTTTGAACCATCAGCTTGAACCATTTTGGTTCAAAGCTTGGTTCAACAGATTGGTTTAACATTTGGTTCAAATAAAGTAGTTTAATGATTTGGTTCAATCAAATGGTTCACTCACATGATTCAAAGAAGTGGTTCAAATGCAAAAGATCAAAGAATCCTCCCAAAAGACAAGTGCCCTTGCGGAGGGCAGTTGGTCGACAAATGTACCCTTCAGAAGGGTCATTTTCAAAGAAGGTTGCAAAGGTAATTCTTTCAAATTTTTGTTTAAGGAATTCAAAAAAGACTAAGGAAAGAAGAAATTCCTTCAGATTTTTTGTCCAAAGGAATTCCTTTGGATAAAAAGTCTGAAAGAATTCAGAGAAGCTGCGGGCAGAAAGCCTGAAGAAAATTCCAAAGGCAAAGAAAAATTGATCATAATAATTTCTGTAGACTTTTTATCCACGAGAAATGTTCATGGACTTTTTTTCCATGGGAATTTGTCCATGGAGAAAGCCCAGGGAAAATACCTAAGGAGAAAGCCTGAGAAACCGTCTGTAGGAAAACCTGTGAAGGACTTCTAAGGAAAAGGCCACCAAAGGACCCTAAAGGGTAGGTGCCCTTACGGGGGACTCTCAGCTACCAAATTAAAGGACATTTACCCAAATCTAAAGGGTCACCTTCCCTCTGGGAAGATGTAAAATAAGAAATCTAAAGGAAGAATCTAGTGACCCACAGGAATAAAGAAGCCTGAAGGCCATCTAAAGACTGGTCGAAGGGCAGATACCCTTGCAGGGGGTTCTTCCTGACCCAAAGCAGTTCATTTCTAATGGCCTAAAAGGGTAGGTTCTTATTGGGAAAGTGTATAATAAGAAATTCAAAGAAGGACCAAGGGGTGACATGCCTGAAGACGTCAAATTCAAGACAACAAACTAGCCATTGAAAACGTAGTGACGAGCGCACAAATGTCAATATCAAAGCTCATAAAATAGCCATTGATCCTTCTAATCTATAGACCAAAATGCATTCATAAGATTTAAGGCCAAGACCAGTAGGAAGAAAGGAAGGAAAAAAATAGAAAATTGAATCTAGGACTTGATTTAATTAACCAAAAAAGGAGGAATGATGAAGGAAGGATTAGATCACCAGGTGGACATTGAAAGTTAAAAAATTTCAATAGTGTGACTTGTTTCTCTACATTGAGAAAAACAAATGGGTAGATGCCCCTAATTTCTAGCCTATCTTCCTAATAGTTTTCAATGCAACATGCTGTGTTACTATTCTTGAGTCCTTCTTAAAGAGGCTATATAAGGGACTCTCTTTTATTGTAAATATATCTCTTTTTGACAATCAGAATGAAACTCTTCCTAAATTGAAAGGCATTACTGAAACTTTGAGCTCAAATTGTTGATCATATTTTGTTATTGGAATAAAAAAGCAAGTGATTTTTTAGACTTTGTGTTATGATATCTTTATTGTTGAGGAAAATATTCTTATGTCTTTTCCCTTAATATATCTTTTGTTCCTTTAATTTAACAAGTAGAATTAGTGACAGTAGTCAGGAAGGTGTCTTGAGGAGTTAACTATGGAGAGACTTTCTACCCCCATAATTGCCTTTAGGGTGTTTTCATTTCATTTCTATGTAAAGGACTTTGGGATGACTGTGTGCCCTCATTGTCCTTTGTATCTTACTCTTGAGTAATTCAGATGGAGACATTGTGCTGCATCTCGATTTGTTGGTTACTACATCCTTGGTTACATTTTGTTGTTACTACTAGGATTACTCTTGTAGCTAGCTGAATAGTACTTTTGAAAGAAGAGGAGTGTTGTCTATCATTTCCATTGAGTTTTTCCTTTGATCTACACACATCATCTCTGAAAAAAGAGAGATGGATGGTTTTTCCTACCCTTGAGTATTATTTTCTATTTATATACATATATAGCATATCCATAGGGAACCTCCCCTTGATGAGAGGAGAGATCAATCTCCTTTTGATGTGGTAAACCTACACATTTGGATGAATAATCTTCCTAATTTAGCTGATCAGATCTATTTTGTTTATCAATACATTGATCAAGAAAATATTCAACCAATAATTTTTGGTGACTCTGCTAGGGACATACATGATTTTGTGCAATTTAGAACCTCATGTTTTAGATTAAAACATAACCTGTGTCTTACCCATTATCATTATAACCCTTATCCATTATAGATTCTAGTGACTCTTTTACTTGATATACCCATTATCCATTTATATCCTTACCATTCACCTCCACACTAATCGAGAAAGAATGCATAGTTTAAAGCCTCAAGCTTTAAACTAAAGCAAGGTCATTTCTTTTCCATTTTTGTCTCACAATCTAGCAGATTCAAGGTATACATGAAGCCAAACGGCTAAAGGTATCATTGACCCTGTATTTAAGTTGGTATAACAAAGTGATTTTGATCTGTTTCCTTCACCATCTCGTCTCCAATGAGCCAAGAGCTTTCCTCCTACTAAAGTCAGATCTCCATTGCCAGACGAAGTATCTACTTCTACTGTTGATAAAGCTTTACCAATAATTACCACTCTGAGATTTTTTATTCCTCCTTTCCATAATCCTACAATGGTAGTTCAAGGCCCTTAGGGTAATGCTTTTGGTCCTCTCAATCTTACTCCACCTCTACATGAGCTTTCATGTAGTTTAAGGAAGAATTCCCCCAAATTCTATGGTGATGGGAAAGTTCATCCTGATGAACACATTGCAGCCTTCAGAATAGCTTGTGGAGTAATCAAAGTATAATTTGAAGATGTAGCAGTCAGGATTTTTGGAGAGACACTACAAGGTGATGCTATAGATTGGTTTTATCATCTACATGCTCGGTCAGTAACTGATTAGAATACCCTTAAAGCTAAGTTTGAAGCTAGATTCAAACCTACAAAAGATGCACATGCACTTCTGGCTCAACTTACACAGATGAAGAAAGAGCCTCATGAACCAATGAGGGACTTCATAGCCAAATTTGACAAACTAAGGAACATAATTCCTATAATTACTCAACCTATATCTAATAATCTCAAATGCTTCTTCATTAATTCTTAGTTACTTGAAGTAAGTTTTCTTTTGAGACGTGCTAGTCAAATAGATCTTGTTATAGCTCAAATTTTGGCCACTGAGGTAGAAGATGATCTCATCTTAGTAGGGAAGATAAGAAGAGATCTAAATAGAACTAGACCTTCATCATCTTCTGAATATTCATCTACAAGCACCACTGATCCAATGGTGCAAAAGTTGGAAAATGAAGTGCTAGCCTTGAAAAGACAAATAGCTCAAGGAATGTCTTCTGCTCCTTGATACAAAGATATGCCAAGAAGGACATTCCCAAATTAGTCATATCAGGGCAATGCTGCCAAGAATCAAGGGCAATAGAATCACCTTCCTCCTCCATAAGGGAAACTTGCCCTGAAAGCTCCTCCAACCAATTAAATAATGGGATATCTTGAAATAGAATCTAAGTTCTCTTTTTAGCCTAAATTGAATCAAGAAAATAACACTGATATCCTTATAGAAGATCAAGAAGAATCAACTGGCAACTCCCACATTGGTTATCTGAACTAACAGGATGAACCCAGAAGCAAAGGAGAAGCTATTGATGGATCATATGTAGTGTTTACCAAGTCCAAGAACAAATCAGTCTAGCAAGCTGATAAAGGGAAGTTAGAGGAGCAACCTCAACTAGAAATTACAATTGCTAAGCATGGAACCACTCTACCTTTTCAATCAAAGGATTTGGTGATCACCCAAAATTTAAGTACATCAATTTCACCTTCACCTTCTACTTCAATCTTGTAAACCTACCCTCCTCCCATCCCTCCTAAAACATAGAAATTTGAACTACCTTTCTCTGTACCTAGCTCAATTCATCCATTTGACATAATCAATCATGTCAAAAAGACAAAAATACAAATGTCTAAATTTGAATATTTGCAAGCTGATCCTAATCAATTGGATAAGTTGGTCCAATGTGTCAAGAACCAAACCATCCCTAAAAGACAATATGTTAAGAAAACAATTCCTAATTCCCTAAATAACATGCCCATTCTAAATAATCTTGTCATTACTCCTCTAGCTGCCCATGGGAAAATAGAACCTTTCTATGTTTCCCTGTTAATAAATGGTTATCAACTCAATAATTGCATCATTGATTTTAGGGCATCTGACATTGTCATGCCTACTAAAGTAGCTGAGTCTTTAGGTCTCACAATGACCAAGACATTTGGGAGATGTTTCTCCATGGAGAACAAGCAAGTACCATTGCTTAAAGATGCCCAATTGGCATTGGTAGCCTTTCCAAACAAGAGAATCAAGATGACTGTCTTGGTGGCTGACGTCCCAACATCCTATGGCATTTTTCTTAGATGAAATTTTTTCAAGGACATGGGAGGAGAACTAAGTATGGACCTATCTGAATTAAGGATCCTTATCCAAGGTGTAATGAAGATATTGCTCCCTGAAAAGGAGGCAAAATACGTGGTCACCCAAACATCAGCCCCTACAACACAAATTCTATTTGAGTCTTCAGGCAAGGGTGATTATTTATTTACCAAAGAGGATGTTCATGTTTCTCCTATAGCTTAAAATCCAAGAATTGATCCGAACAAGACTTTAAGAGAATTGGTAGAGCACAGTACAAATAAGGATGGATCTTCCATCTCTAATGAAGAAAAATCTGATAGGAGATCAACTTCTGATGATGCTTCAATCCTAAAATCTAATGGTAGCAATTCTTCCACCAAAGATAGAGTTGGGACTGTGTTGACATCTCCTTAAGGAGATATTATTCTTTCATGTAATTTGCAAGTTAGCAACACCAACAACATAGCTAGATGTGAATCTCTGTTGCTTAGATTAAAGATTATTCAAGATGAAGAGATCAAACTCCTTCACATCGAAGGAGATGCTAAGCTGATAATATGTCAAGAGTTTGATATGGACAATCCAATCATATGCTGGAATGAACTAGAAGAACAACCAGTTATGGTAACGGACCATGCTACTACAAATCAAAATCAGGCAAAGGAACCCTTTGCCAAGAAAGCAAGGAGTTATGGCTCTCAAATTGAAGACCACATCCTGCCATGGGACAAGAAGAAGAAAGAGTCAATAGGAAGATGTAAAAAATTAGTTTCCTGGTGGAGAGCTCCATTCACCCATCACTATTTCTGGGGACAAAATGTCTTCTTGCTAGTTTACCAAGATGGCACACTATTTTTATTGTCTCTAAAGAAGTAGCATATGAAATACTTCAATTCTTGAAGTATCAGATCATTTCATCTGTACATATGTATATTTGTATAGTTTTTAATTCTATTTTGGTTTGTTTGTTTCCATTTTTGATGCCTTCCATTTCTAGGTAGCATGACTCCATAGCCCAATGGTACACATGAAGACACTAGAGATTATAGATTCTACTCCCTTCAATTCTTTGTGTAATTGACAGAAGTTCCCCAAATAGAGCTAGCTATTGTCCCCCAAAAATATCACTCATTTTTGGGAGAACATTTGAACTATTTTGGTCCTACAGACCAAAATTCTCTCTTCCCTTTCTGAAATTTGTCTTGGGCATTCAAATTCCTCATTTTTCAAACTTATCACAAATGTACAAACTCTACAGGCCAAGTTTAATGGGCTTTACATGTTGATTTCTATAGACTTGATTTCTATGGACTCTGTAGGTAGGTTCATTTCTATAGGTTTAAAGGCTTCTGCAGGCGAGTTCAACCAAAAGAATCAATTTCTAACACTTGGTCATTTTTAGGATTGTTTTAGTGCCTTGGTTCAATCAAAAATCTCCATCGACAAACATCTAAACAAAGAAGGCTTGAGCCGTTGAACCATTGAACCACTTTGGTTCAAAGGTTCAATGAGTTCAAAGTTCAATAGGTTCAACGCTTTCAATTCAATGATGGGTTCAATCAAAGGAATGGTTTAATGGCTTGGTTCAACCAAGCAGTTCAACACTTTGTTTCACTCAGTTAGTTCATCTGCTTTGTTTCAATGCTTTGGTTGATCCTTTGATTTAATTAAATGGTTTGTCAGTTGGTTCAAAAGCTTCATTTGAACCATTGAACCAAAGCTTGGTTCAACAGTTGGTTCAATGCTTCAGTTCATTTAATCAGTTCATCGATTTGAACCATCATCTTGAACCATTTTGGTTTAAAGCTTGGTTCAATGGATTGGTTCAATGTTTGGTTCAAATCAAGTGGTTCAATGCTTTAGTTCAATCAAATGGTTCACTCAGATGGTTCAAAGGAGTGGTTCAAACGTAAAAGATCAAAGAAGCCTCCCATAGGACAAATGCCCTTCTGGAGGGCACTTGGAAGACAAAAGTACCCTTCAGAAGGGTCATTTTCAAAGAAGGCCACAAAGTTAATTCTTTCAAATTTTTGTTTAAGGAATTCAAAAAAGACTAAGGCAAGAAGCAATTCCTTTAGATTTTTTATCCGAAGGAATTCCTTCAGATAGAAAGTCTGAAAGAATTAAGAGAAGTTGTGGGCAGAAAGCCTAAAGAAAATTCCAAAGGCAAAGACAAATCAATCAGAATAATTTTTACAAAATTTTTGTCCACAACAAATGTCCACAGACTTTTTGTCCATGGAGAAACCCTAGGGAAAATACCCACAGAGAAAGCCTGAGAAACCATCTGCAAGAAAACCTACAAAAGACTTCTAAGGAAAAGGCCATCGAAGGACCCTAAAGGGCAGGTGCCCTTGCGGGGGACTCTCAACTACCAAATTGAAGGACATTTCCCTGAAGCTAAAGGGTCACCTTCCCTTCAAGAAAATGCAAAATGAGAAATTTGAAGGAAGAATCTAGCGATCCATCAGAATAAAGAAGCCTGAAGGCTATATGAAGATTGCCCGAAGGGCAGATACCCTTGTAAGGGGTTCTTCTCAACCCAAAGTGGATCATTTATAAAGGCCAAAAAGGGTAGGTTCTTTTTGAGAAAGTGCATAATAAGAAATCTAAAGAAGTACTAAGGGGTGACGCACCTAAAGATGTCAAATTCAAGACAATGAACTAGACATTGAAAATGTAGTGACAGGTGTGCGAGTGTAAATTTCAAAGCTCATAAAATAGCCATTGATCCTTGTAATCTACAGACCTAAATGCATTCACAGGCTTTAAGGCCAAGACTAGTAAGAAATGAGGAAGGAATAGAACAACAATTTGAATCTAGGACCTGATTCAATTAACCAGAAAAGGAGGAATGATGAAGGATCAGCTCACTAGGTGGACATTGAAAGTTGCAAACTTTCAATAGCGTGACTTGTTTCTCTAAACTAATAAAAATAAATGGGTAGATGCACTTAATTTCTAGCCTATTTTCCTAACAGTTTTCAATGCAACATGATGTGTTACTATTCCTGAGTCCTTCTTGAAGAGGTTATATAAGGGACTCTCTTTTAGTGTAAATATATCTCTTTTTGACAATCAGAATGAAACTCTACCCAAATTGAAAGGCATTAATGAGACTTTGAGCTTAGATTATTGATCATATTTCATTATTGGAATAAGAAAGAAAGTGATTATTTAGAATTTGTGCTATGATATCTTTGTTGTTGAGGAAACTATTCTTATGTCTTTTTCCTTAATATATCTTATGTTCCTTTAATTCAACAAGTAGAATTAGTGACAACAGTCAAGAAGGTGTTCTGAAGAGTCAACTGTGGAGAGACTTTGTGCCCCCATAATTTCCTTTAGTGTGTTTTATTTTAATTTCTATGTAAAGGACTTTGGGATGACTTTGTGCCCTCATTGTCCTTTGTATCTTAATCTTGAGCAATTCAGGTGGAGACTTTGTGTTGCATCTCAATTTGCTGGTTACTACATCCTTGGTTACATTTTGTTGTTACTACCAAGAGTACTCTTGTAGCTGGCTAAATAGTACTTCTGAAAGAAGAGGAGTGTTGTCTATCATTTCCCTTGAGTTTTTCATTTGATCCACATGCATCATCTCTAAAAAAGAGAGATGGATGGTTTGTCCTACCCTTGAGTATTATTTTCTATTTATATACATATATAGCATATCCATAGGGAACCTCCCTTTGATGAGAGGAGAGATCAATCTCCTTTTGATGTGGTAAACCTACACATTTGGATGACTAATCTTCCTAATTTGGCTAATCAGACCTATTTTGTTTATCAGTACGTTGATCAATAAAATATTCAACCAACACAGAGACTATTGAGATAGAGGTTTGTATTGTACATTTTTCCTCATTTTCCATCAGTTGCCTTTTAATCTCTGTTAATTATTCATTCTTGACTATGAACTGGTTTGTTAATTCTTCAAGGAGCATTTCTTTCTATTCTAATTTGTGTTTGAGGAAGTTTAATTCCTCATCCTTTTCCTTGATAATGAGTTCTACTCTAAAAAAACTTGGAGCTTGTTTAATCTACTATTTTTGTTCTTTCTCTAAAATTTCTTGGGGAATTAAACATTCCTCTTCTACCATAGGGGATTTCCCTTTCCTTCTCTAATATGCCTTTTCATCTTCTACATGTGATGGTGTTGTTGTCTCACCCATTTATTGGAAAGCTTGTTCTTTAAATCTTTCATCCCCTTCTTCCTTTTCTATTTGGCTTGGTCCAGGAGGACTCATGGCCATGTTGCCCAAAATATCAGCAGCTTCAATTTCCAGCTTTGCTTGTTCTTCCATCTCCTCTGGAATTTATTTAGACCTTTTATGACATCTTCTTTCTTGAGGAACCTAAAAATGTGCAAACATATGTCTCCCTTTAGAACTTCTTTTGACGTTTAACTTTTACTTAGGCCTTGGTGAACTGTCACTGTTAAAGATAGGTATCAGTTATTTTGTAGCTTTTGTAGAAGAAGAAATGTCCTGAGAAGGCATAGTAGGGTCTGTAATTTTAACTTTTCTTTTAGATTTTATTCTTTATGGTATTTCCTCTTCCCTTAATCTTTTATTTTCTTCAACAATAGTATCAATTTTCAAATGAACTGAAGGGGTAGGAGGAGTAGTTATTGTTCTTCTAGAAATACCAGGGTTTTGCCCAAATTTTCCAAGAAATTTGTCCCAAATTACTTCCCCATTTTTCTTTGAAAGGAAATGGTGCTGGCATACCAAATGCACTAACCCATGATGTCTGATTGTTCTTACACCCCAATAATACCTCTAGGCCATTGTATGGATGGAGTCAAAAAGAAACCCTAGAAGGTTTACTATATATTCTAGTTTTTCGGCTCCATGTCTAAGGTGTATAAGGATTTTTAAGACTTATTTTCCTACTATCCCAAATTGTTGATCACAAGTTAAATACTTAACTATCCAAAATGCTACATTGTCAAAGGGTTTGGGTAGGCTGACCCTTTTGACTTCTTTAATGATTTTTTTTTTGTATTATAAATATACTGGGGTTCAGCTTCCCCTTCTTTCATTAAGGTTTCAGCCAGGTTTTTTAATGTCCCCTTGATAGGGTTTGGGATATGCACTATTCGTATTCCAGACATTTCACTTATTACATTCATAGAAAAAGGAATAATAACCTTCCTAATTTTTGTCCTTGATTATTCTAAATTGATAACAAATTCTCTTACCAGTTCATCATTATACTTGGGAAATTTCCTTTGAAACTCCAACCAACTTGCCTATTGAAAGATGGTTGTTACTTCTTCATCTGCAAGGAGCTGGGTATCATTTTTTGGTTCTGTCTTCTTTTTGATTCCCATGATTCGTGTTTCTTTTATCTTACACAAGTTAGTTGAAGATTGCTTCTCTTATCGGTAGAACTGATGATTTTAACTATGGAACTAGCAGATTCAATTGTTGATTAGGCAAAATCGGTAGTGGAATTACTGTACTTAGCTATGGAATTTAGAAATTTTGACTGTGAAACTACTATACTCAACTACAGAACTAACAGAGGTAATTCACTGTATCTCTTTTGAATTTTTTCTATAACTAGCTTTTACTTTGTTGGTTCAACAATGATTCTTTATGACTATCCGCCAACTCATTCCTTCATCAATATCCTTCTCATGATTTTACACATTTAACCATGATGTATAATAAATGACTCATCATACTAATATTTCTAAATCAAGTCTAATCATACATGCAAACTTTAAATCTAACCTTTAACAAGTTAAAAACATAATTACCATCCTTGATGATGTAATCCCTCCATCATGATGACTCATCATTCCTGAAAAGTGGTTAGAAAATAATTAGAAAAAATCTTTATTTAAATTAGCCATTTATTTGAGAAGATTAATCACCATTATTAGTTTTCAATTGATCTCTTTTTCTTTGTTTACTTCAATCTACTTTAAGAATTCATCCTTAGTAGGAGGCTTCCTATAAAGTTTTGGCTTGTGTCCATTGACCAAGAGTACTCTTCTGCTGCCATCAATAGGAAGTAACTAGATAGAACCATTGTCAAATATATTATTGATCTGATAAGGTCCCAACCATCTGGTTCTTAATTTTCCATTGAATTATTGGTACTTAGAATCATATAATAATGCCCAGTCTCCTACTTTGAATTATCTTTCCTTGATATGTGAATCATGCCATTGCCTCCTCTGTTCTTGGATTATCTTTGTCTAGTGAAGTGCTTCCATTTTGAATTCATCTAATTCATTGAGTTGAAGGATTTATTCCTTTTGAGCTACATCTAATTCAATTCCCACCTTAGCTATTGTCCTCAATGTCTATAGTTCAAACTCAAAAAGCAACAAGGGTTTTTCCCATAGACTAACTCATATGGTGAAAACCCTGTTGTGGTTTTCCAAGTTGTATTGTAAGTCCAAATAGCTTCAAGTAGTCTTTTTACCTAATCTCTTCTTTCAACTTCAACTATTTTAGTGATGATGTTTTCTAATTCTCTATTTGTTACTTCAACTTGTCCATTTGCTTGTGGGTGATAGGGAGATGACTTCCTATGATTGATTTGATAATACATTGTGAAGGCATGGATCATGTTGGACATAAATTGTGGTCCCTAGTCTAGAACAAAGCTTCTTGGTGATATAAAATCTACCATAATTCTATGCCAAAGGAAATAAAAAACTACTTCTTCAGTGGAATTTTTTAAAGCCTGCACTTCTACCCATTTTGTTACATAATCAGTACACACAAACATGTGCTCTTTTCTTTGTGAAGGAGGATTAAAGGGTCCAAAAAAATCCAATCCCCATATCTCAAATGGCTCAATCACTACTTGTGGTTGTAGAGGCATTTCATTGGTAATGGTTGGTTGTCCCATCCTTTGACAAGGATCACACCACCTGATATATCTCTTCACATCTTTGTACAGAGATGGCCAATAGTAACCAGTGCTAAGTATCTTGTGAGCTATTCTTTTCATTTAATAGTGTCCTCTAATTGGTTCATCATGACATGCCCAAAGGATGTCAAATATTTCATTTTCTCTCACACACCTATGTAAAACCAAATCAGGACCACATTTAAATAGCATTCCATTTAACCATTTTAACTGTGCACTGGTTTTGATTAACTTCTTTATTTACTCTTTAGTGAAAGAAAGAGGAAACTTCCTTGTTGAAAGATAATTTTCCATGTCAGAAAACCATGGTGTATTAGCTGAAATAACAAATAATTTTTCATCTAGAAATTTATCCTTGACTGGATCCTGCTCCCTTGTAGTGGTCAATCTTGACAAGAAATTAGCTACCACATTAGATTTGCCTAGATTGTCTACAATGGTAATATCAAATTCTTGTAAAATTAATAACCATTTAATTATTCTACCTCTAACCATTGGTTTGTTCATTAAATAGTTAATGGTTGAGTGATATATATGTACAAATATTTTATACCCTATAATGTAATGTCTAAATTTATTGATTGCATAGATCACAGCCAAAAAATCTTTTTCAGTGGTTGTGTAATTACTTTCAGTGGGAGTAAGATTTTTATGTAGGTATTAAATAGCATGAATTCTTCCTTCATATTTTTATCCCAAAACTACACCAATTGAGGTATTTAAGGCATCAGTTTGGATGTGAAAAGGTTTCTCCCAATTAGGTCCTTGCAATACTGGGGCAGTTACTAATTTTTCTTTAATTTCTTCAAAAGCATGTTGACACTGTTCATCCCAAAGAAATTCATAGTCTTTGGTAAGCAACTTAAACATGGGGGCAATGATTTTACTAAAATCCTTAATAAAGCTCCTATAGTATCCAGCATGCCCTAAAAATGACTTCATATCTATGGGGGTTTGAGGAATAGGCAAATCTAAAATAATATTGATTTTGTTTTGGTTAACCTAAATTCCTCTTTTTGAAATATGGTGTCCTAATACAATCCCTTCATCAACCATTATCAAACTTTTCTCATGAATAAGAGACAAGTGATGTTGTTCACATCTTATTAATACTCTATCCAAATTTTTTAAGGCATCATCAAATGTATCTCCATACATAGTAAAGTCATCCATGTATACCTCCACATAGTCAATTGTTAGGTCTGCAAAAATTGCTAATACAACTCTTTGAAAGGTTGCTGGAGCATTACATAGTCCAAATGGAAATACCCTATAAGCAAAGGTACCCCATGGACAAGTAAATGTAGTTTTGTCCTGATCCTCATCAACAACTCTGATTTGATTGTATCCACTAAATCCATCCAAGAAAAAACCTACTTGTAATAGTTTTTCAATTTCTTGTTTGAATTTATCCCTTAAGGTTGGATTAATCCTTCTCTAAGGTTACCTAACTAGTTTAATGTTTTTAGTATAAATGTGATGGGTGCAAATACTTGGATGAATTTCCTTCATATATCTATAGTCCCAACAAAAGCTTTAGTATGATCCTTCAAAACTACAAATAGTTTGACTTCTTCATCGGTTTGTAACTAGCTATTAATATTCAAAAAAATTCTTGGTTGTATCTCAACATGTTTTCTTCTAAGATATGATGAACTGATTTGTTGAAGGGGTTCCATTAAGGTGTTTAGTGGGCATGCATGTGGTAACAACATATGATATGTATCAACATCTCTGAAAGTTCCTTGAGACAAAATGTTGGATAAAGGACAACAAGAAGAGTTGTTATACTTATCTTGTTGTATGTCAAATTCTTCATTATTTTTGTTATCCAAAAATTATTCATCATCTCTTGATATCTGTAAAGTGGAAGCTATAGATCCTTCCTCTCTCCAAGAGAAATTGCATTTCTTTAGAGTGAAATTATCTTCATTTGTAGAGAATTATTGTGGTTCTAGAACTAATTGTGATAGTTCCAGAATAGATTTTGCATGTTCTATAACTAATCCTCACTACTCCAATAATGATTGATGTTCATTTAATAAATGATTAACCATATCATCTATTTCTCAGACATGATCCTGCAATGTTATCATATCCAAAGAAGACATATTCTGCTCATTAATATTAGGGTTATCAACCTATAATTTTGCCTGATTATTAGTAAAAGGTCATGCATATGGATATAATTAAATTTGCTTAGAATTCCTACCATTTGAAATAGTCATATCACCTAACCTGTAATCAATTAAGGTAACAACTGTAGCTAACCATGGTCTCCCCAAAATAATGATATAACCAAGTGTTTTACCTTTTGGTTGTAAGATAAGGAAGTCGACTGTATATTCTTATAATTCCACCATCACTACCACATATTCAATAACTCCAAGTTTTTCTATAGACTAATCTGCCATCTATAATATGGTATTAGTAGGTTGTATGCCTAGTAATGGTAATGTTTTCAAAGTGTCCACTATCATTATATTGATAGTTATGCCCAAATCAGTCAAAACATTATGTATATCCTTATTCCCTATAGAAATATAAATAACAGGGCTTCCAGGATCTCCATATTTGGGTAGTAGGAGTTTTCTTTCTAATAAATCAACAAGTTTCCCATCTACCTGAATAGTCCTGGGGTACTGCTTCTTTCTTCTAGGTTTTTTTTGAACATAACAATTCGATTAACTTGTCCAACTTTGGAATATCCTTAATTTCTTGTAATAATGGTATTTTAATATTCAATCTTCTTAGTTAATACACCAATTCAGATTCCTTAAGTTCTATGATTTCTTTAAGTCTTTTCGGAAATGGAATCTCAGTATAAGTTCTTTCTGGTTCCTTATCTTTTCATTTGTCATCTTCTTTAAGTGTAACTATGTTAGGGGTTTTAGCTTCTTCTATCATCTCAGTTATTATAATAGGTGGACTGCTAACTATTTTTCTAGATCTGGTTTGAATGTTTTTACAATTCATTGTATTTAAATCAACTAAATTTGTTGGTTCTATTTTGTATACAAGAGTTGTTTGTTTATTTCTTGGGTTTGTTACTGGTTATGATGGCATTTGTGTTTGGATTATGTTTTCAACTGGTGGATTTTTTGCTAGAGGTCCCATTATGGCTTGTTGGTTGTGATTTGGATATGGTTTCCCTTGCACATAATTATTAGGGCACCATCTAGGTTGTGGCCAAGCATAAGGATTTCCTTGACTAGCCCAAGGTTGCTGATGTCTTTGAGTATAACAAGATTTACTTGCCCAATCTTGAGGATGCCATGTGGATTGAGGGGCCCAAGGTGGTTTTCCCCAACTTTATGGTACTATTTGAGTTTTCCATGGCATCATCCAGGGATTAGGAGCTGGTCTTGGCATAAATTGTCCTTGGCTAGGTTGTCTCTAAGAAAAATTTAATTATTCTATGGTGGATGATGTATTGGTTTGTTTGAGCTGATTTTTTATGATTGGAAGAAGAGAACAAGCATGTGTATCATGTTATTTATATTCATAGACAATACATACTTCAAATTTATCCAAAGGATATTCCCTTATTGCATGCTTCTTCCTACATCTAGGATAATACATGACTAATGGTTCAAGTTGGGCATTTGATTTAGCTAGTAATCCATCCATGGTGGAGGTTAATTGAACTAATATGTCTATTTTAAAGTTTTCCAATTCATCCATCAATTTTTTCATATATGGATTCACATTTTTAACCAATTTCCCTTTTCTAAGTCCACCCCTTGCCCTTGAATAGTTTCTATAAATTTCTATGATTTCATCCATTTTTAATTGATTAATGTTTCCTCTGCCAATTAAATCAAGGGTTTCCCTAGATTCATCATCCATAACTTTGAGAAAAATGGTTTTATTTAAATCTTATTGAAGTACAAATCCATATCTTTTACTCATAAAGAGGAATCTATCCAAATAATCTTCCATATTTTCATCTTCTTCCTATTTGATTTTTTAAAATTCTTCCTTTCAATTTCTTCCTCTACAATAATCTTGATATTTGTTTAGGAAGATAGTTTCCATTTGTTCCCAATTGGTAATAGAATTAGATCCTAATCCCATAAACCACCTCATTATTACATCCTTCAGAGTAGATAGAAATAACTTTAGAAATTGGTCAGGATCCTCATATGACATTCCTCTAAATGTGGAAAAGTGTACGGGTGAGATGTTTTTTATAGTGGTTTCATCATCCTCAATCTTAATGGGATAGGTAAAGGTTCTCTTAGGTTCTCTTCCAACTTCTCATGCCATCTCTCTAGTATTTTCTAGTCCCTTCTCCCAATCAATGTGGTATGTGGTATGTTTTGGGGATGGTGAAAAGTCAGGAGTAGGAGGTTGACTAATCAATTGAGAATCAATTTTTTCCCTTAATGGATGTTGAGAAATAATCCTTCTCACTAAGGTTGTACTTGGTTCTGGTGACTGATCCAAAAATTCCAAAAATGGCAATTTTTCTTCTTGTCTTGTAAGAGATAATGGTGCCTCCAATTCTTGCTCAACATCCTTACTTAAACTAGAGGATGATGGAAATTCTTGTTCAGATATTTTAGGGAGAAATCTACCCTTGGATTCTTGTGGTCTACTCATAAATTAGGGAAAATTTCTTTAATTACTAAATGAATGATTGTTTCTCTTGTTGACACCTAATTAGAAAATTCCAACTAGTGAGTCCCTGGCAAGAGCCCAAAAAATGTTGGGTGTCATTATTCCCTACATTTCATCAACTTTTTGTTGATGCCATATTTAACCAGGGTTGTGTCTAAAGCTATATGCAACAAGAAGAATCATATCGATTTAGTAATTGATTGTAGGTATCTTTATTTTTTCTTTTTGTTTTGGGGGTTTTTAATGTCTTAAGGACTTCTTGGTCCAAACCTTATTATAATTAAACAATGAAAATTACTAAAAGTAAACACACATTTGTAGAAATGAATTTGATGGAAGTAAACACAGGTTTGCAAAAATGAATTTTCTAGAAGTAAACACACATTTGTAGAAATGAATTTCCTAGAAGTAAACACACTTTTGCAGAAATGAATTTGCTAGAAGTAAACACACTTTTTTAGAATAAAATAGATTACTTGAAAATGATTGCAAAGAAATGAGAATTTAATCTAAAATGCCTACAGAAACAAATTTACAAAAAAATTTAACTTTAAGGAGTTGGAAGCATTTATAAATTTAACAGAGTTACCTATTTTCTTGAATAAAATATAAATATCGACCAAAAATGAAGATCCCAGTTCTTTGGAGGAGTGGACCCTTGCTCTGCCTAAAAACAAGATTGAGAAATTTAATTTCCTTTCAAAATAGAAATGGCTATTTCATTAATAAAATATTCTATATTAAAAAATGTACTAATCTATCCTTTTTTCTCTCTATTCTTCAATGATCTTCTTCTCTTTATATCCTAAATTCTGAGGTCTACATATATAGATGCTTTGATGGTTGTAACTATTTCATAGATACGATGGAACAAAATTGCACCCAAAATAGATGCTAAATCAAGATGTTGTTGGATGTCTAGCTGTGTGATAAATATATTCGATTTGTAAATATATAAATTAGGAATCTGTTATTGATTTAATGGGATCATTGACCTGATATATCGTTAGCCATTTTGGAATAGATCCTTACCAATTCTATATCTAGTCATGAAAGTTTTGGAGCTTATCTGCAGGAGTACCAGAGCTAATTCAGATAATTATGGGGCTAAATATAGAATTTCAAAGCTAAGTCTAAAAATTCAACAACTTGAAATAGTATGGTGGAGTTCCATAACTAAGATGAATCGATTCCAATTCTTCAAAAAACATGAAATCCACTTCATATTTGTTCTTTAGCCTGATGATTACCTGTTTTATTGCCAAACTTGAATTTTCTAACACACCTATTAGGAATTACAAGTTTTTTTAAATGTTAGAATCACAATCAACAAAAGATCAATAATTACATCGTAACTCATCTCAGATCAAAATAAAAGTTATAAAATAAAATCAAACATAATAGAAAGAAAGAGTAATATGAGGTCATTTATTATACATTTATCAGGCATATCATGGCCTCATCATCCTCTTTGTGGTTGCATTCTACCTAGGTATGGTTATGTTTCACTTTTGTATGACTATGCTTCACTTTTATATGATTGTGTTTCATTGTTTAAACTTAGATTTTTAATTGAAATTGGATTTTTTGAAGTGTTGCTTAAAGATTGCATTGTATTTTTCTTATATTGAGTTCAATATGTCAGGTCAACATATTAATTTTTGCCAACAAATGTTCTTACCTACATTTTACTTTTTTGGATCTGTGTTACAATCTCTCTTAAAAATTAAATGGCTAGCATATAATTATAAGGGTGTGGTTTCCAATCAATAGTCTATGTCCTATCCCTGTATGACTATGGTTATTAATGGCATAGGGAAATGAGGTATATCATGGTGTTGTGTTCGATTAAGTAAGGCTACATTTGATTTATTTTTGATTGAATACCAACCTTTTAGATAGCATAATCCTATTATAATTCCCTTATTTTAGTGTTTCATAGAATATGATTAAAAATCTGATTATATTTTAATATATTTATATATTTCATGTATAATAAATCCCATCTCTAAATTAGCGATGCCATCCTTAATTTATGAGTCAATTATAATAAATATTAAATAATTGAGTTTAATAATTTGTAAGATGAGTCAATTAAATGTAAATTTGAGTATTTAATCTAAGATATTAGCCATTTATATGAAAATACTAATCTCTATTTTAAAGATAAATTAAAAATTTGAGTCCTTAAATTTAAAATGCTGAGTCATTTAAAAAGAAGTTATATTTCTCTTTAATGCAAGATTGAATGTTGGGTGGAAATTTATTTTGCCTCAGATTCCCAAACTATGGCTTGAGTAAGTTACATGTTGATCATGCTTATCATGGGACCCATATTGAGAATATGAGAATAGTTGTTGATTATAAATATTAATTATTAAGTATGCTTTTGGGGTTTAGTATAAATCTAGAGTTAATAAGATAATTAATACATTGGGATATTTATAATATATTGTTTAATGTTTAAATATTTATGAATGTTCAATGGTTTATATGTCTAGATGATATATATTATGAGGCATGCTAAAACATCATTGAAAAGGTAATATGACAATTTTAGATAATGAAAGTCATTGGTCAGAATTTGATGATAGTTGAAACCTTGCAATCCATCCTAAGAATTGTTAATAAGTACTTTAGAAGTAACTAAAGAGTATATGAGATTTTCATATAGAAATTGATATATGCATGAACATGAGTATTCATGTGATTATGGAACTAAATAGGACTTTAGATATTAATCCTTCATCTAAGGTAGTGAATTGATAATAAGAATTCTAAGAAATAGGGAACTTCAACCATGTGAATAACTAGCCCTTAAGTTATGTTCCTGCAAAGTTTAACTTGATTTATAGATATTTGATATCACTTTAACTATTAAATATTAAGTATTGTATGAAATATATTTTGGGTGAGTATTTATATGAAAAATTAATTATACTAGTAAAGCATATATTAGTGTATCAAGATGTGTGCCTAGATATTATGTTATGTCTGATTATTATAGTGCAATAAAATCTAGGATATATCTGAATGGTATAGTCCTATACTTGTCTATTAAGTAATTAAAATGTAAGTTTATGTGTTCATGTTTTTGTAAGAAAATCATGCATGATGAGATATGATAGTATGGGATGTCATAGATCTCTATAATATGAAAGGTAACTAAATGGTACATACTATATTTAACCCATACCTAAATAAATATATATGTTTTGGTTGTTACTTGAATAATATGTGTTGTAGCATTTGATAGGATATATTTTAGGTGTGAATACAACATTGATAATACAAATTAATGTTAATATATATTTATATTAATTGTATAACTTGTTTGTTATAGTTATGCTTGCTTAAATATGACCATATGCTTCTATGTATCTATGCCTACTTTGTATAACTATTTACGAATAAACTAGTAGTCATACTTAAGAATACGAGAATATGATGATATATATTGTCTTGAGGTGTAGTTACTTGAATCTTATTGAAATAGTCTATATTTTAATGTGTGTTTACCTGGGTGGTATAAATAATGATCTTGTTTCTAGTTTGGAATTGATTTTAAGCTAAGACCCATTCATGTATAGATGATTATGTGTATATCTTACTTCTCCTTGGTTAGCATGTGATGTTATATTATTAACTAAGAGAATGGAACATATTTGATTTTTTAAGTAATATACTATGTTTTATATGAAACCATATTGATGATACTAATCAGTCATTAGACTAATTCCACTAGAGTAGGTAGTATCACCAATAGATAATATGATCAAGTGGTGTGTTATGAAATTCACCAATCTAAAATGATCATATAAAAATTTTGATCAAATTAATATTATATATATTTTATTTCATATGTTTGATTTTCATGTTGTGTGATATCATATTAGAATGGATTTCTTTATGGTACACTACATGGTTTTATAAATCTTATAACACACGGGGTACTAACATGTCTCACTACATTATTAAACCATTATATATACCTATCTATAAATAGAGGGCCATTTATTAATAGGATATTATGTGGGAATCATTGGACCATGGCTGGTGTGGTAAAGTACTTAGATGATGTTCTCCCTCCCCCACTACAAAACTACCTAGAGATAACACTTGAGATTATCAGTGATAAATAATTTGGTTTTACTCAAACTCTATAGAGTTTGGTATCTACTTATTATATTAGGCTGTATGCCTAATAGAATGTAATATTATTATGTACTTGTATATTTATTTATTAGATGTTGTATTGTTAGACCAATTTTAGTTGTGTCTTATTATATTTTATTTCCATAGAGTTGTATAAGATGTATACTATATGTAGTATTTAAATTAGAAATACTATTTTTTTTAGTTAAGGTTTTCATTTATTATATTCTTTTATTACATGAATTGATTTTTTTATTTGTTTAATTCTTTTATAGTAACAAAAATTACAACATTTTTTATGAACAATTTGAGGGGTTGTCACATTTGGTATCAGAGATGTAGCTCAAACTCTAGGAACTAATGAGTCCATTAGAAATTTTGTATTCTTTTTTATTATTAGAAAGGGGTATTTGGAATGTATGTATGGTACATTGAGTGTGTAACTTAGATCATGCATACCCACTTAGAGGTACTAAAGGGTTGGTTATCAAGTGTCTCATTGGTGATGGTTTTATAAGGTGTATGGATAGGTGAGTACATATCTTAGTTCAAGGGTTGTGAATAAGATTTTCCTACCATGTTTTTGATCTTTAGATTGAACACCTCGAGTGTGATTATGCCTTCCTTGAATCTCCTTCATCATTTATGTTTTGTGTTATGAGTGTTAAAAAAAAAAAAATTGGATTGCTACCCACTTAGATTTATATATTTTAGCTTTGTGTATTATATATACAAATTTTAAGAGTGGAAACCCTAAATGCCATTATAGTTTGGTACCACTTAGTGTGTTGGGAAAGTTTCTTATAATTGAGTGTATATGTCATGATTATGATTTATTTGTATTAGGATGTTGTTATATGAATTAGTATCCTAATATTATATAGACTTGCAAAGAGGTGTATTCTCTCTTATTTAGCTTAGAGGTGAGTTTTATTTTCTCAGTCTTTTCTTACATCATCTTTAGCTACTAAGAAGATTCATATGTTTAGGATGTTGATTTAGAGTTTCCTTTAGTAAAAAAACTTGTTTCAAAATGGTTTTTTATTTCCTTGAGTTCATGGGATAGTGTTTTTTGTTTCTTGTTGATAAAAGCTATATAATTGGATATATTGATGCATCATTATGATTGATATTTTATTTCCAGTCATGGAAGTAGGTGACAATACTATACTTACAAGTTTCGTAAGTGAATAGTGATTGGCAATGAGAGTTATGATGTTCCTTTTGCCATATGAGGGTATGTAGGAAGTTTTCATTATGAGATGATAGTTCTATATTTTCGCACTTTGTAACTTTGTTGAGTTACTATTTTAGCTAGCCTATGAACTTGACCATGAAGAGTGGATAACATTAAAATTATATTAATTCTAGTTGATTATATATATTATGTTATTATATATCTTTATTTAGATTGATATTATTCACTTCTTGAAGTATATTGTTTGAAGAGTTATATGTTTATATATCTTTTAGCCATTTTAGCCTACACGCCAATCTTTACCCTGGATAGATGAGTTGAACAGAGTTTTGGATGGAATGAGTAGTCTAAAGATCACATAGAGCTTCCAAATCATTTGAAACACTTTAAGTAAACTTAAAGTGTAGTTTTTCAAAATTTAAGAAAGTAGGTTTCCATGGTGCTCATAACATTTATGAACATTATATAGGTTTTCATAAGCCTTAAAAGTTCTTTTGAGATTTGGAGATTCAAACAATAGTTCAAGAATAAGTCTAGAAGAATTAGACCATCATCATACATCCTAGAAAAATGAAAAAACTAGTTTACTTGTAAATTTTATAATTATGCTCAAGAATCCTCTCAAGACCAAAGGATCATGTGGAAATGATGAATTTAGTACCAAAATCATCCTCTACAAATTTGGTGTCTTAATGAGCTTGTTAGCTCAAGATATACGCCTTTAAAGTTAGACTTAAAAAGTGGGACATGTGAACAAACATTAAGTTAAAGCTATGAAATATAGCCATTTAAATTCAAATATTCCTAAGGCTAAATGTAGAGCTAACAAGTGTCAATATCATGAGATCTCAAGTAAGTATCCAATGGCACGTTGTGATTAATAAAGCCAATGGGTCTAAAATGATTAATGATGTGTGATCCATCATACCAAAGTAGATCGATGGTAAGCAAAAGGTCAAAAAGTTAGTGAATATTGAAGATAAATGTGTAGTTTTCAAGTGTCATGACCATAGATACTATCAAGTAAATAAATGGTATGCATTTGAACCATGCAAAGGAAGATCAATAGTGCATGTAAGGTTAGGAAGTCAACATGCTCAAATTAAATGCAAAGCCGCCACATGGAAAAAACACGTGAAGAAGATGAATTCTAATAGTGGATCAATAGGAAGCATGTGAGACTAATGAGTGTCACATTATCAAAGGATAAAATAAAGATGAATGGGGAGTTAACAATTGGAAACATCTATAAATCTAAACACAGATTAATAATTGATGGTGAAGGTCAAAACTAGGTGACTTTTATGGAAATCAATGGAGAAAATTTGATTAAATGGGATGGTAACACTTGTCCAAAAATAATACCATGGTTGAGCTCTTGGCATGAAATATAGAGTGTGTTATTTGATGGACTCAGATCAGCTAAGGGTCTATAAAGAGCATTAATTGAATGAGGAGCTCAATGTGTTTTATACATCCAACCATTAATGCTTGTAGTGGAAGTTTTATCTTCCTTGACCTTTTCTCCACTCTTACATGCCAAAATAGTCTTAATAGAATTAATACCATGAGGATCTTGAGAAGGATTTAATGTAGTGTTTACTATGATTACTTCTATTGGTAATCTCAACCTTGATCATTATGAACCTTTATCCACTCTCCCATACATCCCTTCCCCTCTCTCTCATCCCATTCTAATATAAATTCAATGTTTGAGATCTTAATTTGGATCCCTTAGGGATGGTGTGAGGATATTATACCAAAATTTGTATTCATTCACCTCTTGTTTTAATGAGAAAGACACTTGGAGGTTTTACCCATATGTACTTAGTTTTTTATATTTTTTTGATATAAAAAGTTCATTTAATCTTCCCTTTGTAGGTTCAAGTTCAACCTAGGTGCCTACAAGCTTTCCATATAGGTCATCTAGTGTGTCATAATCTTGATATCTTAGGTATAGAGTGGACTAGTAATTGTAAGTGCCTTCATTTAAGGCCTTACCCTCATTTCCCTCTAGCCTAAATCAATTAAATTGACCTCTATGTGAAGCACTTTTTCTTGAAAACTATTGTAGGCACTGTGTTAATTCTATTAATAGTCCATTAGTGTGTCAAGTGTTCAAGCCTATGGGTGGATATAATGAATTAATGGTGTATCACCACACTTAGATTAGGTTTTCATTCATGAAACTCCTCTCTTTTCATCCCAACCTATTTAGGTCTTAGGTGAGCACTATAATGAACAATCTTATTTTCTATTCTCATTAAAAATACTATAGGTCTAACCCAAGATTAGGTGACCCACAACCTAAGGTCATACCCATGTTGGACTAGGTTTGATCAAGAGGACCTAGACAATCCTTTGCTCAGTTAGGGTGAAACTTAAGTCTCCAATAGTTATGGCATACCTAGTGAGACAACTTTAAAGTGACTTAAATAATGCTCTAAAGATATTGGAGGACATTTGGAAGATAAAGACATCAACAACATCATCTACAATTATCTTGGGCAAAGTCAAGCATCTTTGAAAGGTTTGTAATCAATCTCAAGTTTAAAGATACTAGTGGTTTCATGGTTGTATAGGTAAGAAGTTTTTTAATATTGGTTTTGATTTGATACACATATTTTATAAGGCACCATGGAAACTTATGAGTTAGGTTTCATCCCTCCACCCCCATATCCACCTTACCATATCCCATATGATCCATACACTGATTATTATCAACCATATAATCCATATCCTACCCACTACCAAGATCATCCATCATATTTTGATCCTCCACCACCTCCATGGAAACATCCTCATCCTCATAATTAATCCTATTATAAACCTGATACCCCTTGAAATCTTCCTACACCAAATATTGATTATCTACACTTAGAGATTGAGAGATTACGAAAAGAAAGGGACAAGTTATAGGAGAGTCTTAGACAACTATTATAAGGTATAAGGTGTGTATAACATCTTGGTAAATTTAAAAGGTTTGAGATTAAAAAAATTAACTATTATGTGCTAGTTGTACAAGCAAAGAGACATTATCTTGCTTATAAGGTATTAAGGATGACATAGTCCTTAGCCTTTATATGTTATATTAGTTATGATATTATTTATTTTTACTATGAATATAAAACTACAGGTTAAGTTGTAATATATTATAATATATTTAATTGATTAGTAGCAACTTAATTCAATCTCGAGATGATCATATGATTTCTCTTATGTGTATGTTAGTACATATAAAATATTTTACCATATAGTATTTTGTTTATGATCTAGTGTAATAGATTTGTGAACCTTGTGCACCTTTTAAGGGTCATCCAATCATGGAGACCCAAGAGATGATTAGTGATATAGGAATGTGATTTTTAAGTGATATGATGGTATCCTACTTAGCCTCACATTGACTTGGTTGGTACTAGGTTGGATCGACAAATGAAATTGTCAAATCTAGTTGTATGATCATTTGTTTTTATTTTTGTGATGATTTTACTGATTTATTATTTGAATTTCATTATGGTTATAGACTTTGTATTTGTCATGATATAACCAATCAACATAAAGTGGCTTTCATAAAACTTGTTTGCAGAATAGGAAATGTAATAGAATAGGGTCTACAGAAACCAATTCTCTAAGAATAGTGCTAACTAGGAGAATTGGTATAAGTTCTTCAAGTAAATTTTTTATTTAATTAAATCATATGGTAATTTATGATATGGTTTTATTATATTAAACTTTTTTAATCAAAAATTTTTATAGAATAAGAGTCATCGAGGTGATGATCAGCTTTAGGGGGGAGGATGTCACATCCTAATTTCACCCTATAATTAATAAGATTTGATCTATTGATTAGTAGGGTTAATATCTTATTGTAATTGATTTGATTTGAGCATTTTGACATATAATGGTATAGATTATTGATTAGTATACATTCTATGACATTTATATTGTGATAATTCTATACTTTAAAGGTGTATGATTGTTAGTTTTGCATCATTGGTTTATGATGACTTAGACTAACTACCTACTTGTTGCAAGGTGGATGTAGGATAGGTCCTACCCCTAAAAATTGATGAGGGAGATCATAATTAGAGAGGGTAAAATAGATGGAGTAATTGGGAGAAATATCAATGGAAAATTCTAGTGACCCTACACACATGCATAGTAGATTCCAAATGATATTTACATAAAAATGTTAGTTTGTATTGCTTGTGATTATATTGTGTGTGGAATTACTTTTAGTATGCATTTAGTTTATTTAGCTTGATTGATTTGGTTTTTTATTTTAATTTGGAAAAATAAATATTAAGGTTAATAAAAATAATTAATGTGGAAATAATTATTTTTCAATAAAATGCAATTAATGACTTACCTTGTCTTCTAATTAAATAATTATTTATCATTGTTTCAAAAAATGCATGGAAGTTGGGTTAATGTACTTTAAATTTAAAATTATAACTATGCATGATATTTATCTAAAAATTTAGAAAAAGGATTTTATTATTATATTAGTATGTTCTATATATAATAAAGATAAAAATTAGATTATTATAACTTGACATGCATGAATAGATAAAATAGAAAGTTTTATACAAAAAGGAGTAGCACAAAATTTACAAAGAGAAATTAGTATTATAAATTAAGATAAAGGATTGGATATTAAAGAGACACTAATACAAAGGGAGAATAGAAAAAAAATATACAAGAGAGAATAAAGGGTACATATGAGACATTGGAGACTCAGATACATAGAGACAAGTAGAAGGAAGAGAGTAACCTTATTATTATTTTTAAGAACAAGGTAGGGTTTTTAATTATTTTAATGTGTAAAAGAGGTGGAAAATATATGGGTGTGTTTCCTTTAAAAGCCTATATATTATTTTTTATTTCATATTATTATCTCAAACTTGATTTGGTATTGACTTTACATTAATGACTTTACACCCACATTTTACCTTTGCTAAGGTCAACGTCTCATTTTTAGGCAACATATTATTATCTTTTAACTAAATTCATTTTATAGGACCTATGTATTATATTTAGGGATCTATGTTTTGGAGATATAATATACCTTACAAAAATATCAATTAGTGTCTTATTTGTTTATGCTTGGCCAGTGAGTATTATGTCAATCAATTACTTGCGTCCTATTTTTGTCTTTATCTATAAGTACATGTGGATGAAAATTAAATTGTTAAGAGTAGTGTTTTATATTTATTGTTTGTGTACCTTATATTTAGACATCATTTTAATTTTATAGGAATCCCTCTATGATGGTTAGTTTTAATAACAATTTTAGCATGCCTAGATAAGTGACATTCCACATATATGAATAATTTTTATTATATTTTCAATGTTTAGCCTATGGTGAGTCTCTATATGTAAACATTAAATTAGTATTTTAAAAAATTGGATTAAATAAGGAATAATTTATAAATTAAAAGTCAAGGTGATAAGTCATTCATCTTTAATTGGTTATGTCAAGCTCCTCCTTGTGGTTGCATTCTACCCGAGTATGGCTATGTTTCACTTTTGTATGACTACGTTCCAATTTCGTATGACTATGTTTCATTATTTAAATTCACCTTTTTAATTTAAATTGGCTGCGTTGAAGTGTTTCTTAAACATTTCATTGTATTTTTCTTGTGCTAAGTTGAATATGCCAAGTCAGCATATTAATTTCTGCCAGCAAATGTTTTTATCTATGTTGTATGTTTTCAAATCTGCATTACAATCTATCTTAGAAATTTAGTGGCTAGCATATAATTTTAAGGGTGTAGTTTAAACTAAATTGTCTCCATCCCATTCTATTAAGTAAGATTACATTTGATTTGTTTTTTACTAAATACCAACCCTTTAGCTAGAATAATACTTTTGTAATTCATTTATATTAGTGTTTCATAGCATATGATTAAAAAGGATAATTGTATTTTAATATATTTATGAACTTAATGTGTAATAAAATCTATCTCTAAATTAGTGAAAGCCAGCCTTAATTTATGAGTCAATTATAGTAAATATTGAATAATTGATTTTAATAATCATTAAGTTGAGTCAATTAAATGTAAAGCTGAGTAATTAATTTGGGACATTAGCCATTTATATGAAAATCCAAATATCTATTTTAAAGCATCCAATCTAAAATTAAAATATTGTGTCCTTAAATTTAAGATGCTGACTCATTTCAAAAGAAGTTATATTTCTCTTTAATGTAAGATCGAATGTTCGATGGAATTTATTTTTCTTTGGATTCCCAAACTACAGCTTGAGAAAGTTGCATGTTTATCATGATTATCATAAGACCCATATTAATAATATAATAATAGTTATTTATAATAAATATTAATTATCAAGTATGCTTTTGGGGTTTAGTATAAAGCTAGAGTTAATAAGATAATTAATTCATTGGGCTATTTGTAAGATATTGTTTAATATTTGAATATTTATGAATGTTCAATGGATTATATGTCCAGATGATATAATATGAGTCTTCATAAAACATCCTTGAGAAGGTAATATGGCAATTTTAGATAATAAAAGTCATTGGTCAGAATTTGATTGATAGTTAAAACCTTACAATCCATCTTAAGAATTATTGATAAGTACATTAGAAGTAACTAAAGAATATAGGGGTTTTTCATATAGAATTTTATGTATGCATGAACTTGAGTATTCATATTATTATGTAAATCTATAGGAATGTAGATAATAATCTTTCATATAAAGTAACAGATTGATAATAAGAATTCTAAGAAACAAGGAACTTCAACCATGTGAATAATTGGCCCTTAAGTTAAGTTATTATAAAGATTAATTTGATTTATAGATATCTGATATTAAGATAACTATTTAATATTCAAGCTTGTATGAAATAAATTTTGGGTGAGTATTTATATGCAAAAGTAATTATACTATTACAAAATAAATTAATTCATTGAGATATGTACCTAGATATTAAGTTATATCTAATTATTACTGTGCAGTAAAATCTAGGATATATCTGGACAATATAGTCCTATACTTTCTTGTTAAGTAATTAAAGTGTAAGTTTATGTGTTCATGTTTGGATATAAAAATCATGCATGATGAGCTATGATAGTATGAGATGCCATAGATCTGTATAATACAAAAGGCATCTAGATGGTACATACTATATTTGACCCACACCTAAATAAATATATATGGTTTGGTTGTTACTTGATTAATATATGTTGTATTATTTGGTATGATATCTTTTAAGTTTGAAAGTAATATTGATAGTAAAAATTAATGATAATATATAATTATATGAATTATATGTCTTGTTTTTTATAGTTATGCTTGCTTGAATATGAGCATATGCTTCTATGTATCTATGACTACTTTGTATAGCTATTTATGGATAAACTAATATTCATGCCTAAGAATATCATAATATGATTATATATGTTGTGTTGAGGTGTAGTTACATGGATATTATTGAAATAGTGTATAGTTTAATGTGTGTTTACCGATGTGGTATAAACAATGGTGTTTTTTCTAGTTTGGGATTGATTTTAATGTAAGACCCATTCATGTATAGATGATTATGTGTTTATCTTTTTTTCTCCTTGGTTAACATGTGATGTGATATTATTGACTAGAATAATGAAATTTATTTTAGTTTTTAATTTATATACTATGTTATTTATGAAACTGTATTGATGATACTAATATGTAGTGAGATGGATTCCACTAGCCTAGGTAGTACTACCTATAAATAATCCAATCAAGTGGTGTGTTATGAAATTAACCAATCTAAAATGATCATATGAAAACTTTGATCAAAATAATGTTATATACATTATATTTCATATGTTTGATTTTCATGCTATGTGATATCATGTTAGAATAAAATATATTTATGATATAATTCTTGTTTTAAGAAATATTATAGCACATAGGGTACTAACACATCTCAATGGATTATCTCACCATTCTATCTACCTATCCATGAAGGAAGGGCCATTTATTGACAAGAGATTGTGTAGGGGATTATTGGTCCATGGTTGGTGTTGTAAAGTGATCATATGATGCTCTCCCTCATCAAATGAGTTACTACCTAGAGATGACACTTGATTTTATCAGTGATACATGATTTGTTTTGACTCAAGCTCTAGAGAGCTTGGTATCTACTTATTGTGTTAGGTTGTATGCCTAATGGAATGTAATTGTATTATGAACTTGTCTATTTGTTTAGTATATTTTGTATTATTATACTAGTTATACCTATGTCCTATTATATTTTATTTTAGTAGATTTGTATAAGATGTATATTGTATGTAGTATTTTAATTATAAATATTGGTATTCTTAGTTACAATTTTGATTTATTGTATTATTTTATTCTATGGATTGATTGTTAAGTTATTTGTTTAATTATTTGATAGGAAAAAAATTACAAAATTTCCTAAGTACAACTTTATGGATTATCACATTTCTTTGAAAATGGACTATTAGGGTAGAGAGGGAGAGTTGATAATTCAAAGGTCTATTCATGCATATCGAATCTTGAGTTAACTCCCTATGATATTGCATGCAAATTTTGATTTTATTTAGTTAACTCTTTTTGATCTTTTAGTTAGATTCTATTGGTTTTTCATGCATCTTAAATCTATACATCATTTAAATTCACTTGCATCTTTAGTTTACTATACTTATCTTGACTTCAAACCTAGAGTTCAACTTGAGTTATCTTGCATCCATGTTTGGCTTCATGTCTCTTCTAAAAATACCCCAAAGGGGGGCATATTAGAAGTGGGATTCATGTGAATATTTTAAATGGATATATTTAATAAAAATAGGAGTATAAATTTTATCAATACCTTAAATCCACCTATCCACCTTTGTATGTTTTAGAAATCCACTTTTGTAGGGATAATTGAAGGCTCTTTGAAGTTGGCTTGTTTTTTTTAACATTAGACCAAAAAAGGGTACACAAATTAGAGAGATGGGGTAATGTGTATTTTAAAGTATACATTGAATATTATTTATAATTATGTTCTTGATGATGATGAAAGCATCCTTCCAAATTGTTTTTTCTTCCATATGCCTATCTTGTGCAACTTTGACAAGCTTCTTGAAAGCATTATGAGATCTATAAACTTGATGGATATTAATAATTCAAATATACAATGTTCAAAATAATATTTTAACATAATAAACATGGTTACACATACCTTTAAACAAACTTTCAGCTCCAAACTCCATGTACAACTCCAAAAAATACTATTTTATGCTCTTGTATGCTCTCTTGTTCTCAAAAAACCTTGATTTGGATTTGGGGATCTAAAATGAGTTATAGGAATGATCAAACACTAATAATATTATTTTTTTATAGGTATAAATGGGTAATACCTATAAATTTTTTAAAATCTCTAATACTCTTTACCAAACTCCCTATGAAAAATTCATAAAAACGTGTTTGCTTGATGCCCTAAGGATGACCTAGAGATATTTTTCAGTGAGTTGAGCCTATTTTGAATAGGTTTTAATTATATTATAGTTTATTTATCAATTTAAATGAATTATTCACACTCTCTAATCAATTTTTTCCATTGGAGGAACCTGAAACACCTATTTCAAACTCCATTTATGAGCAAAAAAGTGAAGAAGCTTTCATTTCATTCATGATCAGACCTATAAATTGGCATTTTATCTCTCCTAAAATACATTATATAATTTTAACCAATTTAAAATATTAAATTAAATAAAAAATACTTACATGTTAAATTTTAACATTTTTCATTAAACAAACTCAAAATATGCACTTTTGATGTTGACAAGCTTGCCCAATTTCATTTTTGAACGCTTGTAGGTCTATGTTTTTTCATTTTATTAATATATATGAGGCCTAAATACCTAATTATTTTTTAATTATGAACTTTTATAATTCATATTATCATTAAAATAATTTTATGTGCTCAAAAAATTATTTAAATGACTCAAAATGTGACTTTTTTTATTCTCTCTTGCTTGCTTAAAACCCTAATGCGTGATCCTTTATATTTATAAATTATTTTACATTAATTTATTTTATTAAGGTGTATAAAGGTATTATATTATAAATAATATATCACATCACTTTTATTTTTAAACAATAAACTCAAAAATGCAAATATACTACTTAAAATCGAGAAAATGAGGGTTTAAGAAGGGTTTTTTAGAGCACCTGTCCTTATTAATTATTATTCATAAGGATAAAAGATTATAAACTGAAAATAATTCATTAAATATTTATTTAATATGGACCCAAAAATATTTATAATACCATTTTATCCAATTTCTTCTCACCTTCCCGAGCATCTGAAAATTGCCTTCACTACCTTGCAAATAGCTAGTTAGATGAATAAAAGAAACCTATGTGAAAATTTTGAATTGTGAGTTGTTAATGAGAATAATTATGGCATGATTAATGTTTTATTATTTTTTTAGTACCTTTTTATACCTTTAATACATTAATTTATTCTTCTTCAAAACCTAAGCATAAATAACATTGATCAATGATAGCAAAATTGTCTACATTCTTGGTGACTTTGTTGGGTCTTTTGGCTGATAAACACCCAATACAAGTATATCTATCCATTGGTTTATTGAGTAATTAAAATATCACTAAATATGAAACTTAAAATATCTTACTTAAGAAATTATAACACTTGTTCATAGCAATTATGGAATTGAAAATTAGAACAACTACCAATTGAAAGATGTTCATGATAGAAATTAGAGGAACTAAAAACTAAAAATATTGAAAAAACATGTGCATGATATTAAAAATTGAAAAATTAATTATAATTCTAATACATATAATCACTCAATATGTAGCTAGATCAAAACAAGAAACTCTTAAGTCCTTTCCATGTGGTTGATGAAGATGATTAACAAGCTATTGTGTGAGTGCCATTCTGGTTGGATCATCTCTTTTCCTTATTATCAACCTATTTATCTTGTCTTTAATTGAATAAAATTATTAAATCATATCTCCAATATAAACAAACACATTATTTAATTCAATACTCACCTCACATTTCTATTTCACATTAAGAAAGCTTTTTCATATAACCACATTTTGATTTACCTTCAAAACCACTTTATCAATGTCTTTACAAAGAGATGCAGGCCTAAAAAGATTATCCAAGTCTTCAATAAACTCAAGTTAATGTTTCCATAAGTTATCAAAACCATATTTTTTCTCACTTGTATCTTTTTAAGGTTCACCATGAGTCAGTACTAGGGTTAATTTTAGTGGTAAATCTTCTTTAATTCATGGATATTCTAGTTTTATAAATATTATTTTGGAATTTTTTTTTGGTATTGAATAACTTGGAATCAAATAAATATTTTGGATGCAAGTTCATTTTTAGGTTCATATTTATTACTATTTAAAATAAATTCATTCATATATTTTTTTTTCCCATACCTCAAAAGGCAATCTAGGAATATTCACCTCACATCAAACATATAGATGATCATCTTCATATGATGATATTTATCTAAATATATACATATATTGATATTAATCTACATATTTCAATGGCTATTAACATATGTCAATGGCCATTTGCTTATGTTGATGGTCATCCACATATGTTGACGGGCATCTACATATATCGATGGTCATCTACATATGTTAATAGCCATATGTAACTTAAAATGATATTAAAAAGTACTCAAAACATAAATATTATTACATATTTTAATTATTCTTGAAAATTATACAATTTCAAATAAAAAGCATCATAATCTAAGTTTGTATGCAAAAATTATGACCTCAAGATGTTGGCTAGGTTACAGAGCACTTACCAATAGATGTTCACATGATGTCAAAAGACATCCACATGATGTATATGACTAACCATATTCAACTCAGATGGTCATCTACATCATGTGTTCATCCATCATCATTATTCATTCATCCACCAATAAGTGTACTTTAACCTAGCCAACTTCTTGAGGTCATAACTTTTGCATACAGACTCAGATTGCAATGATTGTTTTTTTAAGATTGAATAATTTGTTATTATAATCCAAATATGTCATAATATTTATGTTTAAATAAGTTTTTAATTCATAAAATATTTATTCATCCACTCCACCTCTTGATTCACCTATATAATTAATCACCTTTCAAGCTGATTCATCACCATTGTGAATCCAATAGGATTTTTTAATATAGCCCACTAAAATGAACACTAATCAATACATCTTATTTTATATCTTTATTTATCTCATGTCTAGGACTGTTACCTTTTGAAACCACTTCTATATCTCACTACTTTCTACCATTTATTATATAATATCTCTATGATAGGTTTATTGAGGCTCATTTACTACAAAATTTTTATTTTTTAATGTCTCCTCAAGGGCTGACACATGATATCCTTTCTGTGCCAAATTGAGGCTCATTTGACCAACACAAATCTTGATCATCCTCTTTAGACAAATTTTCCTTTTCACTTGGATGTTCTTCTATTGTATTCCATAAAATAGGTCCTTAAAAATTAAGATGGTGGGAGGGAAATATATTCCATTCGATGGTATAGGAATATAGGTCATTATTGGCTTCTCTTGAACTTGAGGCACTTTGTGAAGCTTGATTGTTTTAACATGCTAATTTTTATGAGCTAAAGGGGAAATAATATGATCATTAATACTTTTAAAAACCATATTAAGAACATTTTAATCATGTCTTACCTCTATGGGTTCATCTATATCCATTCTCTTGGATCTTTTAATGGCTTCAACAAAGTTTTTTGATTTTCTAGGCTCATCAATTTGATTTACTACCACATGATCAAATTAAAAATTCACCAAGATTGCATCTAGTTATACTTGTCCATGATTTGATTCTTGGTGTGCCATTTGAAAAATTACCATATTCTATGCACTAATGTTTGTTTATGTACATCATTAATGATATAAGGCTACCATCTTGAATCTTGTATCAAATTAGTTTTTATTGGAACGAAGGCCTTAGTTGAGGAAATAATATTAGGATTAATTGAAACATATGATTTGGTTTATATAATGACTCCTTGAGATTTATATGGATGTATATTGGCTTGATATTATTACCTCTTCAACTTTATTAACTCATTCCCAAAATATTATAGCATACCTTTCAGTTCACCAAGTTCACTAGATTGACTATAAGGAGCTTGAACTTGACCATGAGGGGTTGGAATTTGGGATATTAATGGATCTTAAAGAGATAAAATATGATATAATTATATAAAAATTAGAATTATAGGCCTAGGGGTAAGTTTACCATCTTTAATTAGATTATTTTCAACATTAATGACAACCTCATAACCATATAGGACTGTCTTACCACCCATGGATTGAATCATAATTGAAATATCAAAATTCAAGGCTCTCAAAAAGTATAGGAAAGCATCTTCAAGAGATGGCCTTATCATGGGAGGTATTTTTTTTCCATGTTTTATGAAATCTAAAATTTAAATCAATCATATATTTATGTGGCATTCTCTTTAATGTATTAAGATACTCAACAAGGGATAGATGGTCTAATTTATCTTTAAATTGCCTACAAAATGGCTCACCTAAATCAACCAAGAGGATATAGAGTTCAAGGGAAGGTTCCTATAATATTGAAACTCCTTTCCCTTGAAGGATACAATAATTAAATGAATGAAAACATTATACTGGGTAACATGGTGGAATGAACACAAGTTGGTCACATCTTTTATATGCTCTATGGGTGTAGTTTGATCTTCATCTATGAAATATGGTATAATTTTAATGGTTGAGGTTGGAGTATCATTATATTGGGCCAAATTAAGAGGGAATGAATTATTGAAAGGAATAAATACCTGATTCATTAGTATAATCATGTTGATTTAAAGTGACTTCAGGCATGAAACTAATACTTCTTCCTACTTCAAATGTCTTTTTTATCTTCAAACTATGTCCTACCGAGCATGTCATAAACTGTTATCACTCAGAAGTGCACCCTTACTGAGAATGTGTGCCTATTCTCCCATCCATAGACACAATGGAAAATCTCCAAGATATGGGATATTATAATTTGAGACAATATATATATTAAGGGCTATTTTCATTTATTACACTCACTTACTTCTATCTAAACAATATAATTCCATGCTTTCTTGACTAGGAAAATAGGTAGAAGGAGTTAAGCTAAAGATAAAAATGGAAATGAAAAATGAAAAGTTAGGTGACGAACCAATGTTAAGTTAAATTATTCCTAATATTAACACACTTTAAAATATAAATAACTTACACACATTCACTTCATCTTCATATAATGACTCTTGCATAAGTATTTCATATAGAGGTCTTAACTAACAATCTCACTAGCTTGGGAGGATAAACAATGGTTGAATTAACTTCCAAATCAGGTATTAATCAGAATTATACACTTTATATGACCTAAAATAATTCTCATTTTATATATAAATGTGAGATATTTAAATATAAACATAGGAAAAATAATCATTCACTAAGTTCTATCAATGAATTTATAACACACTTCATGAATATATTGAAGATGGAGGAAAAATTTAGCTCTTTATTACTTCAAAGGTGAGGTAGTAAAACTTTTGGAAGATTTTTGGTAATCTAAAGGAATGATATCCTCGATTATTCTCCAAAATATAATAAATATATATGAGAATAAGAGAGAGAAGACAATCAACTCCAAAAATAGGAAAGAGTTCCACATACTATCAAGTTCACTCCATTATAACTGCAACGTCAATTCAAAATTTAAATCCACTTTTGTTTACACTAAATTCCAATGTAACATGTTGGAATTTAAACCTTATTTATTGTAAAACTACATTATAGGAGAGAGAGAGAGAGAGAGAGAGAGAGAGAGAGAGAGAGAGAGAGAGAGAGAGAGAGAGAGAGAGAGAGAGAGAGAGAGAGAGAGAGAGAGAGAGAGTTGAAAAGTTAAATGGGTACTCATGTTTCTTGAATCTTGAGTTAACTCCCTATGATATTTCATGCAACATTTGATATTATTTAGTTACCTCTTTTTGATGTTTCAATTATCTCATCTTGATCTTTCATGAATATTAAATTTATACTTCATTTACCTTAATTTTCATCTTGATTTGACTGGACTTATCTTGAATTCACACCTAGAGTTCTATTTGAGTTATCTTGCATGAAAATTGAATGCATGTTTAGCCTCATGTATCTTCTAAAAATATACCAAAAGGGGGAGTTGTATAAGTGATCCAGAAGACAATTCAGGAAATAATTTGGGTCATGGTTCCACCCCAATTGATGATAGAACTTCTAGGAGCCATAACTTTTGTACTATAGCTCTAATTGACATACCATTTAAACCATTGGAAATCTAAGAATGAGGAGAATTTAGTGAGATGTAATGGAGATCCACTCAATGTATTTTGAACTTAGAAAACCCAATGTAAGTTCCCTAAATATCAATTTTAGTAGTGTAGTCTAAAAATAGTATGTTTCTAAAAATAGTAATTCCTTGAATTTTGTATTATTTCAAATCATGGAAGTTGAACCACTTAATCTCCCTTGATATTGGTGACCTTCCACATCCTCCCCTTACTTTAAAAATTTGTATAAATTAATATGTAACCCAAAATTGAAATCAAACATATCTTCCCAGAGATAAGCATATAGTTGTATTGAGATCTTGAGTAAGAAAACATATTTTCTCATAGAATTCATTATTAATATGTTATTTTTGTGTTCCTAAAATATTTTCCAACCAAAACTTTTGAGTTTTGGATTAGTGGTATTAGAGTGGTTTGTCTTGAGAGTGTATGATCTTGAGGACGAGGTCAGGCTATAAGAAGCTTGGGTGGAAAATAATAGAGCTTCAAAACTATCCACCTATTCACTCCAAAAAAATTCAAATGGTGGATGACACTAAGACATCTGATCATTTCAAGGAAATGGTTAATGAAACCCTCCAATGATAAAAAGCATATATACTTCAATAATTTGCCCAAATTTTCCAACAACTCTCGATGGGAAATTATGGTTCCTCATCTGCACTTCCTATCTCCTCATCTATGGAACATCCTTTTAGCACCCCAACACCCTTTGAGGTTTAGGTGAATTATGATATTCCTAAATTTGAAGGAAAAATCAATGTTGATGAGTAGAAAACTGGTTGGATCAATTATCTTCCTACTTCTCTATAAATAAATTCACTAATGGAGAAAAAATCACTTTTACTCTTTTGAAAGCATCATTACCCATGAAAAATTGGTGGGAAGTGTAAAAAAAGAGTTTAAATACATATGACATTGGCCTTGAGGTGGAACCTACCTAGGATGATTTCATGGAAGCAGTAAAGGAATAATACTATCCCATTGGAGCATATGTTGATTTATACATATAGTGGTAACAACTTCACCAAGGCAAGGACCAATCTATTCAAGATTACATAGACATTTTTCATTCTTTGTCTACAAGATTGGTCATCCAAGAAAGTGAGAAAGATAAGACTCTAAAATATTCTCGTGGATTATAATGGTACATATTGAGGGGAAATGGAACTCTTCAATTTGGAAACCCTCGGTGAGGCATACAAGTTTGTAGTGAAGATTGAGCAGAAGCATGGTAGAAATAATATGAAGAGTTAGCCTTCAAAATGGAAAATTGACAAGGAAGGTCAAACATGAGGCCAAAATTTGAAGCAAAAAGAGTTTTAAGATAATAAATCTTAGAAGGGGAAGGTTGGAAAATGGTTTGATTACTACAAAATTGGAACTCACTCCAAAGAAGAATGTTGAGCCATCAAGTCACTAATTTTTGAGTCACAATACTCAACATCTACTACTTTATCTCATACACAACCTACAGTCAAAGAGGATAAAGAAGAGATTATAGATGATGATCCTAACACCATTTTCACTTCATCATAGACCCATGAGGAAAGGCCATATGACAAGGAAAGATTGTTTCACTCTAAATTATGGGTAAAAGGTAAGCCTCTGCATTTCATTCTTGATAGTGGGAGTCAAAAGAATTTAATAAATCCTAAAGTTGTGAAAAGTATAAATATATCCATGATTCCTCACCCAAATCATTACAATATTGGATGGTTGAGCCCAAGGAGAGACCTCCATGTCACCAATCAGTGTCTTCTTTCATATGCAATAAAACCTTTCCAAGATGAGGTCTTATGTGATGTGGTCAATCTATATGTTTGTGATGTACTCCTTGGTCAGTCATCAATGTATTATTGACATGTCATATATGAATCACAAACCCAAATAATCACCCTCACTTTTGGAACATAGTGCTACAAGGTACTAGAATTACCACCTCCCACATCTATCTCCTTGATCAGGGCCAAGCAATGTAAGAGATTGGTAGAAAAGACAAAGAAATTCATTCTCATGGTGGTCAAACCATAGAAATCCAATAAGGCCAATGTTTTAGTCCTAACTACATAATCAACACAATAATAAAAGTAGATGGGACAAATCAGAAGAGAATATGATGACTTATTCAAGTCACCCATAATAGTTCCATTGCATGACTAGGTAAAACATTTTATCAATTTGATCTTAGGACCACCTTTTCCTAATAGTCCTATGTATCATAGATCAATTTTGGAGAATGATGAGATAAAAATATATATTCAAGAATTGATCCAAAAGGGTCACATCAGGCCAAGCTCTTCACCCTATGGTAGCCCAATTTTCTTGACACCAAAGAAAGATGGAACACAGAGGCTTTGTATTGACTATCGAGCCCTGAATAAAATCAATGTGAAGAATCACTACCCTCTCCCCAAAATTGATGACCTACTGGACCAACTCCATGGTACAAATTTCTTCACCAAAATTTATCTCAAATCTAGCTATCACCAAATTCTCATCGATCCCACTGATGTCTAGAAGACTGCATTCAAATCTAAGGAAGGGCTCTTTGAATGGTTTGTTATTCCGTTTGGCTTAACTAACACACTTTCAACCTTCATGAGGATTATGGATGACATCTTATGACCCTTCACCAACTCATTCATGGTTTTATACCTAGATAAAATACTCATCTATAGTAGAACATGGGAGGAACATCTACAACATGTTTCTAAGGTGCTTCAAACTATTCAGGAGCATAAATTGTATGCAAATCTTGACAAATGCACATTTGATATGACAATAATTCAGTACGTTGGGTATGTTGTGAATGAGGAAGGGGTCCACGTTGATCTATAAAATATTTAGTTTATTTAAGAATGGCCTATACTGAGGACCCTCATATAACTTCATAGGTTCTTGGGTTTTGAAAATTTCTATCATAAGTTTGTTCTTGGATTTTCATATGTTGCTTGGTCACTAACCCAAGTGAATAAAAGAGGAGATAAAGATACATTTTAGTGGGGTGAAATACAACAAAGTGAATTTGAGAATTTGAAGAATAGACTTTGATTAGCCCCTATTCTTGTCTTGCCAGATTTCCATCAACCTTTTGAGTTGATGACAGATGCATCTAAATATGTTATGGGAGTTGTCATCATTTAACATGCCCATCCTATTACATATCATAGTTAAAATTTCACTGATATAATCAAGAAATATCTGACATATGATAAGGAGCTCTATGCCATTATGCAAGCCTACAAACAATAGAAACCCTACATCTTGGGGAAAGAGATGGTCATTCACACTGACCATAGACCATTAGAATTCATCTAGACATAGAGCAAACTATGAAATGAGAGGCACCAAAAGTTGGCCACATATCTTTAGAAATTCCATCTGATAATCAAACACAAAAGGGGAGCTCAAATATGGTTTTAGATTGTCTATGCCATCCACCAATTACTGTACTCACAATAGTTCTTAACCTGTGTGGACATGAGACTACCACTTGAGGTGCTCTGTATGAAGTAGATCCTACCTTTGCTGATACATATTAGGTGCTTTAGAAAGGTAAACATGTTTCTAATTTCTATTTTCAAGATAATGTCCTTTGTCATATGGGTCACATCTATGTTACATCTATATAGCAACAAAATATGATATAGGAAGCATATTTCAAGAGGAGATCTAGACACTTTGGTGTAGAAAAGACATTGGTAGTTCTTCAAAAACACTTCTTTTGGACCCATATGAAAAAGGATGTGGAAAGGTATCTCAAATATTGTATCCCATGTGTGATATCCAAGCCAACAAATAAGAATCAAGGATTGTACATGCCATTGCCAGAACCAACCAAGCCTTGAGAATCTATCTCAATGGATTTTTCTTAGGTTTTCCCACTTCAAAACATGGCAAGGACTATATTTTTGTTGTAGTTGACCATTTTTCAAAAATGGATATCATGATTACATGTAATAAAAATATATCTACTAAAAAAACTACTCAAGTATATTTTAGTCATGTATGGTTCCATTTTGGTCTCCCCAAGTCTATTGTCTTAGATCAAGATAACAGGTTCCTGAGCATCTTCTATTCCACTCTATGGAAGATGATGGATACCAAGTTGATGATGTCCATATCCTTCCATCCATATACTAATGGTCAAATAAAGGTGGTGAACCACTTTATTGTTCATATGATTCACATGTATCACTCTAAACATCTACACACATGGGATGAGGGGCTTATTTTCATACAACATGGATACAATCAGGCCCTACAGAGCTCGACCAAGCACAATCTATTCCAATTATGCTTTGGGTTACAACACATGGCACTAATTGACATAGTAATTCCATTCTCAACCATGGAATACACACCTCATGGAAGATCTGAGGTATTAAAAGCAACAAATTTCATTAACAAGTGCAACACATCCTATAGAAAGTTCATGACATCTTGGAGAAGATGAATTAGAAGTATAAGAAACACCATGACAAACATAGGATTACATACCATTTTGTTATGGGCAATAAGGTTTGGTTGTAGCTTTAGAAGGAATGACTTGTAGGCCCTCACAAAAAAATTTATCCTCTATGATATGGTCCCTACACCATCACTAACCTACCAACCTACCTTGATCTACATCAAATATTCAATGTGGATCTCCTCAAACCATATCATCCACCTTTGTTAGACACTTTAGTCATAGAAGAAAAACTAGACATTGATGAGCTTGATCTACAGAGTTTTTCTCTAGTGGAGGAGGATCAAATTGTGGACACCTAGATGAAGACAACAAGAGGACACTCTATTCTGCTTTATTGGGTGGTCAAAAGGGACCAGCTTAGCCACCAAGGAGAGTGGTTCGTAGAGAATCAAATAAATAAATATATAACACACCTAATAAGGAACATTGACATAATGGAGACCATTTCTTCTCATGGAGGAAGGAATGATCTGGATAATAATTCAGGGGACAATTTGGGTGATGGTTCCACTCCAAATGATGACAGAACTTTTAGGAGCCATAATTTTTACATTGTAGCTCTAATTGACTCACCATTTGAATTGTTGGAAATATAAGAACACGGAGAACATGGTGAGATGGAATGAGCTCCACTCAATGGATTTTTACCCTTGAAAACCCAATGTAAGTGCCCCAAATTTCAATTTTAGTAGTGTAATCTATAAATAGTAAGTTTCTAAAAATAGTAATTCCTCAAATTATGTATTATTTTAAATTGTGGAAGTTGAACCACTTAATATCCCTTGATATTGGTGACCTTCCACATCCTCCCCCTAATTTAAAAATGTGTATAAATGAATATTTTACCCAAAATGGAAATCATACATATCTTTCCAGAGATAAGCATATAGTTTTATTGCAATCTTGAGTAATAAAATATTTCTTCTCAGAGATTTCATTATTACTATGTTATTTTTGTTTTCTTGAAATATTTGTCAACAAAAAATTCTTAGTTTTAGATCAATAAGTTATATACATGTGGATATTTTATAGGTTTATATATCCTAAAAAAATTTCTCTAAATTTTATTAAGACTTTAACTCCACTTATCCACCTTTGTATGTTTTGGAACTCCAATTTTGTAGGGCTAATTGAAGGCTCTTTGAGTTTGGCTTGTAATTACTAAAATTAGCCCAAAATGGGGTACCCAAATTAGAGAGATCATATAATGTGTATTTTAAATTATCCATTTAATATTCTTGATAATTATACGCTTGATTATGTCCAAATCAGCATTCCAAATTAGTTTTTATTCCATATGCCTATCTTGTGCAACTTTGACAAGCTTCTTGTATGCACTATGAGAGCCAGAAACATTATGTATATTAAAAATTATAATATATAATAAGAAAAAATATTATTTTAACATAATCACCATAGTGTCATAGACCTTAAAACAAAATTTCATCTCCAAACTCCATGTACATCTCTAAAAAACACTATTTTATGCTCTCTTGTTCTCAAGAAACCTTGATTTATATTAGGGGGTCTAAAATGAGTTCTAGGCCTGAAAAAAAAACTAATAATAATATTATTGTATATTTATAAATTTGTAATACCTATAATTTTTTTAAAATATCGAAACCTCTTCACCAAACTCTCGAAAATATTTTCTCAAAAAAGTGTTTGCTTATTACGTTGGGGTGACCTAGAGATGTTTTTCAATGATATTAGTCTATATTGAATTGGTTTTAATTTAATTATAATTTATTTATATCTTTAAATTAATTATTCACTCTAAAATCAATTTTATTGATTGGAGGGAACTGAAACACCCATTTCTAACTCCATTTGTGAGCAAAATGTGAATAAACCTTCATTCCCTTCATTATTAGACCTGTATATCAGAATTTTATCTATCATATGGTAAATTAAAAAATATGAACCTATTTTAAATATTTAAAGACATAAAAAATACCCCCATATAAAATTTCAATTGTTTTCATTAAAAAAAAACTCAAAATATGCACTTTTTGGTGTTGACTAACTTGCCCAATTTCATTTTTAAACGCCTGGAGATCTATGTTTTGTCATTTTATAAAAATTTATGAGTCCTAAATATATAAATATTTTTTAATTATTAAATTTAATAAAATATATTATAATTTAAATAATTTCATGTGTTCATAAAGTCACATAAACCACTCAAAATGTGACTTTTTTGATTGTCTCTCTTGCTTACTTAAAACCCTCATGCTTGATCCTTTGAATGTATCCATTATTTTACCAAAATTTTAATTTATTAATATATATAAATGTATTATATTCCACATAATATCTCACACCACCTTTATTTTTCAACAAATAATTGGAAAATGCAAACATACTACTTAACACTAAGCAAATGAGGGTTTAAGAAGGGTTTTAGAGCACCTATTCTTCTTAAAAAAAATTCATAAAATTATGACATTTTAATATGAAAAAAATTCATGTAATATTTATTTAATAAGGTCCCAAAAATTATTATAATACTTTTGGATCCAAATCCTCTTCATTGTCATGTATCGAGCATCTAAAAATTGCCTTCACTAGCTTGTAAATAGCTAGTTAGATAAATAAAAGAAACATCTGTCAAAATTTGGACTTGTGAGATGTTACTAAGCATGATTTTTGATTGATTAATCTTTTATTATGTTTTTAACACTTTTTTTAACTTTTAATCTATGAATGGATTCTTCTTGAAAACTTACACATAAGCAATTTTGACCAATGGTGGCAAAATTATCTACAAAGACCATATACAATAATACAAATTTAAAATAAAATAGACAAATATAATCTTAATGCATATAAATTTCAAGTATAATTTTATATGGGATGATACTAGATATAATATATTACACCATAAATAACATATGTTTTTATTTGATGCCATTGTACTATTTTAAGGTTTTACGGTATACTATTATGTCTAGTACTCCACTGAAGAATCCCCCCAAGCTTAGTTGAGTCTCTTCTCATGATTGAAAGATAATATTTAATTGTTTTAATGTCAAAATTATAATAATATGCATATTTAACCTTTAATTATCCTAATCTGTGTTTGTCAAGTTATTTATTTTCTGCTTCATTTTTTACTTTAGTTGATTTTTTATGTCGGCTTTTCCATGCATTTATTCTTCCCCTAGCCATTTATTTCTTGAGATTTTTTAATCATTTTTTGTATTATCCTATTTTTATTTTGAAAATTATATGAATGATACCATATGAAATCATCCTAACAACCCATAGTGTTCATTGGGTTGGTGAGGGTCAATAGGATAGTTAATCTCTTAATGCCTTTGAGGGTCCATCGTGATTCTAAGTGGTAGCATCCCAAGGACTCTAAAAATCATGGGGATTTTGTATGTTTGAGGAAATAAAATCCATATGATTATTTTAGGTGGAGGTTTCCAATATACTTAAAACATCATGGGATTCTAATCACTAAGAAACTTCTTAATGTATTTGAGGGCTTGGGGACCTGAGATGCTACCAAGTAGTACCATCCTAATACTTCGAAGCCTAGAGGGATTCGACCTTGAAACTAGCACTTGATCCCCTTAATTCCTCTAGAATCTTAATAATAGATATTTTTTTAAGTGGTAGCATCTTAGTACTCAAAATTTTGGAAGGCTTGGATTTTTCAATTTTTTTGGGGCCCATGATCTTGCTTCTAGGGTTTAGTTACATGTGAGTTGATGGTAGTAATGTCTATTTTAATAAGTGTAAGAAATGGGCAGAACACTTTTATAAATAATTTTAAATTTTTTTTTATGCCTTGGCCAATCTAACGGTTGAATCATTTTCTGATGTGTCTTAGTATTTTTCATACTTTATGTCAATCAATGTATATTATGCCATCTCTAACCATATTTCATCTACCTTCTCCATTTATGAGATGCCAATAGGTGAATCTTCAATAATTTGGTCTACTTTTGTTATTTGGGATTTTTTCCTTTTGTTTTTTCTTCTTATTAGGTGGAATTTACTCTATTTGTAGTATATGATGTGTTCATTTTCTTGTATAATTTTCATAGGCTTTAGGTTGACAAGGTAATGGAGTTATATCTCTTGCCTAATTTCTTGTTAATCATCAATGTGTTTGTTTTTTTCATCTATCCATTCATATAATTTGGATGTGGTATAAAACTATTATTTCCATCCCTTTGACCTTATTATTATAGACACCTAAAAGTGGCCACCAATGACATCTGACCAAGCTTTGGACCAATTTCTACCAAACATCATAATTTGGCCTAAAAACACTAAAACACACTAAATGAGTGTAATATATCATACAAAATTTATGATTTTAGCCAATGTATCCCTAAATGGGGTAATGCATTTTATGAGATAGCCAATTTTGATCAAATCATTTCATGTCAAAATGATGAATTCACACTTGGGTGCTCTTGATTGCTCTTTTCTACCAAATTTCTTGCATAAGACACATTCTCTTATTATTTTATGTTAGAAACATCCTAAATGTGATAATGGATCCAACTCATCTATCATCACATTCCAATTTTGGTCCAATCAAAATTTGAGCCAATAATACAACATTTTGACCAATTTGATTAATTTGAGCACCGATTTCCTAGATTTACACCAAAATTGATAATTCATTTTTAAGTCTAATAAATTTGAATTAATATCTTAAGTTAATTTTACATGGAACTTATTGAATATTTTAATTAATGGAAATTTATATTGAATAATTACATCATCTAATAGATCATTCTATGGGGTGGCATTGATAAGCCATAATTACAATAAATATCTGATTAATCCCTCCCATACATATTTAATGCCTCTATATCCCAGCTATTTATGAGTTAATTTATTTATTTTATCCTTAAAAATTTAATTTATTCTTAGCCACACATATTCATATTCAGATGGATGGTTTAGGTTCATTCTGACCAAATGGAAAAATCTATAAATAGGTGGCCTCACACTCATAATTTTAAGTTATCTTGGTGTAAAATTATAATGACCAAATGATTTGAAAATACATTTAATATAGTGTTATTATGCCAAAATTATTGAGTCAAGATTCACAAGCCAAAGCCACAAATCCAATGGTGCCAAGAGGAGGTGGAGATATCCAAATCTCCATTGCTAGAGACCTTTAAAGTCCAAGTCAGGCAAGCCACTCTAATAATCATTTCAAAGCTCCAAGGAAGGTAAAGGAATTTTTCTTTCATGTTTTATTTGTTTTTTTCATATACATGTTTGTTACTAATCTCCCACTAGTGTTTAGTCCTAAAGATATCATGTTTGTTAGTGAGTTCTTTTTATTTTGATTTCATTATGAAACTAACACTTGATCTAACCCCCTCTCTTGAGTAAAATTTTTAGATCACATAATGGCATACTTGGTGGGACCAAACACATCCCATGTATTAATAAGATCAATATGTAGGTCTTAAACTAAGATTTGGAGGCTTGATCCATTTTAAAAATTGATTTTCTAACTTTGTTTGGCTAGATTTCACTTTCACATGTTTTACACATGGATCATCAGTATTCAGTTGTGATTGTAGATGGTTAAATCCAACTTCCAATAATTGGGTTGTAAAGGAAAACACTTTTAAAGACATTAATTTTTGAGATTTTATTCAACTTATTTCTACCAATTTGGATGTTTAAGTCTCTGGTCTAGTTTTATTTTGTGATATAAATTATTTCCTTTTAAATATTTTTGTTTTAACAAGTTAACACTTGCTCTTTTTCTCCAAGTATGTTTATGCCTTTGGGTCAAAAGTTAACCACCAATAATTATGTCTCGACCATCCATGATTGGTAAAATATCGACTATTGATAGTCAGCTAGGAATCTCCAATGGTCAAACAGTGACCACCAACGGTCACTATGTTTTCTAAATACATAAACCTGAGAGCTTAATTTTCAATTTTGCTTGTCTCATCCATAAAAGAGCTTCTAAGATAAAAAAACATTCCAACAATTTTCTTGAAAGACTTACTTGTAAAGTTATAAATAATGCTTAATTAAGTCTTTTTAAACCATTTTTATATACTTAAAAGGAATTTGAAATTTCTAATTGGTACTTAAAGGAAAATTTAGGGTGTTTATTTTAATTTTTTATAGTTATTCTTTACAATTTTTTATAACTTAAGTCCAAGGGGCCAAATAAAACCACCAAATATTTTAATTTAGTGCTTTAAAATTGGACTCACTTCAAAAAAAAATTCTTTATGTAAGTAATTTCTTGTTTGTTTCATCAAAATTGTTTGTACAAAAAAGAATTTGTGTGTGTATGCTCTTCCCCCATTCCCCTAGAACGAACTTGTGGATCAAAAGCACCATCTTCATTGTAAACTTTTTCCTTAGTCCAAAGGCATAAAATATATTTTGTGAAGGATCTCCCCAAGATCAACATGGTTTGGGTGATCTATAAATAACCATATCAAACATCATCTTTATCCAATCCATCTTCTCTTAATGATTATAACTGCCAATGGGAAAATCATTATTTTGACTTTTATTCTTGATTATAAATATCTTTTAGAAAATTAGTACCTTTATAAAATCAATTCATGCAAGAATTTATCATTTTTATTACTCTTAACCACATGTTAATCCCACCTTTATTCTTACTTATTTTCAAAGAATTGTCCATCAAACATGTGATAACCACTACCTCAAGGGGGCATCATCATAGGATTTATAAACATTTTTTTGGAAGCTTATTTATTAAATAATCATATTATTTTTTTCATACGTGTCTTTACTTATTATTTGAGAAGACATTGTTGTGCCTATGGTTTGCAACATCTTCCAAAACATCTTCTTAATCATGAAAGTGTTTGTTTTGTTGATTTAGCCATTTATATAATTTAGATGTGTCCAAAAATTGTTTTTTCCATCGCTTCTACCTTGTTATAATATTTATGTTAATATTATTATTATCTTATTTTAAATGGTTGTGTTCACATTCTACACAAGATTGGAATACTATCAACTATCAACATTTTTAATCTTTTGTATAATGGGATCAATTGATAAAATTCTTATTAAAGTATTATGCAAAAGTAGGCATAAAATAATTTTGAACATGATATAAAATATAATATTCATTTAATAACAATTCATTTTGAATTGAAAATACTATAATATAAATTTCATATCAATAGACACATGTCCCCTCGATGCATATAAATTTTAGATCTAATTCTCCATGGGATACCGCTAGGTAAAATTGATTATACCCTGAATGACATACATAGCTATCTAATGGTGTAGTTCATTTTCAAGGTTTCATGGTATACTATTATGTCTAATACTCCAATGAAGAATCCCCCTAAGCTTGTGTTAAAAAATTTTGGGTAGAATGTGGATTTTCAATTATTATTATCTTTTTAAGAATAGGCATGTTCCCATTCTATAGAAGATTAGAATATTATCAATTACCAAAAATATTTATCTTGTGTATAATGGTATTAATTGATAAAAATATTATATTTGTAAAAGTATACACAAGTCCATCTGACCAAGATATAAACTATCATCTTCATTTTATTACAATCTATTATTAAGATAAAATACAATAATTAAAATTTACTATCAAATAACCACTCATATGTAACTCTGAATTCACATAACACAAAAATATTTAAGATGTCTTAAATATTTATTATTAATATCTCCAAATTGTTACAAATGATAGATCAGTATAAAAATTTGATAGCTTCAATAATATTCTATATATCTATTTTACTAAGTCTAAATATAATGATATACTTAGATGGTCTATTTCTTTATTTTGTGTATCTCTGTGATATGGTATGAGGTAAAATCTATGTTATGGTAAATGCTTGTGTTTAAAATTATACCACGATATAACCATAGGTATCTACAATTTACTATAGAGTTTTTTGAATAAATCATCAACATTATCCCCATACTTAAAATTTTATCTCATCCTCAAGACAAGCCAAATTTGAATAATACTAAATTTTTTTTAAGGACTTGGGCCTTAAAATAAAAATTTCTGATATTTATTAAAAATATTGGTCTCAAAGGCTTTTCATTATTTGAGGTAACTAATGGATCATTGGGATTTATGTTCTAACTATATATTTTATTGAGTCAATTCAATGATGTCATCAAGAGAATCATGAGTTATATTAGTATTAAATTATGTATGCATTTCCTTTTTAAACTTTTAAAATTTTCCCATGAAATGATTTAATATTTCTCCTTATTCTTTGATCTTGATGATAAGTTTTTCTCTTTGTTGATTTTTCTCTTATAATTTTACCTAGTGTTAAAATTCTCGCCCTCTCTGTGCCTATGGGATCTTTAGAAATATCGTACTAGGATAAATTAGATTTAATTCTTCCTTGAGGATGTCTAAGTCCTTATTTTACTCTAGAGTTGTCATTAGACACCCAAGACTGAAATAAAAATATGAATAACCATCTGCTATTGCTTTATGTAGAGAATTAACATGTCGTTTACTTGTAATGTGGTGTTGTTTGTTCAACTTCATGGGTTTAGTATTTTTTTTAAGTTTGAACTCTTATTTTTCACTATACCTAATTTTTTGGATCTCGTCCTCAATGATAACTTGATGTATGATAAAATAATTCAAATTTTTAGTGAACCATTGAGTCAATGATAGCTTTTCATTTGATTTAAATTTTGGCCTTGCTTTTCTAATCACTTGGATGGTGTCCTATAGTTTTTCCTCTAATATTGTGCATCCCAACAACTAATCACACTATGCACTTTCCTAAAATATGTTTCCCAAATGTTTTTTTAACTAAAGGTTAATTCATGTAACTTGATATTAGTTTCATGTGTGTTATTTTGATAAGGTTAGAAGATAAATAGATGGAGTTCAATTTCTGATGTTGGGCCAAAATTAATGTAATTTGGGTGAGGGAATCTTGGGGGTTTAAAGTGAGTGTGGATTAAGTGGTGGTAAAATATTGATTGGAAGTGAAAGGTGGAGTGGAAATTGGTTGCATAATAAAAAATGGTGGTTGTGATGTTTAGGCAAGTATGTTTGGCACAGGTTCTGTTGTGGATTGATTTTGTGTGTTTCTAGTGTTTTTATTGGCATCCTTAGCCACCTTCTTCTATTATTATTACAATTTTTTGGTAGATTCATCTAATACTTTTGTTTACTTCTTCTGCTTATATAGAGACATCTTCTACCACTTTTTTTTTATTTTCTTCAACTAGGAGGGTGGCATCCTTTCCCACCATTTTATTTTTCTACTCTTCCTCTACTTTTTGTTGTCTCTTTTTTTATTTTTTATTATTAGTCTTATTTCTCCCTTCCTCTCCTTTTCCTCCTCCTTTTTTCTTTCTTCTTTCATTCTTTTTCCTATTTTTTTATGTAGTTATTTTTCCTTTTGTTTTTTTTATTTACCACTGATGCTAAGGATGATATCTATTTAGATATGACATATTTTTAAGCCTTATTTTCATCTTTAGCTTTTTATTTTGTCAAAACCTCTTATTTTTCTTTCTTTTATTTTTCCCTTTCTTCAACCTTTACCTTTGTTATGGATTCAATGATATATATTTTGTCTTTAGCTAGCATGATATCCATATCATGGTGTATATTTGTTCCTTATTCATTCTCTATGATTGATGATGTATCAAAAGCATCAATGGGGGGCTCTTCAGAACTTGGATATAAATGTGTGGAGATGTATTTCTCCCTTATGTTCTTTTAGTTTTTTTTTCTTTTTTGGAAATATATTATATATTTGTGGTGGTCGATGTATTCTTGGTTTTATTTTATGAAAAAACTTGCCAGCCATCGATCCACCATCTATTCTAATGGATTGGGATGGATTTCTATTTTTAGGTCCCTATACATCCATTGGTACTATTATTTGTTTTTCATGTTTTTTATTTTTATTTGTTTCCTTTGATGTTATTATTTTTATCATGACTTCATATGTGTCTTCATCTTCTTCTATTAATTTGATGCTAGATGATGTTCATATTAATTTGAGCACTAAATCTTCCATAGTGGATTGTGTGCCAATTTGACTAGACTTCCTTAAGACTCATGAAAAGGATCAGATGATGGGAACAAGTTATTTGATTTCATTATTTAACACTTCATGCTATAATGGGAGAATAATTTTGGTACATTGATCATATAGGTGGACATAAATTTAGTCAATGGTGGTATCAAAGTGAAAATATTTATGGTATTTTTCTATTATTTGTGGGGAAATAAAATACTAAAAATTGATGGTTTGTTGTAAATTAATTCACCACATTATCATAGTGTCAACATGTTATTCCATCATCATAATATCTAGATGATTTTTGACTTATTCTCCTATGGGCATTGTTTTATCCCATTATAGTTTTTTTGTACATAGCTAGGCTAAGTAATAGAAATCCATAGATAAAATCATGCTAACCTCTCTTGATCTTTTGAATGTTGGAATTTAAGTTATCTAAGAGGCCTTGATAGAGGATAAATTTAGTCTTCTTTAAAATCATATTGAATTTTAACATTTCACTCTTAGGGATTGAAACATAACAATTTTTGGTCAAGTATATTTTCCATGTTAATGCTTTGAAATCATATATATAGGTAGCATTGGGAATGGTTGTTATTTTGATGATATTTTTTCCTTTATTAGTGTTCAAATAACTAGTAGTTACTAATAATTTCACTAACCCTTATTTACAAACTTCAAAATACTATTTCATTTATTCATCATCCCTATTAATCTTTCAATGTCTTCAAAGGTAATGACATGAGACTAGTCAAAGAAGAAAAGATCATGGTGCACACACTATGTAAAATTATGATTATGTTATCTACTAGTATAAAGTAGGGAAATATTTCCTAGATATAAAACATCATATGTGGTATTAATTATGTTATATGGTTCCAATCCTACATATTTTATTTAGGTATATCATGTATGAGTTTTTCCTGGTCTACCTCCATTCTGATATGGTCAATTTATGCTAGATATCAATAAATGTATTTGAATGTATCCTCAAGGTGAGAAAACTTTAATGTCATCTTTTAAAATGCTCCCTCTAGATTTAGTGCCATATATTTTGGTGGAAAATTATTTGATTTTGGGAAGTTGAGTATTCTTATGTTTGCAAGGATTGGGGCATCCAATTTTTCCTTCATTGTGTTGTGTTGTATCTCTTTCAATCTCAAATGTAGTTGGCATAAATTTCATAGAGTTTTGGTGATTAGAAATATTATGTGAATGGAAGTGAAGTTGGATCTATTTTTATACAATTTTACATGGATTTATTTATCAATAAATATCATGAGCATATTTTTTGGTGATAGTGCATTGGCCATCTTGTTGAACTAGCCTTTCTTTATTGGTTGGACCTATTTTTTCCATCACATTATTTTTGATGACTCATTATGTAACATTAATGTTAATCTATGCTCTAGTTTCAATTTTATATTTATTGTATCTAGTTAATTAATTCTTCACATGGTAGGTTATATTTTTTATTTTATGTGATGTGATTGCTTATTCATTTGGTGACATCCATGTATTTGTCTAGTGACTTGTAGCCAATCAGCCTACTAGTTTAGCTTAAGAATTTGGCATTATATGCTAGAACATTAGTGTTAAATTCAACCATCCTTACATCAATTATCAATATTTCTAAGACTAGACACTACTATCTTTAGTTTTTCTCTTTTTAATCCCTCAAGCCATTCTTTACCCAATTTCAACTTGAATGTATTATTTTTATCCATTTTATTTCTCTTTTATATTTTTTAAAGTTTAAGTTGAAATAAAGGAATTTATTATAGTATAGTTTACACCTTTAGGCATCCTATGGAGCTACATAGATCAAAGTGACAAACATAAATGATTTTACCTTTAGATTATATCATTCATTTAGACATAGTAAAATAAATAGATGGAATATCATTGAAGCTATTATAGTTTTTTACTGATCTATAATATGTAATCATTTAGATAAATTAATAAGTAATACTTAAGAGATATTTAATCATTTTGTGTGTTATATGAATTATATTATAATATGATTAAGAGGATAGGATAAATAATACAAGTGGACAATTTATCTATGGTTAGCATGTCTATAAAATCAAACTATGAATTCATGGTTTGATGTTATTTTCATGTCTAAAGTCTCATCTCTTCTTGAATATTCTTATATGTTTTATTCTCTGTGATGTCGTGAATAATTGTAGATACCATAAAGTATGTTTTTATATGTATCATGTTGTGATATGATTGTAGCATTCTATGGTTTACCTTTATACTTAATGAAAAATACCACATAATTAATTGTTGACAGAGTTGAGTGGGTCAATGGATGATTCAAACATGTAATGTCAGGGTTAAGTGGCTTGAGTTATGACTCAATGACATGATTAATGGACATGTGTTTATAAAAATGAGAGAGAAAATAATATTATAATAGATATCATCCCATGAAATATATCGGTTGGTAATAAACCCTCATAACTATAAATATAGATATTCAACATGTGAATAAGGGTGTTAATTGTAGTTTAATAAAAAATACTAAAAGTATTTAAATGTAATGTATAAAATAATGGTGATATTTGATCCAATTGATATCTAAATCATTCCAAGTTGACTTAATATAAATTATAGTGATATACCATATCATAAACCAATATACGTTGTGGGTTAGTTGTAAATAATTATAATTTTATTAGCACACAACATATTAACTTTTTTAGAAAAATAAGATAAATAATAAATATTAGTTAAAATAGATAGAATATCATTATAAGTAGGCACATTCACTAATAATCACCACTTCAATATGAAAATAATGGGAAATATTCCTCAAAAATATCTTAAGAAACATGCCTTGTATTCTTAACTTGTGTTATCTACACAAGATATTATGAATATAGGTATGTGATTTTCATATTATTCCTACATAGTTAATTTAAAATGAACATGTGTCCATTATACACAATAATATAAGATTATTATCAATAAGTGGCCAATAATAATTAATGTTTATGTTCTTCTATCAATATTATGTTGAGTATTTACACATTTAAGTAATAATCATGCACGGGTAGATTGAAACAATGCAGGATTAGGATGCCCCCTCACATGTAGGAGTAAGATGATCCCTCAGTGGGTAGAGTAAAGTAATCAAGGGTATATAAGTCACTACAAACACTAAAATAAGATTAATTAAATCATGGTAATGTAGATAAATTGGTAAACAATAACATAGAACAACAAATATAAGTCTAACATAGGAGTAGAAATGTAAAGTAAGGATGCATACAATCAAGATGTTTTTGTATTTTTGACATATTTGAATGTTTTTGGATTTTAAAATGTTTGTATTATTTTCTGGTATTTTTGAAATGTGATATTGTTTTTGTATTTTGATAATACTTGAGATATGTATAATAAATAATATGAAAATTATGTACCATTAATCATACAAGACTATGTATAAGTAAACAAAGAAACTATGTAGAAGTACATGCATAATATTTATATAATGATAGAAAATACTAGGTTGGAGGGGATCAAGGGTCCAACAATAGAGCTTGGTATGGATGGAGTTAGAGGAAGGGATCATGACCATCATCAAATGGCTCAAGATCATCATCATAAGTATCATCATATGTTACAAATGTTGTGTACATGGTGCCATCCTATCAAAGGTGAGTTGAAGGTTGCTCTGGTGGTGGATATGTGGATTCTCCTTTGGGACACTTGACTCTAGTAGTTGATTACTTTAGTGTAAGTGGTAGAGATGGTGATAGTGGTGTTGTAATCTAAATAATAACCTAAAATTGTAATTTATCTAATCTCTTTTATAAAGTTGTACATGAGTTTGTATCATGGCCTATGATCTTGTGAAATAGACAAAATGGGCAACCATATTTCTATGATAATCTACTAATAGATATATGTCATAATTTAGGTAAGGTTATTAATCCATGATCAAGTAACATCTATTACATAATTTTTGGTTGATGTTGTCTATTACCTATCTGAATCTAAATAATTTATTATATATCCATAGAGGTACCTATGTGAATTATATATACTAAGTGATTTGGTTGTGTCTTTAAATGTGAAGTATATCCTATAGGTATAGTGCAAGATTATAAGATTGATGTAGGATGTGTAATTGGAGCTATAGAGTCATCTAGGTACTCACCTAGGCCTATTGGTGTAAATATCAATCCACAAAAATAGTCATCTATAAATGTGGGTATCGTATCATCATCTTAAATAGCTTAGGAATCTATATCATCATCATGTACCTATGGTAACTCTAAATTTACCATAAGGGGTAACTCTGATATAAGAGTCTCCTAAACTATAGAAGTATAAGATAGTGGTGATGTGAGAGTAAATGTAACTAATGGAGTAACTATATCTCTAGAATCAATTGGTACTAGTGGAAATATTGTCAATGAATGTATAATTATAATAGGTGTAGGGATTATGACTGATGGAGTAGCTAGAATGGCTGAAGCTGCTATGACTAGCTAATTGTCTAGAGTTTAAGACACAATTTTAAGTGGAAGAGTGAAATAAGTGTTAGTCTCTCTAACCTCATATGTATGTATTTTATTAAGATAAATATAATGAGGTGGTGGTTGAATTATGAGATTAGGTGTCTCATCTAGAAAAATAATCAAAGATGACTCTATAGTTTAACAATATTTAAATGGTTAACTATCTAATGGACATGTGTAAAGGTATCTTTCATGGATAAAATTAACACATTGATGAAGAGTGGAAGGAACTACCCCCATAGTGTGTATCTAGGGTCGTTTGAGTAAAAGATAATAATGAAGAGGACTAGGCATGACCTAGAACTATGTAGAGAGGGTTTTGGGTCCTACCATGATATCCAAAGCAATGGTGCCTAATGTTTATCTTGGTATATCAAAAAATACTCTAATATTATTATATGATTTTTGCATGGATTCCATAACTATACCCATGGTCTATAAGAATGTGATAATACATATATTAAGTCCTAAACCACTATCAATTATAACTCTCTTTACTACACTATTTTTCACTTGAACTTGTATGAATAGTGGTAAAGTTTGATCAATAATTGTTTGAGAAGGATAGTACTCAATATCAAAAGAAATTGCATGTTCTATGGTTTTTAAAGTGTTGACCACTGATACAAAATAAGAAGGCTCTAAATTAATTGGCATAGGATACTTACTAAGTGTCTAGTAAAGAATGTCATTATACACATTGGCTTTCTAAAGTAGTTCTAACATGGAAATCTTAACTAGAGTGTTTCTTAACTAATCAACAATATCATATGCCTTGTTCAAATATACCTATATAAGTGGGTTAGGCCTAGGATAGGAAGGAATAAGAGGGTGGTGAGGCTCCTGACTAGATTGAGGAGACATGGTGTCATGTCAAGTAATAACTCTAACTACATTATCTATTATCCATATAGGACTAGTAGTATCTATGAGAGGAGAGTGAAGATAATTGATAGTTTAAGGTGGTAGAGGGACAAAGGGTGTCAATTAAGATCTCTGGTGATGGGTAGTGACTTAGGGAAGAGTGAAATGGACCATGTAGCATGACTCAACATGGGGTAGAGGCTCCAAGGGAGGTAATTCAAGAGATATCCTTACATGTTTAATAATAAATTTCTTAATCTTATCCCATATTATGAAACATAAGCATGAAATCTAAAGAATAAATCTTTATATTAACATATGATAAACTTCATCATTCATGTACATGATAGGACCAATGATGGTTTCCTTGTTTTGTGTGAGAAATGCAAAAAATAATTGTAGATAAGTAAAACCCATTTTTGAAATGAAGCTCACAAAAATGTAAGGTGATACCTCAAGAATAAAATAGGAGATAGTATATGAAACTAGGGTTTTCATAATGATATTCTTATAAAATACTATGGAATTTTGAAAATGAAATTGGATTTTTGATTTAAATATGTAATGAAAATTTCTAAAAATTATTGGAAAATGCTTGATTGAATATGACCTAGTATGTGTAACTAGGGTTTAAATAAAAATATATATTTTTTGAAATTAATATTGAATTTTGAATTTTTAAGGGACTTTCTAATTTTAATATGCTAGTAAAAATTCATAAAATTACTGGAAAAATACTGTGACCTAATATGGGAAACTAGGGTTTGAAAGAAAATTATTTTGAAATTTACCAATAAATTTTAAAATTTTAAATGAATTTTGGATTTAAATATTCAATTAAAAAATTCAAAAATTTATAGTAAAAATTTGTAAGAATTTTACCCTAGGGTTTATATAGGGTTTTTGTGCGCAAATGAACTAAGTTGGGTTCGCCAAATGATTTAAAAATTTCTAGAATAATTGGGGTTTTATTATTAATTTATTTAAAAGATATGGATTGATAAATTAGTAAATAATATGTGGTAAATCATAAATTATTTATGAAATTTATGAGTAATTATATTTTTTCTAAAAATATTAATAAGAGGGAGAAAATAAGACTTAGCTTAAACTATGCTAATCCAACTAAGACAAGATTTGATATTCACTATGTATGCCTAAGAAACTATCACAAATAGGATTTTGACTTTCATTTTTTTATTGGATTTGAGAATTGAATGTGGATGTGAGTGGCATTGACATTTTAGTCCTTGTCCAACATTGTCTTGAGGAAATGAGCTTTTTGGGTTTTGTTCGATAGGTATGTGTGACCATGTCTTTGAAGTTTTGACAACTACAAGTCTATAGAGATCCCTATAGAGAAGATTTTATCCTAAAAAACTATCTTCCATTGTAATTTTACCAATTTTTAACAAGAGGGGGGGGGTGTTAGTGTGTGTGAAATTCATTAGACATGGATCTAAACCCCTTGTGTGGGTATGTTGCCTGCATACCAATACTTCGAAGAGGGATCAAGCCATATGTAGTTCTTCATTTGAAAGTGATTGGTGTAATTGTGATATGAGAATGTATGTAAATACTAAAATATGTGTGATTTAGATGATTAGGGACTAGTTTAAGGATTATAATAAGTTGTAAATAGTAATGGATGGTTATATGTAGAGAATAGGGAAATGTGTTTGGGTAGTCTTGCTTGTACTCTTGTTTGCTTTGTGATATTTGCCAACATTTTTAAAATTATATTTGAATGGGATTAAATATGTGTCTATTGGTCATTATTAAAATTAAATCATGTTAGGTCAACACCATGAAGAGGAATAATCAGGCAAAAATGGTAATCTGACCTCAAAATGTGATTGGATAGGAGTGTTAAAAAGGGGACACCCTAGGGTCTAATGCTATAATCCAAATTGGGTGTTATTTTCCTAAGGGTGATTGACAAAAGGGGATGTATTTTTAATGAAAATATGGTATTTTCTTAGTTAGGATCAAGTTTGGTAGGCTAAAAATGACCGAGAGTCAATGAAAATAACCCTATGAGGGTAATGAGAGCAAATAAGAGGGATCTATGGATTAGGAGTTATAAGCCACACTCAAGTTACAAATTTTGTATTTTTATATGAAAATAATTAAATTAGGAAAATATTAGAGATACCTTATATTATTTATAAAGACAATTAGACTATTTTACTAAGAAAAATCCATAAAAAACCTATTCAACCTACCTCCAAAAAGGCCAAAACTACATCCTTCTTCACTCAAACATCTCTCCTCCACTCTAAATGAATTATAATGGTATAAATAATGTTTTAAGAGGTAAAATTAACCAAAATTATTTATATTATGTCAAAACCAAGTTTAATTATTCATAAATCCTCAATTAACCTTTAAATTTTCTATTTGAAGGCTCATCAAGTGACTTAATGTAATTTTGGTTTTTTTTGGAAATTTGGCTCCAAATGACCTTATTTTTGGATAATTTAAGGATATAATTATATTATAACCTATTATTAACCTCATGTAATAATATTAATCATTGGATAGGAATTTTTTTTCATGTAGTCCAATTTTGGCCAACATTTCTGATGACCTCCTAGGATTGCATTCCTACCTATGATAGAGACCAGTAGCCTTAGTATCTATTGGGAAAGGAAGTTTCATATCTCAATAAACACACTAATATATAGCTAAAACTTGGATTCCAACCTATGTATAAATTCTCTCTATATAAATAATTAAAAATAATGTACTCAAAGCACTTAGGGAATGAAGAAAAATAAAATAGAAGGGATGTGCATGAAGCACTTAGAGGAAAGTAAAATAATATATAATGTGTAAAAATAAAAATTAAAAGTATATTCCTCCTAGATAAAATGGTAATATCTTATCATCATTAATTTTTAATTGATAAGGATGAAAAAAAACTTTCTTATGAAACACCAAACCTAGTGAACTAGGTTACTTGATTGCCAATCTTTTTGGCATGTTCTTCAACAGATGAATTGGGACAAACATGTCTCTAATGTAAAAAAAATCCCTTAATATTTCAAGGCTTAATTGATTTTGGTATTTATCCATGGAAAATATATATAATCTCACTTCATAATGGGTTATAGGAACACTTTCAAACATTTCACTTGATGACTCTTTTGAATGTGAAGGTTGATTATCTAGGCTTAGGTAAAATAACTCTAGTTCATCTAAAAAGGCAAATTCCTCTTGGTCACATGTAAGAGAGATAGTATAAAATTTACCAAGACTCAGTCTATATTAGATATATTGGTCTTCTTCCTCTTTATATAAGAGAGGCTCTTGATTTGACCAATCTTCTTCAAACTTAAAGACATCAGCACTACATTCAAGTGACACCTCATTCTAAGATTTATCATTATTGTATCCTCATTCCAACCTTCATAATTTTAATATATTAATCAAGGTTTAACTCATCATGCTTTTGAGGCTCTTGATTTGACCAATCTTCTTCAAACCTAAAGACATCAACACTACATTCAAGTGACACCTCATTCTAAGATTGATCATGGTTGAATCCTCATTCCAACCTTCATAATTTTAACATATTTAGAATGGAAATTTAATATTTCATTCAAGTTATACCCTATATTTAGATTGAGGATTATCATCTCTAGGATCTTGTTTATTAGTGTCAAATCCATGCCAAGAAGGTTGGTCTAAACCTAATTTTTCCTAATCTAAATGAAGTGGTCTTCCTATTATGTTCTCTTCATCATAATCACTTGTATTTTCCTCTTGTGTCTTACCTATGACTATAATCTCCTCATCTATCCCTGGTAAAATGGGTTTTTTATCCAAAATGAGAATGATGGGAGGGTGAAGAGGTAACCTCTATTGAAACTTAGGAGAGTACTACTCTAACTAGGTATTTTGAGAGGTGTATTCAGTGGATATTGAGGAGAGAAGAGGGGGTCTTGGAAATCTTGTAAATCAATCTCATTAAACTGAGATATGCATAAACCACTTTATTTTTAAACCAAAACTTCCTCCTCTAAGACTAATTCTTGGGTCACCAAAACCAACACCTCTTCCTTCATCTCTATGCCTTGATTGATTTTCAAGAGGGAAATTTAGAGGGTGAAACCACATTGTTGTCTTCTTGTTATTTAAAGGGCCTATGAGAGAGTGGTCTCAATAGTGAGGGAATGGTATAACCAAGATCATTGGCATAGGAAGATATGCATAGTGGAATGGATTCATGCTCATAAAGGAGATTGTGTGTAGGGGCAAGAGAGGGTAAAATGATTTATTTTGGTTTGATATGTTCTCTCTCACAATTATATAATACCTCTTTAATGGATAGTATCCACTCCATCTCTAGCTTCTTAATATGTGGATAATCACCTTCTTCAATGAATGTAGACACACTCAAAAACACATGCAAGAATCTCCTTATCCCCTCCATGGAATGAATGGGGAATTCCTATCAAGGTCTAACCTACTTATTGATTTTGATGATTAATCTCCCTTGGTCTAGTATTACTTATCTTATTCTTGACAAGGATTGGCCTTGACAAGGTTGGTTGGGGGGTCGGGGGATGATTAAAATATCTTGGAGTCTAAGCTTGAGGCTCTTGGAGGGAAGAGGACACATAGGACTAATTTAAATGATCCTAATTATCATAACAACATATCAACATACTCTCCAATATTTAGACCATGCTTTGAAAACACACTTTGTTCTCCATCTCACAAACTACCCATTATTCACCCTCATAAATTGACCACCTATTCTTTACCAAATGAAGAGAACTCCTTTCCTCTCATAGAACATGGATGGGTATGACTAAAAAAAGTTTTAAACCCCTACTAATCTCCCTTATCAACTTCATATAATTTGATAATGCTTGTTTGAGTCTTGACAAGGATGTAATAGGATAAACTAAGTCTTGATCATGGGAATTAGAGGACTGATTTGAATATAAGGATGATTGATCTTGGTCATACATAGGGGTGAGAGGGAGGCAAAGGCCATGATAGGGATGATAGGTTATTTTAGGTCTACTTGGGGGAAACACATAAATGGTATTATATTGATATGAGTGATGTTGAGGTAGAGAATAAGCATGTTGATCAAAAATAGGTTTTAGTATACATACCAAAGTTTTGATTTTGTGAGATTTGGCTACTTGACCAGCTGATGTTCATAACGGATCCACCATTTATGTTTTCAAATGTTCTTTTGAAGGCTAATAACACTAAAGAGAAACAGCAAGAACCCTATGATGAAGTGAAGAATGTAGTAATACCATTAAGAATGCCAAAAAATATTGTGTCATAGATTTACACCCTTGTACAGGGTTACTCAGTCTCTCTCCAACCTAACCACATTATGGTAACACCTTCAGGTGATGGGTATCCTATAATGGAGGTAAAAATTTAGGTTATAGGCTAGCTCCATAGACTTATTAATTAGGCTCTTGTAAAAATAATATAAATTACTTATTTCCAAAGAATATGGTTAGAAAAAAGGAGAGAGGGATAACTAAAAAGGAAAAAAAGAGTGATACACTAATATTTTACACTCCTTGATCTGAAACACACATAGATGATAGCCAAGAGCCCATCCACTCACACAAACTCCATAACTAGTTAGTTGTGTAAGTGTTCTTAATAAGTCTCAAGAAAATAAGATAAAATATGAAGGGATGATCATATTAATAGCCTATATTCACCTCATGACTGATACATCACATCCTAATACCTCAAAACATAAAACTATATTACATAGAGGCATGAGAGCTAGGATAAACACCAAGAAAGAGAGATCTGTCACAAAGTATTCATGCACAAACTCAACCAAACATAAAATAAAATCATAGATAAAGGTAAAAAAACTATTATATTTATATCAATATGTTTTCTCATTAAAAAATGGGTATGGTTGTGCCATACCACAAGAGAAAGTAGTATCTTACAATGAGAAAAATGATAGATATATAGAAGAAGGGAAGAGAATAGAGGAGGAGAAAGATTTCAATCCTCAATTAATGAATTTGAACCACAATATTTTGACCATATAATATATTATAGAGAGTTTTATTCATTCCTTTATTTATTTTTTTCCTTGACACTCACCCATTATTTCACTTCAAGCTCCTTTTGACCTCAAAAGGCTTCTTTTTCTCCCATTGGCCTAGAAAAGGCTCTTAAAGTATAAAACCTTGATGACTTAAGTGATGTCATCATCCAATACATGGAGAAATTATTAAAATTATATAATTTCCTTTAATTAAATAATTTAATTTACAATCCATTTAACTTCATCACCTTTCCCACTTGCCTTCTATGCCTCATCTCCACTTGGTCTTCTAGAAGCCTCTAACAACTTTGTGAAGGCTTGTTACTTTAGCATTTGATGTTCGGTAGACATTAAGTGTTTGTTTGAATGTAATATTTGATTATTTAATGAAAATTTATTTTATCCTAAAAAACTAAAAATACACCATGATACCTTCAACTTTTTTGGACTCAATTAATGGAGGTCTTCAGGATCAAAGCTTTCTTCATTGGTTGTTATAAAACTCAGATGTAGGGTCATCTTGACACCATGGTAGAAATCTTGGGACATATAGAATAGTTAAAAACACACATAACATACATATAAGGATAAATATGAAATTTTATTCTTCCTTAAATACCTAAAATAATTGTGGATACCTCTATTAGACCTACAACTGAGCTTATCTAGGCCATTTTGAGCCTACAAAACACCATGAGAGATTGTAACTTGGTGTTTGTTAATTATTTGAGAATTTAATGGTTATAAAGAGTATTTTAACATATCATATATTATTTCACATACCTCCAAAACAAAATTAACTATTAACTAGACCTATAACACTCGATTCCAACTATATGTGTGAGCAAGCAAGAGAGAATCCTTGAAATGCTTCGTTACTAGGCCTATAATTTGTGATTTTATCTACCCTAAATTAAAATAATGTAATTAATTTTTTTAAAACTTTAATTACATAAAAAATTACATCAATGTCAAATTTCATGTGATTTCATTTAGTATAACTCAAAATATGCATATTTTGGGGTTGTCTTAACTTGCCTTGTCTCATTTCTGAACATGTGTAGCTCTAAGTTTTTACATTTTATTGAGTTTTATTAGGTTAAAATACTTAATTATTTTCAAATTATAAAAATTAGGAACCAAAAAATCTATTAAAATAATTTTTTGGAAATTTTAAATCAATAAAAATTTCCAAAATCACCAATTTGGACCTACTACACACTAAAAAAATGAGAACTAAGAAACCTAGGAAAAAAAGACATATATTAAAATTGATTAGGTATAAATACTTAATTTTTTTCTAATTGGGACCTTAATAAGATAATATAATTTTTTAAATAATTATATTTTATTATTAAATCATTTAAGTACCTCAAAAACTCTTTTTTTGATTGTCTATATTTGCATGCCAAAACCCTAAATTTTGCCAACTTGCACTTTCTCTCTTTTTACATATAAAAATTGATTTTGGAAGGTTTATAAATGTAAAATATTTCCCATAATATCAAAAACCATATTTTTTTCATAAAAAATCTCAAAAAATGTAAAACTTCTCCCAAAAACAATTTGGCAGGGTTTAAGAAGGGTTTTATTCCTTAACGATTGTTCATAGAGCTGTTATCCTTAATTGATTGATGAATACTTGTAAAATTTATTATAAAACATTATAAAACCAATAATAACATCTCATATTACCATTCAAATTTTGTATCATGTACTAAGAATTTGAAAATTCATCTCAAGATCCTAGTTGCATGCTTGGCCAAGAGAGTGCATTTTGGCCTAAAACACCAAAATTCGGTTTGGAAAGGCTTGGAAACTTTATTTAATGTTTTAAACACCATTATAATTCCTAAAATATATCAATATATTATTTTAAAGCTTCAATTATGGTAAAAACTTGTTTGGTCACTTGTGAGTGGGCATATAGGCTTCTTAAGGCTTGAGATAAGTTTCTTTCTCTCCATCTTTCTTAAGGAATTTAATGGTCATTATAACTAGTAATGAAACTTTTTATGATGTATTTGTATTTTTTTAGATCCATTTAAAATTTTGGATCCACAAAATTTTTTTGGAATTATCTTTGGAAGACCAGCAACTTTTTAGGCATGAAGATGTGCATGGTGTTTTCAATCTAGTTGTGGCTCCTCAAACTCTTTTGGCCTATTTAGTTGATTCCATGATGTAATTTTTATCCTCATAAACATTCTTGAAATTTTTTTATGGACATAAATACACTTTTAACCCAATTTTTAAAGGCATTTAGACCTACAACTTTTATTAGTCACCATTAATGGAGAATGACAACTTTACTTAAAACCCTCAAAACATGATTGAACATTGATGAAGGTAATCTCATTATTTAAATGTATTATCATATAATAATTATATTTTTTACAAATTTCCTTAGCATCTCATTCACTCTCGAACACTTTATTTCATGCTTGAGGCTCTTACTAGCCTTATCTCCTTTTAGCCCTATTGTTATACAAAGCTCCTTGTTGGGAGAAATCTAGATGATATAATAAGAGTAAGAATATATTTACAAAACCATTTGGATCATTAAGTTGTGTGAGACGTTTCATAACCCAAATCCCAAGGTAATGTCACTTACTCTGCCCTTTTCTCTCTCAACTTAGGTTGAGCTCCAAGACAAAATTTTTGCCTTTTCAAGCTCTTGCACGTATTAAACCTATAAAAAAGTGTTTTATTAACTTTTATGTGGATATAATTATACTTCATGTCAAATTTAGAGGTCTGGTTCATTGTACAGATGTGAAAACCAAGAAATGTCCTTCTTAGGCATGGTAAATGCATAGGCTTGAGATGGTGACAAACTAGAAAACCTATGATAATAACTTAGTTACTCTTTTGGAATGTGTGTGATGATGTATTGGACTTTGAAAAACCATAAAATCTTCCCATATACTTTAAATGGATTGGAAATAGGCAAAAACCTCATTGAAGGCCCTCTTTTAAGGTTGTGCATCATAGGCTAAGGGCCTAAATTTGTATTTTGGATGATATCCACACCTAAAACTGATTTTAGATACCTTAGGTAGGCAATTATAAATACCTTATATTATTTAAAAATACAAAAAAAATATTGTACTAAGTGAAACCCAAAAAAGAACTATTGAACCATGCCTTCAAGAAGGCCAAAACTACATCCTTCTGCACTCAAACATCTATCCTCCAATACAAATGACTTATAATGGTATAAAAAATGTTTTAAGGGATAAAATTAACCAAAAATATGTGGATTAAGTTAAAATAAAATGAAATAATAAAAAAAAACCTCACTTAACCTTTAAAATTTCTATTTGAAGGCTCATCAAGTGACTTAATGCACTTTTGGTGTATTTTGGACAATTTCACTCCAAATGACCTTTTTTTGGTTCATTGATGGCTATCATTGGATTATAATCCTATTATGCACCTCATGGAAAAATTTATAACACTGGATATCAAAAAAAATAATGTATGCCAATTTTGGCCAACATTTCTGGTGACCTCCTGAGATTGCACACTTGCCTATGTAAGAGACCATTAGCCTTAGTATCCATTGGGAAAGGGATTATCCTCTCTCACTCAACACACTAATATGAAGCTAAAAATTATTTTAAAACCTTTGTATAACTTCTCTCCATATAAATAATAAAGAACAATATGCTCAAAACACTTAGGGAATGAAAAAAACATAAAGAGTGTGCATGAAGCACTTAGAGGAAATCAAAATACTATACAATGTGTACAACTGAAAATTAAAAGTATATCCCTCCTAGATAAAATGGTAATATTTTATCATCATTAATTTTTAATGGACAATGATGAAAAATAAATTTATTATGAGACACCAAATATGGTGAACTAGGATGCTTGATTTTCAATCTTTTTGGCATGCTCTTCAATAGATGAATTGGGAAAAACATGTCTCCAATGTAAAAAAAATCCCTTACTTATTCAAGACTTGCTTGATTCTGGTATTTATCCTTGGGAAATGTCTATAATATCACTTCATTATGGGTTATAGGATCACTTTCAAAATTTTCACTTGATGCCTCTTTTTAACATGAAGGTTGATTATTTAGGCTTAGGTAAAGGAGCTCCAATTCATCCCAAAAAGAAACTTCATCTTTGTCACTTGTAAGAGAGATAGTATCAACTTCACCAGAACTAAATTAATAGAAATTATATTTTTATTATTCATATATATATAATAGAGGCTCATGATTTCAATAAAGATCTAACACATCATGCTTTTGAGGCTTTTGATTTGACTAATCTTCTTCAAACCTAAAGACATCAACACTACATTGAAGTGACATATCATTCTGAGATTGATCAAAAAAATTAACCTCATTTTGAATTTATTCATTTTCATCTATGTAGAATTAAAATTCAGTAGTCCATTCAAGGTCTACCCCATATTCAGCATGAGTATTATCATCTCCAGGCTCTAATTCAATAGTGTCAAAGCCATGCTAAGAAGGCTGAACTAAACCTAATTTTTCCTAATCTAAATGAATTGGGATACCTATTATGATTTATTCATCATAGATACTTTTATTCTTCTCTTTTGGATCTTATGACTAAAATAGCCTCCTCTATCATTGGTAAAATAGGTTATTTCTCCAAAATAGGAAGGGTGAGAGGGTGAAGAGGTTCACCTTACTTTCAACTTAGGAGAGTACTCCTCCAATTAGGGATCTTGAGAGGTGTATTTTTTGGATATTAAGGAGGGGAGAAGGGTCTTGTAACTCTTTTAAAATAATCTCATTGATTTAAGCTATACATAAAGCACTTTATATTTGAACCAAATCTTCCTCCTTCTCTAAGATGGATTCTTGGGTCACCATAACCAACACCTCATCCTTCATCTTTATGCCTTTATTGACTAATTTCCATGAGGTAAATGTAGAGTATGAATCCACCCTATTGTCTTCTTGTTCTTGAATAGGCATATAAGAGATTTTTCTCACTAGTGAGGGCATGCTATAACTAGGATCATTGTCATAGGGAGAGATCCATGGTGGGATGGCTTCATGCTCTTGAAGGAGAGTGTTTTTAGGGCTAGGAGAGGGTAAAGTGATTTGTTTTGGTTTTATATGTTCTCTTTTCTAATTCTCTAACACCTCTTTTATGGATAGTAGCCACTCTTTCATCTCTAGCTTCTCATAATGTCTATAGTCACCTTTTTCAATGGATTCCCACACACTCAAAAAATCATGAAAGAAGCTCCTTATCCCCTCCATGACATGAATGGGGAATTTTTGTCCAATGATAACATCCTTATTTATTTTCATGATTTCTCTCCCTTGGTCAAGTATTTATTATCTGATTCTTGATAAGGATGGGCCTTGGGAAGGCTAGATATGGGGTTGATTTGAAGCTCTTGGAGCCTAATATTGAGGATCCTAGAGGGGAGAGGACACATAGGACTGATTTATATTAAACTTCTAATATTCATAAGGTATCAACACACACTCCAAGCTTTGGACCATGATTCTTAATCACACTTTTTTCTCCCTCTCACAAAATACCAATTGTTCACCCTCATAAAGTGAACCCCTATTCTTGACCAACTAAACAGAACTCCTTGCCTATTATAGAACATGTATAGGGATGACTGAAAAAATTTCTAATCCCCTACCAATCTTCCTCATCAACTTCATATAATATGATAATACTTGATTGAGACATGACAAGGATGTAATAAGATAAACATAGTCTTGACAAGGGTGTTTAAATTATTGATTTGAATACAAAGGAGGTTGATCTTGGTCATATGTAGGGGTAAGAAGGAGGTAAAGTCCATGATAGGGATCATATGTTTCTTGAGGGCCAATTGGGGGAAACACATAAATGTTATTAGCCTAATATGAGTGATGTTAAGGTAGAGAATAACCATGTTGATCAAAAGAGGTTTGATTGTACATACCAATGTTATAATTTTTGGCACTTAGGCTACTTAACTAGTTTATGGTCATAGTGGAGTCTCCATTGATGTTTGAAAATATTCCTTTGAAGGTTAATTTCACTAAATACCAACACCAAGAACCCTTTAGTGAAGTGAAGAATGTAGTAGTCCCACTGAGCATGCCAAAAACTATTATGGCATATATTTTCACCATTGGAGAGGGTTATTAATTTTATTTCCAACCTAGAAACATGATGGGAACACCTCTAGGCTATGGGTATCCTATAATGAAAGTGAACCTCTAGGTTATGGGCCAGTTCCATAGGTTTATCAATTAACCTCTTATAAAACTAATCTAAAATAATTATTTCTAAATAAAATGGTTATAAAAAGGAGAAAGGGATACATAAAAATATAAAAAAGGAGATTCACCAATTTTAGACACTCCTCCTTGATCTGAAACACACACATATGATAGCCAAGAACTCATACACTCATACAAACTCCATAAATATCTGGTTGCTTAAGTGTTTCTTAATAAGTATCAAGGAAATAAGAAAAACTAGGAAGGTGTGATCATATCCATGCCTATCTTCACCTCATGAATGATATACCACATCCTAAGACCTGTAAACATAAAACTATATTATATAGAGGCAAGAAAGAGAGGACAAATACCAAGAAAGAGAGATCCTTTACAATGTATTCATGTACAAACTCAACTAAACACAAGATGAAATCGTAGTGAAAGGTAAATAAACTCTTATATTTATATCAATATGTGCTTTCATTAAAAAATGGGTAGGTATACACCATACCACAATAGGAAGTAGTATCTTATAATGAGAAAAATGAGAGATATATAGAAGAAGGGAAGAGAAAAGACGAGGAGAAAGATTTAAATCCTCAATTAATGCACTCAACCCACCATATTTTCACCATCCAACATAGAAGGGAGAGTTTTAGGCCTTAATTTATGTCCTTATCTTCTTGATACTCACCCTTTCTTTTAATTTAAGCTCCTTTTGAACTCAAAAGGCTTTTTTTTCTCCTATTGGTTAATAAAAGGCTCTTAATGTCTAAAACCTTGATGACTTGAGTGATGTCATCATCCACTACATGGTGAAAGTATTCAAATTATAAAAGTTCCTTTAATTCACCACTTGAATTGACAATCCCTTCAACTCCCTCAACTTTCTCACTTGCCTTCTATGCCACATCTTCGCTTGGTCTTCTAGAAGCCTCTAACAACTTTGTGAAGGCTTGTCACTTTAACATTTGATGTTTGGTAGAACTTGAGGGTTTATTTGAATTTCATATTTTATGCTTTATTGAACATTTATTTTATCCTAAAAATCTTTAAAAAATCCATGACATCATCAACTCTTTTGGACTCCGTTAAAGGAGGTCTTCAAGCTCAAACCTTTCTTCATTGGTTGGTATAAAACTCCCATTCAGTGTCATATTAACACCATGGTAGCCATATTGGGACTCATATAATACTTTTAGACCTCCATAAAATGAATATAAGGATTAACATTAAGTTCTATGCTTCTTTATAGACATAAAACAATGGTGGAGACCTCCATTAGAATTGCAACTCTAAGCTTTTCTAGGTCATTTTGAGCCTAAAAACACCATGAGAGCTTGTAACTTGGTATATATTCATTATTTGAGAATAAAATAGGTATAAAGATTATTTTAATATAGTTTATATGATTTATTAAACCTCCACACAAAATTTTATCTCTTAAATAAGCATAAAACACTCGTTTCCAACTCCATGTGTGAGTAAGCAAGTGCGAATCCTTGAAATGCTTCTTAAATAGACCTATAATTTGTCATTTTATCTATCCTAAAGTACATTAGTGTAATTAAAACACTTGTAACAGTTTAATTACATAAAAAAAAAATACCTACATGTCAAATTTCAAGTCATTCCATTGAGTATAACTCAAGATATGCATCCTTTGGGTTTGTCTTAACTTGCCTTGTCTCAATTCTAACCATGAGTAGCTCTGATTTTTTCCATTTTCTTGAGTTTTATGAGGTTCCAAGACTTTTTAAAAAAAATAATAATGATTAGGAGGGTCCTATTGCCCATTTTTGGCCCACATACCAAGCTTACTCCCAGATAGATTAGGTTGCTAATGGATGAGCAAATGATTAAAAGTTATAGATGGAATGAGTGGTTCAAGGATCTCATTTTACCAACAAAGATTTTTAAATAATTTAAGTTCACTTAAACTGTAATTTGTCAATTTATAAGGGACAAGTATAAAGTGATGTAGAGACCCTATGAGATTTAAAGAATGTTTGGAATGAGTATGGGAGTGCATAACATTCATTTGGTCCTTCATTGTGTTCATCTAGACATATTTTGTTTAGTGGTATAAATTTTGAGTAGGCAGTTTGTTAACACCATCATTACCACATATGGATGAGTCAAGAAAAAATTGTCATATGGGTATATTTAGCTTAGTCCCAAGAACATATGGACTATGTTTTAGGTAATTCGATGAAATGCATTATAAGATATGAAGGATCAAAGTTAGCCTCTAAAGTATTTTCACTAAGTTTCCATACTTAGAAAACTTGTAATGAAGCTTGAATAGAGCTGAGTGGATAGTTTGATGATGTTATATCTCACACATATGGTAGTTTCAAGAGAAAATAGTCACATGGGTTTGTTTATATTATCCCTTAGTTACAACATGCTAAATTTCAAGCCATGCATCTAAATGTAATGAATGTTATTCATGTTTACAATTAGCTCCTCAAATAGATTCATCAAGTTTCCATACTTAGCCATTTATGACCAAACCATCACTAGGATGTCACACAAGAGAAAATAAACTAGCCAACTTCTGATTTTAATATCTTTACTTAGAATCCTTGTACGACCAGTGGATCATGTGTAATTGTAGATCTACATGCCAAGAGCATCCTCAAAACTTTTCATGCCCATGTAAGCTTTTTGGCTCAGGTTATAAGATTCTAAAGTTAGACCTATGTACTAAGATGTTTTCACTAACATCAAGTTTAAGCTCAAGAAAAATAAATCCTTTTGATCTTAAATTTGATGGTCATGTGAATGTTAATGAAGGTCATGTGAATATTATTTGATGGGAGTGAGGATGTCATTTTTAAGATCATGAAGTGGTAGTTGGCTTTCACAAAGTGGGTCTCGACAAGACCAATAGTCCTCACTCAATCATACATTTTAATCTAAAGGTATGAGATAGGTCAATCAGTCAAGGACCTCAAGAGGTCGACACATCATATAAGCATGTGAGGCTGGTAGACTGATAGTGAATCTTGAAAATGAATGTGTATTTGACACAAATCACAAATAGAGATAGATTTTTAATTTCAAAGATAGATCCAAGGGTTCACATTTATTCATACCTAGCAAATCCAATGGAGTGAGGGCAAGGATGGCATAAGTGGGACAAAGAAAATCTAAGGAGAAAATACATGAATGACAAGTGTTTTAGCCACATTAAACTGGTAGAGGATGCATGAATCTCCATCAATCATATAGATAAGTATAAATAGAGTGAGCTGAGCCAAGGAGTCAATTATCTGAGTCATTTTTCATATCCAATGAATAAAAGACTAAGCTAGGACATTTTGAGCTAAGTTTGATGGAGTAGTATGACTTGGGCAAAGTAAATTAATAGACCTAAACTAGTGGAGAATACATGAAACTAAGCTTGAGCTTGACCTGAGTTAAACCAAGATAAACAATAAGAGCTAGCCATTACCAATAGATATCTATCGAGGTAAAATAGGACTTTTCGACCTAATATAGGCTAAAAGTTTTTTGAATTTTAGTAAATGGGAATAATCTTGAGCATAATGTCCATTATCCTCCTTTTTAACCTTGTTTAGGGATTTTTAAATGTTTATTTTAGTTCTATATTAGTGATATATTTTTAACATATTCTATTAAATACTTATGCAAGTAGCTTTATCTTGAAGTTGTGTGAGCTAGTATTATCTTTTGTAGATCTAGTATGGGTTAAAGCTTATGATAGTTCCCCTTTTTAATTTGATGCATCACTTGGTTAAATTTCTTAGGATCCATTATCCCCTTTATAAACCTTTTACCCATTAAGAATTAGATTATAATTAGTTTAGGTGAGCATCAAAGAGGAATCTGTTCTACTCCAAAGGTTTAACCTCAACATATGTTACCCATAGCTTGGGATTGTGACTTAATGGGAGAGAGCTAGAAGAATCCTCTCTAACGGTGAATTTTAACATCATAAAATGTCCCCTATAACTATCAAAATCTTTTTTTGTTAATTTTAAAACAATAAAAATATCTGTAATCACCAATTTAGACCTGCTACACACTCAAAAATGAGAACCAATAAAACTCAAAAGAGAAAAAAATTCATATCTTGAGATTTATGAGGTAGATATACTAATTATTTTTTAATTTTTACTTGTAATATATAATATAAATTTTACAGGAATTATATTTGATCGTTAAATTTGTTAAGTTCCTCAAAAACTCTTTTTCTGATTGTCTACATTTGCATTCCAAAACCCTAAATTTTGCCAACTTGCACTTTTTCACTTTTTACCTCTTAACATTGGTGGATCAAGGTGTATAATATAATATATGTCCCACAAGATATCAAACCATATATTTTTATAGCGAAGAGCTCAAAAAATGCAAAACTTCTCCCAAAATAAAGTTGTGAGGGTTTAAGAAGGGGTTTACTCAATGATTGATCATACATTTGTGATCCTTAATGGTATTATAAATGATTTGAAATGTAATTATAAAACCTTATCCAACCCCTCATACAATCTCAACTTTCCATTCAACTTATGGAGCACGTAATAGACATTTGAAAATTCATCTCAAGCTCCTAATTGCATGCTTGGCCAAGAGAGTTCATTTTGGCCTAAAACACCAAAATTTCACTTAGAAAGGCTTCTAAATTTTATTCAATTTTATTAAAAACATTATAATTACTAATATATCTCACTCTATTATTTATAATCTTCAATTATGGAAAAAAAATTATTTGGTTACTTGTGAGTGGGCATGCATTTCTTAAGGCACGAGATAGGTTTTTTGCTCTCCATCTTTATTTAGGCATTTAATGGTCATTAAAACTGATAAAAACTCTTGTTATGATTTATTTGGATCATTTTAGACCCATTTAAACTTTTTTATCCACTAAAATTTCTTATAATTAGCTTTGGAAGACCTACAACTTTATAGGCATGAAGGTGTGCATTGTGCTCTCAAGCTAGTTGAGGCTCCTCAGTCTATTTTGGTCTCCTTAGGTGATGTCATGATGTCACATGGATCATAATAAACATTATTAATATTTTTTTATGGATATATATGCACTTTTAACCCACTTTTTCAAGGCATTTAGACCTATAACTTTTATTAGCCACCATTAATGGAGAATGGCAACTTTACTCAAAACCCTCAAAACTTGATTGAACCTTGATGAATGAAATATCATTCCTAAACTATATTATCATATCATAATTAGACTTGGTCCAAATTTATTGATCATATATTTTACTCTCCAACACTTCATTTCATGCTTGAGGTTCTTACTACCCTATCTTCTTTTAGCCCTATTTTTATGCAAAATTCCTAGTTGAAAGCAATCCATAGGTGACCTCAGCAAAATAAGAAAATATTTTAAAGCCCATTTATCTAATTAAATATTTTTAGTCATTTCATAAACCAAATCCAAATGTAAGTTCATTTACTCTTCCCTTTTCTCTCTCCAATTAGGCTTCGTTTAGGCTTATGAGATCTAAGACTAAATTTTGGCCTTTTTGAGATTTTTCACGTATGGAACCTATGTAAAAGTGTGTGAATATATTTCATTGGGATATCATGATACTCCATGTCAAATTTTTATGCTTGGTTCATTTTACAGATGTGAAAACCAATAAATGCCCTTCCTAGGCATGGCCATTGTATAGGCATGAGAGGGTGATAAACTAGAAAAATTATGATAATATCTTATAAACTCCTAGGGAATGTGTGTGATGATTTATGGGACTTTAAAAAACCATACAAACCTTCCATATACTTTCAAGGGAGTGTAAGTAGGTAGAAACCTCAATGAAGGCCCTCTTTTAGGCTTGTGCATCATAGGATATGGACCTAAATTTATATTCTGGATGATATTCACACCCAAAACTAATTTTAGAGGCCTTTTGGATTTCATTATAGATTATTTAAAAATACATTCAAACTTCTATACTGAGCAAAACCCACTAAAAACCTACTCAACCGTGCCTCCAAAAAGGCCAAACTTGTATCTTTCTTCACTCAAACATCTCTCCTCCACTCCAAATTATTTATAATAGTCTGAAACATGTTTAAAGGGGTAAAATTCACAAAATTTATGTGGATAAATTCAAAACCAAATTGAATTCCTCGTAAATCCTAACATAACCTTTAAAATTTCTATTTCAATGCTCATCAAGTGACTTAATGCACTTTTGGTGTGTTTTAGAAAATTTGGTTCCAAATGACCTCCTGTTTGGCTCCTTGAAGGATATCATTAGATGATATTCCTATTATTCACCTCTTGGAAAAATTACCAACATTGGATAGGATTATTTTTTTTAATTTGGGCCAATTTTGGCAACCAAAAGTAGCATGAGTTGTTGATAAGACTTATGAAAAATACTTGATAGTATTTGAACATGAGAAAGGTTATTTGAGGTTGTACATGAGATGTTGATATCTTGGAAAGTGGTTAGTTTATAGATTTAAAAATTTACACTAATGGATTCACATCTGAATTTAGACCAATTCTTTCCAATCATTGAATAACTAGCCCAAGAATTTCCACAAGTCTAAAATTTGGCTTTATAACCATGAAATTAAAACAACTTGGCTTATAAATAAATTAATTTGGGTATATGCACATTTAATTAAATCAAATATTTTAAAAAAATATCAAATTACTAAATGGTATTAATTAAATTTCAAATCTTGATCAAAGCCTACTTAAATTTATCTTTGAGCAAATGAGCTAATAAATCAATTACCAAAAAGGAAAATTCTAATATCAAAAGCATCTTAGAACATCCTAGAAGCTACTCATTACCTTTTTGACTTTTCTCAAATGGGAAATATATAAATAATATCCTAGGAATATTAAAAACTCAACCAAGGTTATTAAACTCGACCAAGATTCAAATTTAACCCATTCCAAGTGATTTTGAAGCCTATAAAATCAAGCCTAGGGCTCTTCATTTAGAGAGCTTGAAACATAGTAGAGTTATAATGCTGGAGTTGATCCAAAAAGAAAATTCATAGTGTTATAATTCCAAAATAAATTCAAGCCAATAAAAAAAAGTGCCAAGAGGAGATTTATGTATCCACACTCCATTGATAAATACCTTTTGAGCACAATCGTAACAAGCCAATGAATAAATCATTTGGAGCTCTCAAAGAAGGTAAATATTGTTGTTCTTTGCATTATGGTTAGGTTTTCAATTGTTTTTTGTTAGTTAATCTCCCCCTAAGATCTAATCCTTGATATTTTATTATTCTAGTGTGTTTATTTCATGGTTTTATGAACTAAAACTTGATCTAACCTCCTCTCTTTGTCAAATTCCTATGATCACAAATGGCACGCTTGGTGGGACATGATTGTGCACACCGCAAAAATGGATGATAAAATTGATCTTATTTTTAATCCATTTTAAAAAAAAAAATCTATAGTTTATTCTTAAATTTTACATCCTAATTCTCTCAAAATTTCATTAAAATCTTATTTATAGTTTTATGACTCTTTTAGTGATTGACACTTTTTATTTTCTAATTTTTTGGTAAAAATACCTAGTAAAAAGCTACTAATTTTTTTTAGTTCACTATTTTGACCTAAATTTTTTAAGAGAGGTGAATAATAGACCTATAAATAACATTAAAAAATATCATGACAAACTAATTTATATTTTAATAGTTATATTTAAAATACTAACTATAGTTTTTTTATGTTTTATGTGTTCGATTTTTATTTGTTTCAACCTTATATCTTGTTTTTTGCATGTTTCATAGGTTTTTTTAGTTGATATTTTTTGAGATTTTTGATAACATTTGCTTGACATAACATGTTTTTTGTCCTAAGGTTTTACCTTTGGGTCAACAGATTTTACCCTTCAAAGTTGCTTGTCTCATTTGATAAATAAACTTCAAGCCTAAACAAAGTGTTGATATTTTTCTTGCAACGCCCATTTGAAAAATCCTCAAAAAAATATTAATTATTTATTTCACACTTATTTTGAGATTTTTTGAAATGAATTAGGCATTTTAATTTCAGTTTAAAAATAATATTTTGCATGTTTGTGTTAAATGTTTTGATTTTTCTTTCAAAGTTCACAACTTAAAGCCATGGGGCTAAAAGAACACCACAACACATTTCATTTAGTGCTATACAATTGCATACACTTGAAAATTTTTGCAATTTATTTTCATTATTTATTTAGTATAAACTTGTTTGAGTAAATATGGAGTTGTGTGTGTATGCTCTCCCATCTGTTCCCTTTAGAGAACTTTTGGGATCAAAAGTGCCAACTTCTTTTTGGGTGGTTTTCAATTATTTTCATTTCCATTTATTAAAGCTAAATGGATAGTAACGAATATAATCAAACAATTTTATTTTGATGCAATTAAATTAACCTGACTTTAATTATTTTGAAACTTTCTTGTTGATTATGTGTTTTAGCATAAAGAGACATGCGTGTATACTCTCCCATCCATCTCCTTTAGGGAACTTTTGGGATCAAAACTGCCATCTCATCACACTTTGAGCCTAGTCTAAGGCATATAAAGAATGTCATTTAAATCCCTCCCAAAAACCTAAAATATTATTGGGTGATCCTAAGGTCACCATAAAGTCTTTCTATTTTGTCATTTATTTCATGCATCTTAGCTTGTGAGGGGGACATCATTACCTCCCACAATTTCTTTAGGGAAGATTTGACCTAGGGTTTCATCTCTCGACATCATATTCAACCCCTATCCATGGGGGGTATATAAATTGGGATCCCATTACTAGGATGATGGTTTGAGTGGTTAAACCATCTCTATTAGTAGAGGCTAAGCCTAGGACATTTGAGCATGTTAGATATCACACTACATTGAGTGAGTGATAGATGTAGTGGTTAAAAAAAGGGCAATAAATTTTTACAACAAACCATATGATATGGACCCAAATGATGTGCTTCTTATCTTATTTGATAATGTGAAATTTTTTAGGTATAGGATCCATCTAGAATGACTGAAAACCAATTGGTTTTAGTCAAACCCATAATGCCATACCCTTTCTAAGATTTAGATGATTATACTTAGTGTATTTTGGTCATTTTTTCTTAGTATGTTAGACTAAAACTTGTATTTTTCAAACCATGCCATTTGATGAGTCATGAGTCTACATCACTCCACTATTTGAAAAGACATTACACCATCTATTTGACACTCTAATTTTAACTTAGCAAAACATTACTTTTAAAACATTGGGAGTACCACTTGATTTAGGTAGGCACCGTTATGTTTCCCAAATCATTTAAAAATGTTGTGACTTTGAAGTCCTAAAACATAAAACATTTATCACATCAACTCTAGGGAGCACTAACACTATTAGGATACCCATTTTGTTTCAAAATACTTGTCTTGTTTCATCTTGCATCTCTATTATCATTTATTTGTAGCCAATCACTTGAGCCTGGTAGAATCTTGGATTAGCATGGTCATGTTGTTCAAATATTTCTATCTCGTTGTCATCAAATAATTAGATTATCCATAGTTGAGTCCTTGATTAAATATTATAAGTTCAAACTCAAATATTGGTTCATTTCGATTTAGACCTCAATTCATGGGGTTGATATCTAAACCTTCCTCTTTTAGATTATGTAACTTGGGTTAATTCATCACTTAAATTTTGACACTATACTATTTTTTGATTTTATTTAAATAAAATAATTTTACCTTCAAACATCTTTTGTTTAGTATCTTATACCAATCAGACCACATTTTATTCCTATATTCGTGTACCTTGTCTATGTCAAACTATTCCAAGTTTGTTAGATTAATCAACCAACTTTTTCAAGTCGCGATTTTTCCACTATTTTTCCATTAGTCCTTATGTGTCATGTTTAAGCCTATATTTTGCCTCCATGTTTGTAAAAAATACCTAAAAACTTTTCCCTTTAGTATCTTATACCTACTTGGAACATGCTTTGACACTAGACTTTGGTAGTTTGATTCTTAGTTCATTTTGTGTGACCTATGCATGTATCAGACACTTAGAATTTTTATTTTGATGATACATTATTTTTATCCAGTATTTGTATATAATTTTTGGAGATTCAGCTCTATCTTAGACCAAGATAGATCATGTTTGAACCCCTTGTCCTTTGGACATTATTTTTTAGTGTTTTAAAAACTCACGAGACTTTTTGTTTTAGATATTTATTCATTGATGTGGATATGTATAGCTAAACTTATGGTGGATTCATGTACAATTCAACTTATGATGGAATGGCTATACAAATTAACTTTAATTTTTATGCCTTTTTTCAAGCCCCCTTTGATGATAACATGGTTTTTGAGATGGATTTTTATCCACCTTGCAATAATAAAATTAGGGATATAAATCAAAACTCCACCTAGAATGATATGGTTGGTGATGAGGAATTAGATACAGACCTCTATGATGAGCATAGTTGTGAGATAAATTCATACCCTCCTTACATTAATCAATTTGGGGACCAAAGACAAGAGCCAATTTATAACCAAAATTAAGACCTATTTGATGATGATATGGTTTATGAGGATGACATAGATGATTTGGTTTATACACATAACCAAGATCCAAAAAATTCAAGGAACACCATTACCGTTCTAGGACCTCATCCTTTGGTGTGTGTGAGTAACCAATCTCCACAATGCTCTTTCATTATCCATCAACCAATTGAATCTAAATACCAACCAATCCCATCCCTATTTTGACCAATCCAATCATAAATATAATCATGATCATAACTTTATAATTTAGCCTCAACCAATCATTCAACCAATCATTGATCCCAAACCTTAACTAGTCATATTGCTACAATCCTAGCCAGTCCAATTAATACCTCAATTGAGCCAATCATCTAAAGAAAAAGATGTATTCAAAACTAGTGTTTTTCAATTGATTATTATCCAAGATAAAAATAACCAACCAATCCAAGATGTTTTTGTTGAATCAACCATTTGTGGTAAGTCAACTTATGATGAATCAACTTTTATTCCTATGCATGTTTTTCAAGACCCTTCCCTTGATGAGCTAGTCACTAAAGAGTTGTCTCTTAACCTTGGTCCCATAATTATGGAATCTCCCTTAGACAAGCCACTCTTTGTGGATCCTATTCCACCATCACACATTATTACTTATCCAATACCAAACATTCAATAAGACATCATTGTAATAAATTATCCATCATATGAAGAATTAGAGTAAGAGTCAGGTTCTATTCTTGAACCAGCATTTGATTTAGCATCAAAATTAGAACCAACATCAGTCTCACCATTAGATTCATAGTTTCTTGAGTTACAATCATTATCAGAATTGTAATACATTTGTGGCTATTATGACATTGGTTACGCATGCCTAGTAGATCAATTTGAAAACATTTGTGATCCTTCTATGGTTTTTGAGGATGATCACTTAAGCATCAACACAAGTTATCCTAGTATCTTATATAAGGATTGTGAAACCTTCCTTCATCCCATTACCATTCCACATTCCATTACCATTAACCATCACAACCATATCATTGACATTCTACCTCTCACAATTATGGATTAGGACTGATAGAATCACACCTTGTTTAACTACATCTATGGTGACATATCACATGAAGAAAGTCAAGGAGGCCAAGACAAAAATCATAAAATAGAAGAAAAATCTCTTAGTGAAACCTTTTTGGAGGTGCTAAGGGATAATCAAAGTTAAAACTTATCATCTTCTAGTGAAACCTTTTCAAAGGTGCTAGGGGATAATCAAAGTCAAAAGTCAATGATCCTTAGTGAACCTTCTCAGAGGTGCTATAGGAAAATCAAGACAACTTAATTAGTAGAAACCTCTTCAAGGTGATAATGGTTGAGCATAAATCATTTTTAATACTTAATGAAGACATTATCAAATATCAAATCAAAATAACTTCCACTCTATAGCCTAATCAGATGGTAATTACTCTCAAGACCAAACGGGATAAAAATATGGGGGTCTTATTGAGACCATATTCAAAAGTATTTGGCTTCACCATATCCAAATTTATGTTTAATCCATTATTAGTAACATTGTGTGTGCATGGAAATCTTGATCTTCATTTATTTCCCCACCATCCATTCCATTATCATCCACCATTCCAAGTCACAAAAAAACCTCTCAACCTATATTTATCCATATTTACCATCCATGGTCATACTTTCCTTTATATAGGTTTAAAATATACCTTATCTCAAATTTTTAAGGAAATAACATCAATGAATAATGAAGATCATAACAAAATCATTTGCATCTAAATATTTAGCTACTTTTTGATAGAGAAACTATGGAGATGAGGTGTGGGATATCAATTTACATGATTGACTATTCTTTTTATATCATTTTTTGATCAAGACATGTATCCCCAATTTAGTAGGAACAACAAAATAATTTATCGTACCCAACATAGAACTAAATATGTACCATATCATATCAAGTTATCAATCACTTTTCCATTATCACATATCCTAACAATTCACCTTATCACTTGGGGGAAACCCTCTTACCATTTTATCCAATATATCAAACAAATATTTATACTAATCAATCATTATTATATCATATCCCATTCTACCATATCATTCTTATCTAGACCAAAGCCTATTTTTAGTCATCCCATCCAATCCTATTTTGATCTTGGTTACTTTGGTTATTCTCACAATTTTTACAAGGGGATTGCAATCAAGTTTTAAAAATCAATCAAATTTGTGTTTACAATAATAGTCTATGAAATTAATGTGATAGTTGATATGGAAAAATATATTTCATGTTTTGTCTTATATTTAATTCATTTATGTGAGCTTCATTATATCACCTGTTGGGGCAAATCAGTGTTCACCAGTCTTACTACTAATTATAACCACTTATAGGAAAATTAGTATCATTGATATGATCCATAGTATCCTAATTATAACCACCTATGATAAAGATAGGGGAAACACTTATTTATCATGTTTTTCCACATCACCTTGCCATTATTATTTTCATTTGAATGGTCATTTGTCAGATATGACAAAGTATTATGAACTAGTTGGTTTTTCCTCACCTTTTATCTAGATAGAATTACTATGACTTGAGGTCATTTTAGGACTATGTAAGTTATGTTTAGTTCATGTGGCGATCACCTCAGTCCCCCTTTACCATACACTCTCATAATTTTATGAGTAACCTAAGCTAATGCTCTTGCTATTTTGTGAGTAGGTATCTTGTCATTATATAATGAGTTAAGATACCTCAAAATTCCAAAAAAAATTATAATATTTCAAAACCAAAAACACTTGTCTTGTTTAAGCTTAGTTCATCATCCTCAATCTACCCTACTAGGGAAAATTCATTATTAGGATGATTTATTTTACTTTTTATTAGTATGTTTTTTAATTTCTCATTATTTAATTATTCAAGTGTTTTTTGTTTATTTTTTATTTATTTGTATGATTAAATTTTTGTTTTATTTTTTTATTATTGCGTTGACTCAGTCTATATGCATTCATTGGGTGATTTCATGAGAACATTATTATTGAGTGCATCCATATTTATATGTCAACATAGTCATCATGGTTTTTATCATTAGTGCATTATTTTCAATTATTTATTAGATCAGGAGTCAGCCCTTATGAACATTTTTTCCAAGTTTTCATGGTGTTCTATCATGAATCCTATCATCATTTGATATAACAAAAATCATTTGCAAGAGGTCTACAAGTAATGAAACATTAGAAATTTCTCCTTTGCACCTTGGAAAATCCTTCCACACCCATCTTGATCAAATCAAACATTGACCATTCTTGTTGTATCAATGCTAATTAGGATGATCATATTTGCATTGGTAGGTACAACCAAATCATTCTTATTTCTCAACATTTATTCTTCTACTTATCTCTTTCATCACTTTATGTATTATTATATGCCTAGTTGTTTATGGCTTCTTTAGTCATTAAACCATCACATCTACATTTGTGCCTAATCATCTTTAATCTATATTATAGGTTATATCCTTGAGTTATGATTTCTAATCCACCCTATTAGGGCACAACCTTATCAAACATCATCTTTATCAAACAATCCAAGCAATCTTAATGATTATAATTACCTATGAAAAAATCATTATTTTGACATTTATACTTGATTATAATCACCTTTGGGCAAATCAATACCTTTCAAATCAATGCATTAAATCATTTTCTCATTTGGATTAATCTCAAACTTGGGTTAATTCCACCTTTCTTCTTAATTCTTTTTGAAGGACTATCCATCCACATATGTATTAGCCACTCCTTTGAGGGGACATCATCTTAGGCTCCAAACACTATTTGTAGCTTTTTATTTAAATCATTATCTTTTTTTTGGCATATATGCCATTTCTCATTATTTGAGAAGACATTGTTATGCTTACAACTTATAACATCTTCCCAAATAGGGGTAAACTATTGACATGTAAAATTGACCAGCAATGGATTCACATATAACTTTAGACCAATTCTTGCCAATCATTGAATAACCAACTGAATAATTTCCATAATTCTTAAATTTGGTTTCATAACCATGAAATTAAATCAACTTAGCCCATAAATCAATTAATTTGGGTAAATGCACATTGAATTAAATAAAATATTAAAAAAATTGACCAAATGCCTAAATGGGATTAATTAAAGTAAAAATCTTGATCAAAGCCTAATTAAATTCATCCTTGAGTAAATGAGCTAATAAATGAATTACCAAAAAGGAAAATTCAAATTTCAAGAGCATCTTAAAACATCCTAGAATATACTCATTACCTTTATGACTTGTCTCAAATGGAAAATATCTCAAAAATATCCTAGGAATATGCCAAACTAAACCAAGGTTAATAAAATCAACCAAGGTTCCAATTTAACCTATTCCAAGTGATTTTGAAGCCTATAAAATCGAGCCTAGAGCTCTTCATTTAGAGAGATTGAAACATAGTAGAGTTATAATGTTGGAGTTAATCCAAAAAGGAAATGCAGTGTTATAATGCTAAAATCAAGCCAAGCCAAGATAAACAAGGTGCCAAGAGGAAATTGAGGTATCCAAACTCTATTGATGAATACATTTTGAGCACAATCTGAGCAAGCCAATGAATAAATCATTTGGATCTCTTAAGGAAGGTAAATATTGTTGTTCTTTACAATTTAGTTGGGTTTTCAATTATTATTTATTCATTAAGCTCCCCCTAAGATCTAGGCCTAGAGATGTTAGTACGTTGGTGTGATGATTTCATGTTTTTATGGACTAAAACTTGATCTAACCTCCTCTCTTTTTCAAATTACTATGATCATAGTTATAAGATCAGCTTCAAGGCCTATTTTGACTTATAGGTCAAAGGCTGAGAGATCAAAGAGAGAGATGGTTGTTATATGGGGTATCAGGATTAGTTTTTAAGGATTGTGTGAGTATGTGAGCATGTATAAAATTATGTCATGTTGTCTTAGGTGTGTAGACCAAGTTTAAAGTCAAAATTTTAAGGTTAAGGCAAGAAAAGTGCTTTAAGGTCTTTTGAGTGCATAGAATGAAGGGTTCTCAATCCAAGAAGGATTTAATTATGCTCATTATCTCATCAAAACTTTTCATAGGAACCTAAAATGTTAATGGTAGATGGGGAAGGGTATTATCTCAAAATTCTAGGCATTAGTTTTTATATTGAGGGGTTATGCTTTATGAATGATCATTAAGACTGAAATATGGTTTAAACCCTCAAAAAACCCTAATAGTGACATGATTTGAGATAGGTTGATCAAAATTACCTATAAAGGTTTAGTATGGATATAAATGTGACTATAGGTTGAATTAAACTCTCTTAGTCACCTCTAGGTGTGAATGTTTTGTTAGGAAAGTGAGTGAAACCTACATGAAAGGCCTTGTTTCTCAAAAAAATATTATAGAAGATAGACTTGACCAAGTCAAAGCATGAAAATAATTGGTGGAAATATATTGAGACTTTTATTTTGTTCCCATTGTGGTTTATAATTAGGTTCTTTCCTTTAGTTATGATAAACCATTCATCTAAGATAACCTATCTCTAATAGACCTAATGGTGCAGATAGTGAGAAAACTAGGCAAAAGTGAGAAGTTGATTAGTGATGTGTTATCATGGATTAGGGATTAATACAAGTGCATAGAGAGGTTTTTAAATACCTGTAATAAATTTAATACATGTATATATTAGATTTAATATTTGGAGATTATTTTATATAGCAGAAATTTGCTCTCAAATTGACTTGTCTAACTCACTGAGGTCTGTGTACAATGAAGTCATGAGATTGGTCTATAAGAGCAATATTGATATTAGATATTATGATATAGTTTTTGTAATTTATTTTTAGGCTATTTTAAGATCATAATAATTCATTTTTAGTTCTTATTTATTCCTTTTCATGTATCAAAAGTTCATGTTTCCATGACTATGTTTTGAAGCTAGTTAATAGTTTAGAGTAAGCATATTGTAAACAATAGTTTAAGACTATACACCCTAAGCTAAAGCATATTATGATTTTTTTGATGAAAATAAGTTTAGGTTATTTTTTAATATATGATTTATTTCCATGTTTGTTCAATTTTTTTTTTGATGATTCAGTTAGTTAATATAGACTTTCTATGTCTGCACATGCCTATTGTGAATAGTGTTTTGAGAAAGAGTTAAAGTGTTGTGAACAAGCCTATTTTCAAAATAAAGTGAATTTTTCCCAAGGTATATTTTATTATAACTTTAGATGTTCCAACCATTTTTGTATTTTGGAATAATTTAAAGAAATACAAAGTGTAATGTGCTTTAATAAAGGCCTAAATGAATTAGGTCTCCTTAAGGCCTAAAAGAGAAATTGGTCTATTAAGCTATGGATGACCCATTGTAATGATTTATTCATGTATAAATTTTTTAATAAGACATATTTTAATGGTAATATAAGTTTTCATGTGTGTATATATGACCAAGATGTGTGTGAGCTAGAGGATCATATAAGAACAAGGCCTAATTGGCCTAATTGACTTATTAGAGAATTGAAGAGATCAAGTGAAGGAAATAACCCACTAAAGAGATGAAGGAGATATTTTATACCATCATAATGGTTTATATAAAATTAATGAAGATAAAATATGGTTAATGTAGATGAACATGAAGGTCGTATGACATAATCTATCTTGATTAGACATAAATGAGTGAAGAAGCCTAAAAGGTAGTTTGAGAGGGATAAAAGAATGAAAAGTGTTGAATAAGGAGATGATAATTTGTTGTATGATAAAAAAAGGGTTATGGAATTTATCAAAGTCCTTAGGTATCTTATTTGGTGATAATTCATCTAGGGGGTTGGTACCTCCTTACAAGTGAGTGTTTTCTAAAGCTTAGCTAAGTTGGTTCTTGGTTAGTTAGGGTTGGTGTTCCATATGGAGTTGGTGCTTAAATATATTATGTGGATAAGCTGGTGTTAATTAATATAGGGGATTTGTGCCTCCTTACAATTTGGTGCTTGACAAATCCTAGTTGGGTTGGTGGTTAGCTAATTAGGGTTATTTCTCCATGTGGATTTGTTGCTTCACTAAGCTTGATCTTTTATTTTATAAGATAGTAGTCCATTTGTGTATATTATTGGATTTTATTCCCCTTAATGGTTTCCCACTCAAGTTAGCTTTATATGTGTTATTATCTTATTTCATGCTCGTATGAATGGTTCTTAATATTTTATTAGGTTCACTATATTATTTAAATGATTCATGAATGTTAAGTGGAATTGAATGAGTGTTTTTTAAGACTAATCCACCCCTCCCCATCTCAATCATTATGATTCTAATAATTGGTATGAGATCCTGGTCCTTTATGCCAATTCTAACAACCTTAAGGTGATTATAAGAAGCATAAGATGTTTTGTGATTAATAGGGATAAGATAACATGTATGATGAAGTATACTATGACAATGAAGAAGAAAAAGGTGAAGTAGACCTTGGAGATAACCTCATAAGATCCCTTGATGATTTGAAGCATAAAAATAAGGCTATCAATGATCTCAATAGTCAGTTAGAAGCTATCAACATAAGGTTAAAGTTAAAGGAATTTGAGTATGACCAGTTGAAGGTTGAGCATGTGTAGATAATAGACAAAATGAGAAAGTTTGAGAGAGAGAATAAGAAGTCAGAACAAGTCAATAATATCAACATGGAAAAACCAATCAAGTAACCTAATTCAATGAAAGATAATTCATCTTAGAACCATGTTAAGTATAGGAATGTTGTTTACTACATCTATAACAATACAAGACACATTTTAAGATTTTGATCTAATAATGTTGGAAGGCCTACAAGATTCAACAAGACATATGAATATTTTAAAATGCAAAAAGGGGATCAAACATAGGTATGTAAGTCAAATCAAGTTAGGATGGATCATATTGAGCTCAAGATGCAAGATGGACTATTTTCCAAGGAGGAACATAAGACTAAAGAGGACTATATGCTTTATTAGACTACCTTTCACATTCAATATGAAGGAATGAAATTGTATATATATTGTTTTATCAATCCACATGATAGGAGACAAAAATAAGTTCATCTCATTAAAGAAAAATGTTGTAAGAAAGGTGAGATTTGGAGACAACACAACTACCAATATAGTTGGTAAAGGTGTCTTGAGTTTGGATAATGGAAATACCAAGACCCAAAATGTTTTATATGTGGAATGTTTGAAAAATAAACTTCTCAGTGTAATTTAAATGTGAAATCAAGGACACACACTAACATTTAATTATAGAGGATGTGAGATAAAGAGAACCAAATTAGGAAGGCTAATTGCTAATGCAAAGAGGACTGAGAACAACCTATATGTATTGAATGAGATCAAGAAGGAGAGATGTTTCATGAGAAAGATAGATCAAATTTAGATATGGAATAAAAGGATAAGTCACCTAAACATTGACAATCTATTTAGAATTAAGACTAAGAAGTTTGTGAAGAACATTCCTAAAATCATCAAATGTACAAACATACTTTGTAAGGTATGTTAACATGGTAAGTAGACTATAAGAAGGTTCAAGTCCAATGAGTATTATTACACAAAACTCTTGGATTTAATCCACATTGATCTCTATATGCATATAAGAATTCAAATCATTCATGGAGATAGCTACTTCATGTTACTCATTCATGACTATACAATAATGACTTGGGTTGTATTTTTGAAATAAAAATCAAAAGCTCTTAACGAGCTCAAGGAATTTAAGGCCCTTATTGAGAATGATAATAATGGGAAGATAAATATACTAATACTTTATAGATGAGGATATTTTTGTCTAATGAGTTTGATGACTTATGTTAGGTTCATGGAATAAGGAGACAATTCTTGGTAACTAAGACACCTTAGTAGAATGGGGTAGTGGAAAGGAAGTTAATGATAATTCAAGAGATAGATAGAATTATGTTGAATGAGTCTATATTATCCAATGTATATTGGAGAGAGATAGTAAGAATTATTATATATATTTTAAATAGATCACAATTAAAGACTAATAGTAATATGACTCCTTAGGAACTATGTAAGGGAAAAATTACAAATGTAGAACACTTTAGAGTGTTTGGGAGAAATTTTTTGATCAAAACAGATGATGAATACTTGGGTAAGTTTGATTCTAGATCTGATGAAGGAATATTATTATTATATTCATCAATGATCTTATCCTATATATGTTATAACAAGAGACTACAAAAGATAGTGGAAATTACTAATGTAAATATTGATGAAATAAGGTAATATCACTCATAGTCAAAGAATACTTTAGAGAATTTGGACTTCAAGAATGATGAGGAGACTATATAGCTTTATGAGGAATAAGAAGAATGTAAAGATATATAGGACTCAAAAGGACCCTCAAGACACATTCAAAGAGATCATCTTGAATCTCAAATCATTGGTAAAAGTAATGTACGTATGAAAACAAGGAGAAGACTGGGAAGTAATATAAATCAAGATAATGTTTCTATATTATCCAAGATTAAAACTAATATTATTATAGAATAAATTAAATACAAATTTAAGATAGGATTTATGAATTAATATTTATATAAAATATAGAAGAATGAGACCTGGGAACTAATTCCTAGGCCTAAAGACAAAAATGTCATTGGCACAAAATGGGTGTTTAGAAACGAATTGAATGAAGATGGAGAAGTCACTAGGAAAAAGGATAGATTGGTTTGTAAGGGATATGAAAAATTTGAAGGGGTAGACTTTGATCAGACATTTGGACCAGTATCAATATTTAATTCCATCATATTATTTTTAGTTTATGCAGGATTCAAGGTATACTAGATGGATGTCAAATCTACCTTATTGAATGGGAATATAGAAGAAGAAGTGTAAATTGATAAACCTAAAGGGTTCTCACTATCATATCATGAAGAATATGTTTACAAGATAAAAATTCTCTCTAAAGCCTAAATAAATCTCCTATATCTTGGTATGCTAGCTTGGACAAGTATTTATTGGATGAAATATTCAAAAGAGGAGTTATAGACATTAATCTATACATCAAATCAAAAGACGACCATCAATTGATAGTAGTTCTCTATGTGGATGACATTATCTTTGGTATTAAAAATGAGAACATGACAAAGGTCTTTCTATAGGTGATGAAAAAATATTTTGATATGTCCATGCTAGGATAACTATCATTATTTCTTGGGTTTCAAATCAATAAATTTGAAAAAGGTATATTCATATCACAAACCAAGTATATAAGAGATATTGTAAAGAAGCTTCAAATGGAGGATTGGAAGGCAATTAGTACACCCATGATCAAATAATGCAATATAAGCAAGGAATATGAGTTTTCAAAGGTTAATCAAATTTCATATAAGTTAATGATTATAAGTTTGTTGTATACCACTGCCTTTAGACCTAACATCATGCAAGCAGTAGGTATTTTGGGAAGGTTTCAAGAATATCCAAAGGAGAATCATTTAAAATAAATTAAAAAGATACTCAAGTATCTCAAGGAGAATATGGAGTATGGATTTTGGTATCCAAAAATCAAGGATTTCAATATGATAGTATACACAAATGAATATTGGGAAAGAAGTATAGATGATAGGAAGAGTATCAGTGAAGGAGCCTTCTTCCTAGGTGGGTGCCTAGTTAAATGGATAATAAAGAAGAAATAATCCATATCCCTATCCACTTTTGGGGTGTAGTAATATTTTAGGATCAATATGTACCCTTGGAGAGAGTTCTTTAGGATCACTCCAAATGACCTACACAATGGGAAAAACCCCATGTTGTGTGTCACCTATAATGGGGTTGGACCTTTGGAGAAGGTTGGATTCCTCTTGATGCTCACTAAAATAATGAAAATAATTAAGAAAAGGGTTAGAAATGGTTTAATGGATCCTAATAAATCTAAAAAGGTGATGTACCAAATTTAAATGGGTACTCATACAAGATTTAACCCACACTAGATTAACATAAAACAACTATAGCTCACACAACCTCACAATATTAATTGTTGCATAAATATTTCATATAAGAGGTCCCAGATATAACACTAATCTAGACCTACAAGTTGTCTTTAAAACACCTTCAAAGAGGCAAGTGGAAGGATAGTAAACTAGGAATAATCTCCTTCACAAATTCACCATATAGAAACATACTAAGCACTAATTTAAGATAAGAAATAGGGAAAGAGTTGATCCTATTACCTCAAAGGGTAGTTCAAAAAATATTTTGACATAGTTTAACTATATAAAATGAGGACACTTTTGTAACAGTATTAATGAGTATCGTTATCCTATAAAGGAATTAAAATTTCTATGTGATGAGAACCCATGCAATGGGGAAGAGACTAGGATATAAAGGAGAAGGAAGAGAGAGAGAAAACCAAGTGGGAAAATTCCATCAAAAAGGGAAAACACCATCTCGAGTCATTAATTGAGTATGATATGCCACATTTTCCCCCAATGAATGACTTACTACCTTCTTGACCAATTAGGACATTGTTCATGGCTTACTAAGTGGGAATGTCCCCAAAGGCCTTAAATATGCATTTAATGCACTTAGCTATAAGTTTCAAACACCAAATCCTTTTCTTTGATCCTTGACACCATCTCTTAAAAAAGATAACACTTTAATGTTCATATATTTGATAGAAACATGGATTTGTGTATTTTATCTATATGTTTATCAAAAATATGGCCATGTTTAAGGACAAAGACTCTTTAGATAATCATAGATATCTACCCTCAATCAAATGCTATACCTAGATATTTTTATAGATGGAAAACCTATCTCCTTTATTAGTTTTCATGAAGCCTCTTATGTCAATGAAGACCTATATATTATATAGCCTCTTTTGATCTCCACTAGGTCTAAAAGTCCTATTTTTATTTTTGACCATCCATAGAAATTGAGATATCATTATATAAAAGGATCCTTATTTAAATAATGGCAAACATAGTTATAGAATGAACCCTATATGCCGAAAAACTTTGAGCTAGAGGTCTACATTTAACATCAATGGTATCCCTTTACCATTTATCATCCTAACTATATTAATGTGTCCCTTTAATGGAATTTAACTGAGATTTTATGATATAATGATGACCCCTACAAGACCTTTCCCTGATTTGACCCTAGTCACATGTTTGACCTCCCATCAAAGATCCATTAGTCTTTCAAATTTGAACCTCACTCATTGATTTTATTTGTATGAGATCTATGTGGACTATTGGTTTTTGTGGGAGTCTAATGAGATAATTACAATTGGAAATATCTCAATTGTCCCTAAGATACACTAAATGTATTTACTTTTCTCACACCATTAGATCATAATATATGAACAAATGTGATCCCTTGATCTAGATCCACTAACTCTCTAACTTTAACTCACACTATTAGATCATAATGTATAAATAAATTTGAGCCTTTGATCTATATAGGTCCACTTTATTTCTAGTTCCTACACACCATTGGATCATATGCTTAGTGAATCTATAACGTTGGATCCTTACCAACTTGCAACATTTTAAGGGTTTTTAACCCAGGGACCTTTTGACCCATTTGACCCCAATACAAACCATTATATCTTTCTTATCAAGATGTGAAATCATGTGGATCATTATATATTTCCCAAATTTAAATATTTTAAGGACTTTTTAAATCAAAGTGGTCATTTTGTGAAGCTCAATCTTGACACTTGTGTGAACATCCTATATTGTAGGTCTATCTTTGAACACTTAGATCTTGAGATAGAAATATCGTAGATGCATGAAACTTATAGGATATGATCTTGGCATGAAGGTTCCCATGGAATTATAAGCTTTTGTATTATGATTATTTTTTAGTAGACTTATAAAATACATAAGTGAAATGGTTCATTCCTTTTCTAGATGACATCTTCATGATGTTTTGGTGCATTCAGACTTGTGTTTGATCTTCAGTATGAATTTACAAGGCTTAAATGAGCTCTTGAGGCTTGTGATAAGCCCAATTATTGATCTTGAATGTTATGAACACCTTAGATACCTAATTTCTTGAATTTAGACAATCTACACTTTAATTTAACTTAAAGTGTTTTAAAAGCTTTGCAAGGTACATGACATATTTTGGACCACTCATTCCATCTAGAACTTTGGATCTTTTATTTAATATGAACTCTACTCAGCTTCTTGATCCACACCAAAACCTCTGGAATCTTTATGACAATGTCAATTTCTACATGTGGGCTAAAATTTGGCCAACATTTCTAATGACATCCTAGGGTTACATGCCTACTAGACAAGATTATTGGCCTTAAATTGATCCATTGGACATATGGATTCCAATTCTTCTTTCAACCAATAATGAAGATGAAAATATGATATCCCTATCTAGAACCTCTTTTGAAGCAACAAGAACAAAATAAAACAAAATAACGAATTTCCCAAGTCACTTATTAAAAAGGAAACACATAACATAAAGAAAAAATGTGCACAAGGTACTTAGAAGAAAGCATAAAAGCTAATCTAATATGTAAAATATGTTAAAATGGATGTAATACTTATAATAATAATGATGTAAATTAATTTCATTAAATGGGATGGGTAATACCTCTCCATATATGGATCAAATAACTACCACTCCATAAGCTATTAAACTTGGTATGGTTGTCTAGTTTTGCCTTATTTGAGTCCCATTTGAGGACTATATCCCTTTTCTTAAAGCTCCTTACTATAGCTCTCTTGTAAAAGGATTTTCTAACCTAAAATTGATGTGACTCCAAAGTATTCATCGCAATGTCCTTAATTTCTTCTAGGTCCATGAGATCTATCATCCTCATATTCATGGGCTCATCCTCGATGAACTATAGCTAAGGGGATAACTCTCATGCATGCAGTTCAAGAGAGATACATAATTTGGATTCCCTTCTATATAAAAGAACATATGGATAATTACTAATGGTATCTTTAGGAGTCACTCTATCAACCCATAAGGCTATATTTATCTTGGTTTGCCATGTTATCTGATTCCGTTCCATGGTACTCCTATTGATCCTTAACAAATTCTTGTTTGTGGTATTTATTAGTCCATTTCTTTGAGGATAGTAGTTGGAAGAGGTGCTAAGGTAGATTTTTAGTTTGAGATCACACTCACTTGGCTTTATACCAAGGAATCCTAATGCATTGTCTAATATTATGTTGGTTGAGATACCAACCTAGCCATAATATTGTCATATAAATCAAGAACTATACCTTTATTAGCCTCCTTTAAAGCAATGGCTTCAACCCACCTAATGAAGGAGTCAGTTTTAGAACTATACTTGATAGTGGATTGATCATCCTTATGAATTATAACCACCATTATATGAAGGGTTACTCTACCTGATTTAGATTTAGTGGAAGGGCTGCTAAATTTTACTTTCTTATAAAGAGAGCACACTTCTGACATTTCCTAACCCATGCATGAGCATATTTGAAAATACTGGGCCAGTAATAACCAAACCTCATTACCTTTAATACTATGGTTTTAGGTAAAAAATGTCCTCTAATAGGTCCATCATGAAACTAATCTAAGAGCCTTGTTGCTTGGTCCTAATCTATGCACCTTAGGAGTACCCCATTGAGGTCCCTTATAAAACTAACTCCATCAACCAATATATAATGTATGGATTGAAGCCTTAAATACATTATTTTAGATCTATCCAAACCTTAGGTGCATTCTTCTATTATAAAAAAGTGATTCATATCTTGAATCCATCTTTTTTAAGTGGAGGTGCACATACTTATGAGTTGTCTTGGTTCACCAAAACAACTTCCTTATTTTCTTGGAGATCATTCACCTTATGCTGACACAAGCCCTTACCTCTAACTAGTTTGGTGACCTTTATCTCCACATCATATTCCATTAATTTGGTGATCCAACCTACTATTTTCTCATTTAAGTCCTTGTTAAGGAGGAAGTACTTAACTCTAGGATGAGACACTAGAAGATGGATCCTAGTGTTGAAGATCATAGGCTCAACTTCTTAAGGCTTCTCAAGGATTCAAGAACTTTTTTCTCAATGAAAGTGTACCTTAATTCATATCCTTCCAACCCTTGACTAAAAAAGGTAATTTGTTTCTTAATTCTTTCACCATTATTCTACATCAACATAGTTGATATGTTGTTAATATTGGAAAAGGTGTACAAGATGGAGTCCTTGGAGAAGTCAAGATTCAAGAGTGAGGGTGTTTGGTCAATGGCCTACTTGATGGCCTCGAATGATACATTATCTTCATCTAGCCAAGAAAATATTTTTCTCTTTTTCATCATGGTGGTGGTGGGTTTGAATAGGTCTACAAAACTAGGTATGAACCTTCTCACAAAGTTAATCTTCCCAAGGAAGCTTTGTATCCCTTTCTTGTGATTTGGAAAGGGTAAAGATAAGATAAAACTTACTCTATCAGGGTTAATGATAATCCTTATTTTTAAATAATGTAACCTAATAACTTACATTCATGCAAAAATATCACAATTTTTTTGGGATTTAAAGAGATCCCATACTCTCTACATCTATGGAATATCAGCCTCAAATGGTTCATGTGCTCACCATATTTCTTGGAGAAGACAATGATGTCATCTAAAAATACTAGTACCATTTGATTTAATAGTCATTATAAGGCCATGTCCATTACTCTTTGAAATGTTTCCCTAGAATTGGATAATCCAAAAGGCATCTTATGGTAAAAAAATGTTCCCCACTTGGTGGTGAAGGTAGTCTTATACTAGTTCTCCTCTCTCACCAGCACTTGGTTATAACCTGAATACCCATCCAAGAGAGAAATGTTCTAAACCAAAAAATATTTGAAGGATTTTCTCCATAGATGGCAATGGGTAGTGATCCTTTAAAGAGACCCTATTCAGATCCCTAAAATCAACACAGTCTGATCTCCCCATTCATTTTTTTGATAGGTACTAGATTATCTACCCATGATGAGTGTTTAATTGGAAAAATGATCCTATATTTAATTAACTTGGTCAATTCCTTCCTCATAAGCTCTTTAATTTTGGGGTTTATAGGCATTTGATTCTACTTGAAAAGATTTGCATTAACATCTATTTATATAGTGTGGTGGGATAATTTAGTATCAAAACCTCTTAGGTCACTATATTTACAAATAAATATATCCCCATATTCTTTACAAATCTCTATAAAATCTTGTGTTTCAGCTTTAGTGCTTACCTTTCCAATCCTAAGGAGATTGTCCTCAAAGATAATAACTCTCTGATAGTTCTCTTCATTAGTTGACATCATTGCTTTATCCTTCCTCATGTGGTCCCCTTTATGAAAGAGACCTTATAGGGTGACTATCCCTATAAGAAGTGTATTGGACCTTAACTAAATAATATTGTCCCTATACTTATGCTGTAATTTCACTTGATTAATGCAGGAGAACTCTAATTCCTACTACAAAAAATAGGAAACTTGTTGATCATTTTAGAAGACCTACTAATGACCTTCATTATTTGGTACTAAGGGTCTTATTACCACTTTGACATGTGGTTACACCTTAGTCCTTTTCAATTCATTGGGTATATCAAAATGAGCCCCCAAAAATTCCAGTCTATCAACATGTTGATTTTGACCCCTTGGCATTGATTGGATTTTGAATGCCTCAATGTCCTCAATTAGGTCCCACACTCTATGTTTGTAGGAATTCATTAAGGGGTTACTAGTGACATTATAGCCTATGAATTAGTGCATAATCAATTCACTATCCCCATAGAATTTTAATTGCTTAATTCTTGTATTATTAGCCCATTGAAAGCCATGAATGAGACCTTCATATTGTATTGCATTATAGGAGAAACTGAATTGGAACCTATATGAAGAGAAATATTTATCATTTGAAGGGGAAACTAGCATAACACCTGCATCCACTCCATGTTTTCTCCTTGAGCCATTAAATAATATTTTATGTAGACCAATAGGATATTATTGAGGCCTCATGAGGGAGGTCATGGAATGTCTTTCTTCATGTAAATAATAGACACCCAAGTCCTTTTATTGAACACCCTATAAGGGGTCTATCGACTGGTTGTCATTCCATAACTCATCTAAGAACATATATGGTATCTATTTTAGATGAATGTTCAGCTCTTACCATATTAAAAATAAATCATCATCAATGATGGTGAAATTGATGTTGATATTATTTGGTCCATAGGGATCTATGTGGAATAATGTAATGAGTTCAGCTTTGATTGACACTTCGGCCCCATTTTTTGTTCTGAATGCCATATATGACTAATCTACTATAAAGTAGCCTCTAATATTTGCTTTGAACTCCATTTTAAGAATAGTGAAAAGTGAGGAGTCACACATAATATCAAAACATCTTGAACCACTAAGACACTAAGATAAACATGTAGGGTCAATTTGAGGTATTTGATTATGTCAGATGGCTTGGTAGAAGAACCATCTAGTTTTAGCACTCCTTTGGATTGGGGCTCATATTTTAGACCAAACTAATCATCTCTAGACTAAATTAATAGCCCCACTATCCAATAAGAAATTATGTGCTAGAGAGTTTCCAATGATCAGTAAAAAATATAAGGGAAGAGGCTTAACAACTTTACCTGATTTCCCTCCATTTGGTCATTTAGTTGTATTGGTAAGGACAACATTCTCCTTGCTTGGTAGCTTGTCTGCAACATTGATCTTTGATAATCCTTTTTGAATTATTTATACCTATCCAAGCATGGATAACATGTCCCATATTGGCACACTCACATTAGATATTTTCAATTGTTCCACAAGGTTAATGTGTGAACTAGAAACCTTTGGTTATGCTTCAGGAACCACAACTACACCTTGAGCTTGTGAGTTTTGAGGGACCAAGAAATTTATCTAATTATAACCCCTTATAAATGTTATGAATTTTGGAATAATATCAAGTATAATTGGCTTTGATATTGAAGGAGTAATGGTATTAGGATCCTTGTTTGGTTCTTACTTACCATCCATGTTCCTTCTTTTAAATCTAGTATTTGTAGCCACTAGAATGTATCCTTGGTTACAACTAACTTGTTTATTGAGTCTATAACACTCTTATTGTTCATATTTCATCATTATAGAAACTAGATAGATTGATCTATAATAATTTTTTTACTTCCTCCAGTTTGGTCATCATAGGTACCTCTATGTGTTGGGCTATAAGAGCATGGTTTTACACAAAGTTAGTAGCCTACTACTATTAATCATTTAAAGCTTTAGTGAAATAATTGGTTATGATAATGGATTTAAAAAATGAATGATTCCAAGGCATGATACCTTCATCTTCTTGATCAACATTATTTTGAACTAGAACCAAGGTGTTGGAAGTGCTTGCAATATTAGGATTGTAATTATTTTACCTATTGTAGCTAAGCACCCTTTATCCTTGGTTTTGACCTAGGCCTTGGTAGTTGTACTTGTATGGTGGCCTATTTACATTAAAATAATGTTTTTTAGGTTGATATTAAACTTGATAAGGCCTATTAAAAACCTATTACCTTTTGACATTCACTAGCTCATTTCCCAAGGATTGGAATGTGCTCTTGAGCTCTTGAAAGTTATTTTACTCTTGAGAATAATTGGATCCACTAGTGGAATATTTTTCTTGTTTTGATGTAGGTATTTCAAAAAAAATTATCATAGGAGGAATGACATCAAGTGGAAGGATAACAATAATAGGTACTCTAATTTTGGGAAACAAGGGCATTGATGGTCTAGGTGCAAGCTTGCTATCTTGAACTAGACAATTTTCTAATTTAATGGCCAACTCATAAGTATATAGGATTATATTCACTCCCATATATTATATCATCACTACTATGTCACTTTTTAAAGTTTTCAAATAGTATAAGAAGGAAAGATTAGGGGTTGGTCTAACTAAGACTAGGATTCTATCCCAAGTTTTTTGGAATCTTGTGTTGTAGTCTTGTATGACTTCATGAGGAGTTATATTAATGTTAGATAGTTGCTCTATAAGTGATAAATGGTTAATTTTTACTCAAATATTTTTAATAAAGGATAACCTAATTAGTCTCATGTTTTAATACAATTGGCAATAAGGTGTCTATACCAATCTAGGGCCTTTCCTTTGAAAAACGTAGCTAATAACCTAATAGTTATATTTTCCTTAGTGACATTATGGATGTTTAAAAAGTTGGGTATGTCCATTAGGTGCTTATAAGGTGTTTTATTTTGGTTTCTAGCATAATATGGGACACTTTTAAGAGTTGCAACTAGGATAGGGTCATATTGGGAAAGGTCTAGAGGACTTTGGCCATGAAAGGCCACAAAGGGAAAAGTTATAAGAGATTCCATGGAAATAAAATAATTTACTAAATGTCCTCTTGTAGAGGTAGTCCTTAAAAATGACCTAGGAGAAAAGGTTCCCTTATATGGATGTGTATTGGTAAACCTTAATATTTTTTCTAGATTTAAAGGTAGTTTAATAAATTCAAAGGTAATACCTTCTAAAGCTAATCTTGTTGTCACCTTGGGCATGAGATGAAGTCACTTATATATTACCAAAATTTTAGATCTTATTTTTGGAGTCGCCAAATATTGTTGCTTGGGAGCTTAAGTACTACAGATTTTATCAAACCAACATCAAATTTGATCAATATTTTTTGGATTGTTGATCCCATAGAGCATGCTAGAAATTATTTTCAGCTCAATATTAACCCTTGGAGAGAGTTCTTCAATCTAACTCTAATTGAGATACATAATGGGAAAAACCCCAAGTTGTGGATCAACTATAATGGGGTTAGACCTCTAGAGAAGGCCAGCTTCATCTTAATGCTCACCTAAACTAATGAAAATCACTAATAAAATGGTTAGAAAGGGTTTAAGAGATAATAAAAAGGATAAAATGGTGATGCAACAAAGTTAAAAGGACACTCATACAAGCTTGAACCCACACTAGATCAGCATAAGACAACTATAGCTGACACAACCTAACAATTTTACTAGTTGCATAAATATTTCATAGAAGAGGTCTCAAGTAGAACACTAATATATAATTTCAAGTTAGCTTGAAAACACATTCAAAGAGCTAAGTAAAAGGAAATTAAACTAGGAAAAATATCCTTCACAAATTCACCATACACAAACATACTAAGCATTAATTGAAGATAAGAGATAGGCAAACAGTTAATCATATTAATTTAAAAGTTAGTTCTTATAATATTTTGCTAGGGTTTAATCATATCAAATTATGACACTTTTAAAAGAGTCTCAATGAGTATCCTTGTTCCAAAAAAGAATGAAAGATTCTAAGAGTTGAGAACCCCTATAAAGGGGTAGAGACTATGATATATAAGATAATTAAGAGAGAGAAAACCATATGGGATCATGCCATCATTAAAAAAAAACATTATCTTGGTCCATTAATTGAGTCTGAGATACCACATTTTCCCCCAATGAATGCCTTATCACCTTCTTGATCAATCAAGACATTGCTTATGGCTTACCAAGTGGGAAAATCCCCAAAGGCCTTGAGGATGCATTTAATTATCTTAGTTACAAGTCCTAACCACCAAATCCTTTTATTTAATCCTTCATGCCCTATCCTAATGATGACAAAAATTTCATCCTCATGGATTTGATAAAAACATGCCTTTGTGCATTTTAGGTGGTTCTTTGTTGAAAATATGGTCATGTTAAAGGATGAGGACCCTTTACATAATCATAGATATCTACCCTCAATCAAAAATTAGACCCAAATATTTTCTATAGATGGAAAACCAATCTCATTTATTGGTTTTATTTTAGCCTCTTTTGTCAATGTGGACATATAAATTGTATATCCTCTTTTAATCAACATTAGGTATAAAAGACCTATATTTGCCTTTGAGAATCCAAATAAATTAAGAGCTCATTATATACAAGGATCCTTCTTTAAACAACAATGAACACAGTTAAAGAATGAACCTTGTATGCCAAAAACCTTTGAACTAGAGGTTTACATTTAGCTTCAATGGTGCCCCTTTATCATTGATCATCCTGAATGGATCAATGTGTCCCTTTAATGGCATTTATCCAGGCTCTAATGGTAGAATGATGACCCCTACAAGACCTGCTTACCCCAGTTTAGACTTGGTCACATGTTTGAACTCCCATCAAAGATCACTTAGTACTTTGACTTTGAACCTCACTTGTTGATTTTATTTGTATGAGATGCATGTAGACCATGAATTTTCTTAGGAGCCTAATGAGATAATGACACTTGGAAATATCTCACCTATCCCTGAGATAAACTAACCCTATTGAATTTGCTAACGCCTTTAGATCATAATATATGAATGAACATGAGCCGTTGATCTAGATCCACTAATTCTTTGAATTTAATTTGTACCATTGGATCATAATATATAACATAATGTGAGCCTTCGATCTATCTAGGCTCACATTCTTACCAATTCTTATACACCATTGGATCATTGGTATGATTGAGTATTTCTAATTTATTTAACTTAAACCCACATATTTTTTAGTTAACCTCACACCATTGGATCTTTTCTCAGTGAATCTACATCATTAGATCTTGCCCAACTTGCAGCCTTTTAAGGGTTTTTAACCTAAGGACCTTTTGACTCATTTGACCCCAATATGAACCATTAGATCTTTCTTGTCAAGATGTGAACTCATGAAAATCATTAGATATTTCTCATATTTTAACCTTTTAAGGAATTTTTGAATCTAAATAGTCATTTTGTGAAGCTTAAACTTGACACTTACACAAATGTCCTATGTTGTAAGTTTATCTTTGAACTCTTAGATCTTGAGATAGAAAGATTGTGTGGGCATGAAACTTACAAGATATGATCTTGACATGAAGGTTTACATGGTGCTATAAGATTTTGGTTCTATATTATTTCTGAGTGGACTTATAAAATACATAAGTGAACTAGTTTGTTCCTTTTCTAGATGACATCCTTATGATTGTTAGGTACATTCAGACTTGTGCTTGATTTTTTGCATAAATTTCCAAGGCTTGAATGATCTCCTGACGCTTGTGCAAAATCTAATTTATGATCTTGAATGTTATGACCACCATGGTGACCTACTTTCTTGAATTCAAACAATCTATACTTTAAGTTAATTTAAAGTATTTCAAAATATTTTAAGGTTGCATGAGATCTTTTAGAATACTCATTATATCTAATTATTTGGATCCTTTTTTCAACATAAACTCTACTTATCTTCTTGCTCTATACCAAGACCTATAAAATATTTACTACAATGTCAAGTTCTACATGTGGGATAATATTTTTCCAACAAGTACATTTTAGAAGCTTCATGTTATACTCAGGTCCTATGGATGAGACAGATCCTAATAGAATACAAGATGGAGTACGATGATCCTAGCTCTATCTATTATGATAATACAAGTGATATAAGCATTTGAAATAACTATGTTATGAAAGGACCAAACATATTCCCATTAGGTATCATTTTCCAAGAGATTAAGTGAAAAAAGTGTCAAACTTGAGTATGCTTTTACATAGGATCAAATTGAAAACATCCTAACCAAACCACTTCCAAAGGTCACTTTTGAACATCTAAGATAGGAATCTATTGTAATTACTACCTCTAGAAATCATTAAAAATGTAAAGTACTAAGGAGGAGCTAATCATGCTCATTATCTCCAAAGAACAAGTGAGTTATTCCAAGAAGGTATGCATAGAGATATGGGTAACATGCTTATTTTATATCTCATAAACTCTTAGTTCTGTGTGCTGAGTATCTTGGATGCTAAGGTGTGATCTAAAGAATTGCAAACATCAGTTTGTCATTTATGTTAAATAGGGAGAAATACAAGTATGGGAAGATAATGATGATCAAAGTTTAGTATGGTTTATTATCAATGATAAAGGGGGAAATTGTTGATCATTATTTCTATTATTGAGAAGTGTTATCATTCATGTCAAGGTTGATATCATTTCATGACAATGTTGATGTCATTAATGTCAAGATGCCTGGTGTGTGGCATATGAGATTGTATGCTTGATATGAATACTTGGCATAGAACACAGTGAGCTATGAATATCTATACTATATCTCTAAATATCCACTAGGAATCTCTAAAGATGTTCTATCGAAGCTCCAAAGATCTACCTAGGTAGCTCTAAAGATGATCCATAAAGATATGAAGATGTTCTATTGAATCTATGAAGAAGAGTGATTGTACAAGGATTCTTGAGCATAAATAATAGGCATTAGAAAACTTATGAGAGTTTTAAGGTGAAGCCTATAGGGGTAAGTACTTTAGTCTAAGTATGAAACTAGACTATATCTAGACCTTGCTTGGCCTAATAAAGCAACATGAGCTATTGATAAGACTTATGAATAATACATAATAGCTTTTGAACATTACAAAGGTTGTTTGAGATTTTACCTAAGATGTTGAGAGGTTGGACATTGGTTAGAAGATAAATTTCAAGACCTATTATGACTTGTAGATTAAAGGCTTAGAGAGCAAAGAGAGACGATAGCTATATGGGGTATCAAGATTAGTTTCCAAGGCATGTGTGATTATGTGAGAATGGAAATAAGTATTTCATGTTATCCTAGGTGTGTTTACCAAGTTTTAGGTCTAAATTTGAAGGTTAAGGAAAGAGAAGTTCTTTAAGGGATCTCAAGTTCACATAATCAAGGGTTCTTAACCTGAGAAGGATTTTATTATGCTTATTATATTTTCAAACCTTTGCATGGGAACATAATAATTTCATGGTATATTGGGAAGGGTCCTAGATAAAAATTCTATGAATTAATTTTTATATTGAGGGGTTATTATTTATGAATGATCATTAAGATTGAAAGATGGCTTAAACCCTCAAAAAATTGTAATAGTGACTTGATATGAAATACATTGATCAAAATTGCATATAATGGTTTGGTATGGATATACATGTGATTATAGGTTGAATTAAACTCTCTCAATAATTTCCAAGTGTGACTAGTTTTTTAATAAAGCGAGTGGAACCTACAAGAAAGACCTTGTTTCTCAAAACTTTGTTGTTGAATACATAGTTGACCAGGTCAAAGTCTAAGAATAATTTGAGGAAAAATTTTGAGGATTTTAGTTTTTATCCATGGTTGTTTATGATCAGGTTATATTCTTTAGGTATTATAAATTTTTCATTCAAGATAACCTATCACTAAAAAACATAATAGTGTAGACAATGAGAAAATGAGTCAAAAGTGAGAAGTTGATTAGGGATGTGTTATCATGGATTAGGGATGAATCCAAGTGCATGGATAGGTTATTAAAGACCTATTACATGTTTCCATATTGGATATATATATATATATATATATATATAAATTTGCTCTCAAATTGACTTATCTAACTCAGTGATATCTGTGTTCAGTGAAGTCATGAGATTGGTCTATAAGACAAATATTGCTATTAGATATTATGATATATTTGTTGTAATTTTTTAATGATTTTTTTATACAATCATACTCGTTAATTTTAATTTCTTAAGTATGTATTTCATGTATGATAAGTTAATGTTTCCATGACTGTGTTTTGAAGTTAGTTGATAATTCATAGTAAACATATTGTAGAGAAGAGTTTAAGCCTATACACCCTAAGTTAAAACATATTATTAGGTTTTTAATGACCTTTAGGTCATGTGGTTTATAAATATATGATTTTTTTATATGTTTGTTTACAAAATTTGTGTTTATGATTCATTTATCCAAGATATACTTTTTGTGTATGTACAATTGTATTGTGAATAGTGTTTTGAGAAGAGGTTCAAGTGGTGGTTGGACCTATAAGGTGTTTTCGATATAAAATGAAGTTTTATAGGGTATATTTGAGTTTAATATGAGGTTTTACTATTGTGTGTGTATTTTTTAATCATTTCAAGAAAGACAAAGTGTAATGTGCTATAATGAAGGCCTAAACAAATTAGGTCTCCTTAAGGCCTAAAGATAATTGGTCAATTAATGTATGGAAAACCTATTTTTATGGTTTATTAATGTATAAAACATATCATAATACATATTTTAAGGCTAATACAAGTTGTTAAGTGTGCATTTCTGACCACAAGGTGTGTGAGATAGAGAATTATATAAGAAGAAGGCCTTATAGGCCTAATTGACTTGTTAGAGAATTGAATAGAGAAAGAAAAGGAAAGATAACGTTAAAGATATGAGGGAGGTCTTATATAAAATCATAAGGGTTTAGATAAATTATCATGAATATCTAATTTTGGTATTATAGATGAATATCAAGGTCATATGACCTAATCTATCTTGAAGAGACCTAGATGAGCGAAGAAGACTAGAAGGCAGTTTGAGAGGGATAAAAGAATAAGAAGAGTTTAAAAATGAGATAATAATATATTATATGATAAATAAATGGTTTTTAAGGTGATAAAATATTTAAGGTGGTTGATTTTATGTTGAGTCATGTAAGGGGTTGGTGCCTCCTTGCATGTGGGTTTTTGATAAAGCTTAGTCAAGTTGGTTCTTGGATAGGTGGGGTTGGGGATCTATGTGGAGTTGGTGATTCACTAATTTATGTGGATGAGTTTGTGCTATTTCATATATGGGTTGGTTTCCCATTCCAATTTGATGCTTGTTAAAGCCTAGCTAGGTTGGTACTTAGCTAGTTTGGGTTGGTGCTCCATGTGGAGCTGGTGCTTCACTAAACTTGATTTTTTGTTTTACAGAAAAATATTCCATTTGTAGAGATAAATGTGTTTTATTCCCCTTGAGGTTTTTCTACTCAAATTATTTATCTATGTGTTATGCTCTTGTCTCATGTTCATATTAATGGTTATTGATGTTTCTTTAAGTTCACTATATTGTTTGAATGATTCATGAATGTTAAGTGGAATTTAATGAAAATTTTTAAGACTAATTCACCCCCTTCTCAATAATTTTTCTTCTAGTAGATCCCTCCTCAAAGTATTGGTATGTAGGCAACTATCTTCATAACATGGTGTTGAGAATATATAGCATGTCTTACTAATTAACACACATTTTCATCTCATTCCATACTTGTAAGGAGGATTAGGGTTTACATAAAAAATCATATATTCTAATAATAATACATAGATGAATATTTAATGTGCACAAGAATAGAACCTAGAAACACATGCATAAATTCTCCTATAAATTATGAATAGTCTAGATAAGTCTATATTTGCACATATTATTTACTATTTTTAAAAAGTCAAAGTAAGTCAAAATATATAACTTAGTCTCTATTTATGGTATACTATTTCATTTATTTAGAAAACTTATCCCTTTAATCTAGATTATTATCTACATAGTAAAACCTTAAAATTTTAAATCATTTGGTGAAATTGAATTACTTTGAATATTGCTTAAAAACCTAGTTTATATTTTCCAAATTTTTGTGCAATAAATTAGGGATGAATACTTTTTTTTTTTTTATAGATAACATATATAATAAAATAAATTTCATAATAGGGTTTTAATTTATTTAAATATAGTTTAAATTTATTACATAGAAAGCCTAAATTTAAAATACCCTAACCCTAGATGCTCTTGGGGTTTGTATTCTTTTTTCCTATTTTCATTATCTTCTATTGATTTTTAAGAATTAATATATTCTATTTTAGTAGCTCTATTCCAATTTTTTTACTACATACCATCTTAAAAAATCTCTCTTTTCTCTGTTAAGAAGAAGTGTTAGACTAGGTGGTAATGTTATAGAGCATATTTAGATTCCTACCATCCAAGACTCTAAAATGGATAAGGAAACTATAATAACTCTAGTTATGTATCTTTCATACCCTAATTATGTGGATTTAAATGATAATGAATTTTAATATGAAAAATATAACAAAAATCAAGATGAGATACACATTAAGAATTAGGGCACTCTCCCTCCAATTAACAATAATGACATAATTATTTAAAAAAATGAGTTATTATAGGGATTTAGAGATAAAACTCAAGAACAACCCCCTACTCATGTATATATCATGCAATCCATATTGAAAATCAAGAATAAAATAAACAATGGTTAATCTTCAACTCCCCCAGTTAATAATGTTGTTACACCTTTAGTGGGGCCAACTCAACCAACTTAGCTGGCACAACCTAAGATTGTAATTAAATAATAATTAATGATAGCTACATTGATTTCAGATAGTTCCTCAAATCCATATGTATAATCCTTTATTCATGAGATTCATACTCTTTAATCTAATGTGTTACATATCAATAAGGGATTCACTGGGACATCACATGCCTTAGATTCTAACATTATCTTACATACACCTTTAACACATCACATAGTGAAAACTCCCTTTGAATATATTTTATTGGCCCTAATATTAAATTACATGATGGTAAGGGTGACCTAGAGCATCATCTTATAGATTTTAATGAAGCATGCTTGGACTATGTGTCCAATAATTCACTTCTTACGAAGTTATTTCCAAGCAACCTCAAGGATTATAACCTAAAATGGTTATATGATTTACCAAATCAATATATCATGACATTAAATCTTTTATCCAACATTTTACTCTCACACTCATCTATCAACATTAGTGATAAGATACTATAATCATAAGTGTCACAGTTAGAACAAAAATCAAATGATCCTATCACATATTATATCTTATAATACAAGACAATATTAGACAAACTAACTAGCCTCATGATAGATAGAGAGATTTAGGACATAATTTATCAAAGTCTCTTACTAGAATTACATGAAGCTATCCTTCTTAATAAGTTTCTTGTATTTACCGATTTATACCACACAATCAAGGAAAGAGAGGTTAAGCTCTTATCCATGGGCAAACTTAGGTATACAAATGGATTAGAATAAACTATTAAGAGTTCAAAAAAACATCCATATAAGGTCAAGGCCACATAAAACAAAAGTTATCAAAAGGTCACAATCAACAAATATTTCAATTCATCTCCTAAATTGGTTTCATCTGCTCCTTAGTGTAGAGTCTTCACTAAACTTCTAGAGTCACCAACATAGGTTCTAAAATAGCTCTTGGAAGGCAATGTCATATCTCTCCTTCCAATTAAATAGTTTGATAAAACATGGAATCTTACAAATAAATATGACTTAAATTCATTCTATGAGTATCATAGATACCAGGCCACATTATAAACGAATGCATCAGCCTAAAGCATAAGATACAAGATCTAATTGAGGATAATATTATTGATGTGGGAACACCAATAGAGGCATGAAAACCACAAAAAATAGAGGCTAAGGTACTAAATATATTTTTAGATCCATTCCCAAATCATACAAAAAATGAGGTAGGGGGCACATTAGGTGTTCATTATACATACCAAGCACATCCACCAGTAACTTCATATCATAACGTTATAGAGGAGACATCCATTGAATAACATTATTACCATGTAATAAAATACAATTTGACCTAGACCACTTATTACATTCTCAGATTAGGATATTTTGGATGATGACATAGATCTACATACACTCTTCATATAAGCATACATAGACCACCATCCTATCTAGAGTGTTATGATTGACAATGGATCAAACATAAGAATGTGAAATATTACACTCTTACATTACTTGGGTTACACATAATAGGATATATTACCCATAGATATAGTCATTAGTGGTTTTAGTGTCTATATTAAAAGATCTATTTGGGAGATTATGCTTCTATTGTAGGTTGGGCCAACACACATAGACACTCATTTCCTATTAGTACAAAGTGTAGGTGTGTTCAATAAATTATTAGGTATGCCATGGTTAAAACATCTTAAATATATACCATCTATAGTAAACTAATGCTTGAATTACATACATGTAGATTAGGTGGTCAATGTTGAGGGTCTCCTATATGAGTATCCTCTACCCTTCCCATAGGCATTTCTAACATAGTTACTAGTTATAATTTGAGTAAAGAAATTAGTTATAGTTTTAACACCATTACCAAATATTGCATGGTTATCAATTATATCTAAGATCAAAAATCTTATAAATACATCATAAAGTCTAGTAGATCCACTAGTTTAAGTGACGTCTACTCCTATAGTATCGACATGTACACATACTCTCCCACAGAGGCCATTAATAAAGATAACCCTATGTTAGAGATTCATCACAAATTCTATGGCACTTATTTTAATTAGTTTATGTTGAGACTAATTTTATTGGGTTACAAGAATTCTTAGCATATGGAACCTACATCACCTCATCTTCTTCTAATATATGGGTTCCTAAGACCCCTATAGTTTATAAGGCATTATAGTTAGTGCCACAACTTTATATCATCACTACATAGGTATATTCAGACACAAATTACTCCACATAGTCAATTATGGGATCACAATTGCCATTTCAGACAACACACAAAATCACAATTCCCTTATTCAATATAGGTAATGATGATAATGAGTCTCCCATGAGACTCATTAGTTAATATGGTTCTTACTATGGTACACACTTCCTTCTATCTCATTCCTTATACATAGTTCATTTACATTTACTTGAAAAAAACTTATATAAAAAAAATAAAAAATTAATATAACATGTCAAAACATAAAAACATTCAAATATTACTCAAAAAGCATAATTTTTTAATATTGTATGCATTGTTATGTTTACATTTATTCTATTTACTAGATATTACATATGATAGATTTCTTAGTATAATTAGTTTTATCATACATAAGTGCTTCATTTGTTCTTGTCAAGTACTTTTAGATTACATACAAGACTTTGGTCCACTACACTGACCAAAAATTTATATCATCTACCCAATGGGGGCATATACACTGATCCATGTTTATTCATTTGATACATCTACCCATTCAGGGGCCTCTCATACATAGTTTCTACTACCAAGTTTTATCCTTACATTTTATACATTCTAGTTTATGTATTTATATATATTGATATTTATCATTGCTACTCATTTCTCAATTTTTTTTATCAATTATAACTAGTGTAAACTCAACACATGTACATCCTAGTATTTACATAGATTTGTACTACATAGTTATACATGTTTTCATTTATAACATTCCTAGTTTAATCTTGATTTTGTTTCCTATGCTTATTCTATTTGACGGTATTTGAATATGCCATTTTTCTTTGGCTCTATGCCACTTATATGTTTGTATGAATTAGATAAGTTATCATGTCCCTTATGTGTGCTTTCTAGATTGTATATGTAGACATTTGAAAATGTCCTTTTATGTGTCTCTAAGCAAAATTGATTGTTTCTTATGTATGTAGACATTTTAACATGTCCTTGTATGTCTTCCATTCTTAGATTTAATGACATGCACCCATGTCTATTGTATTATGGCCCTTTATTCTAATTTTACATGCTTAATATGTTTTGTATGTATGATTTATTATATGCATCTTTACCATGACACTTGACTTTGCTTGTTACACACACTAGTTTTTGATTCCATGAGGGACCTCATGCATCTAACCTTCCTAATCATGTGTCATGATGGTCATCATACACCATACCCCTAGGTAGATACTCATATTTTCTATTATACACATTGATTACATATATATTAACACCCTTATATAATGCAATATTATAATATAAATCTTACATTACAAAGTTATGCTTATATTATTTTACAGATATCAAGCTCTTAAATTATTTTTCATATATATTTTTACCACAAAGGCTTAGTTTTAGAATCAGACACTAGTTAGACATAGGAAAAAATAGGGACTCAAAATATAGTTTAATCACCCATATTTTAGACCAAATAGACATTAACACCTAAATTAGGACACTAGCACCGTAGGGAACTAATGCCCACTACATGTCACTACTATCTAGTAGTCCCAACTTTAGGGTAGTCCAAATTAGCTAGAATAGTACACTAGGTACAATATAGATTTATATATATACAATCATAAGTTTGATAATTATCTTTAGATTATGTTTGGATATAATCATTTTAACTCATATTCATAATAGGTACTCATATTTTTTGGAATCATGCATGACATTATCAATCCCACATTAAATCTAGATACATAGATATAATTATTACATACTCAGTTCATAATTAGTATACTTAGATATCAAATTGGGCATGTGTGTGATATAGTTTTGATATGCTTAGTTATACATAGGTTGATCAAATGGAATGGCAAACTCCATACCATTATTTACACTATATAGACTTTTTATAATATTCTAGTTTTTCACCAATTTCATGCCTTAATCCATTTGCAATGGTTGGAATTCCTGAGTGGCCCAAAGTTGCATAATGTACTTGAGTGGTTGTAGAGCCAATATACATAAGTAGATATACCTATTTAGATACTTTCATCACTTTTTGAAGTTAAATTTCATATTCATCTACTTCACATAGATGGTAAATGATGGAGTCATAACCTACTTGATATTTTAAGCCTCCCACATGAGAGGGTTAGAACCACTTACAGTCTTATCTAATCTATTAATAGTTCATGATCTATCAAGAAATGGTGGGTAATAATGGATTCAAAACTAGATTAAGTTCTTGAGACACCCACATATGAGGATTGAGTAATCCATTAGTTTAGTCCAAGCTATTCAATGATTTGATCACTACGAATACTCACACATATATGTTTTAACTAATTCTATGCATTGGTTCATGTACCCAATGATGTGTATTCATTTTTTTCCTCTTTCTTATCTCTCTAATAAAATTTATTTAGTTAATTTATTCAACATACTCTTTTTCTTTTGATAATCTCTTAAGTAAGGACAAATTTTTCCATGTTTCATTGTAGGTCAATTTTTTGGATCATGTTACACATATACAAACCTAACTTCACATACTTAGACTCAACTACATATTATTTACTTCCTAGGTAAGTCCAGGTATGCTTATTTTTCCTTTATACCATTTATTTCACTTTGATGAATTGATATCATAAAGGGGGGAAAATGTAATCACCTAAAAGTGGTAATGGATACTAAGAGTGTTGCTTGAGAAAATTTATTCCTAAATTAGTGCTAGACCTATCCTATGGAATTTATCACACTTTTCCATCCATTTTACAAACCATAAACATCTTCTATCAACTCCATCATAGTCTCATTAAAAAATTCCTATATCCCAACCCATTATGCCTATTATTCTACCAATTGAGCAATAGCACCATGTTAAGGACACTAGAGCCACATGGTGCAAGTGTCCCAAACTTTGCGCTAGTGTCCATTTCCCTAACTCTCCTGAATAGATATATTTTCAAACATGTTTCCCTCCTAAGATTAGCCTAAGTACATTTTATTATCAACACAAGCTATGGATCACTATAAATACAAGACTATTTGACCTTTATACACTAGATAAAAAATAGATTAAAAAATCCCATTCAAATAAGAAATAAGTTGAGAAAATTCAAGGTAATTGATCCCTATTCTACCCTAATTTTTCATACTACCATATATAATAGCCCTAATCCTAGATTTTAAATATTTTCAATCTATAACACACTCAAGGCATTGAATACCACTCTCATTATATATTTCACTTACACTTACACTTACATTAAGCACTAGGTGGGAAAAATAGATCGAGCTTGATCCCTCCTCGAAGCATTAGTATGTAGGAAATTATCTTCACAACAGGGTGATGAGGATGTCTAGCCTATCCTAATAATGAACACACATTTTTAGCCCATGCTATACTTGAAAGGAGTATTAGGGTTTGCACATTAAATAAGATATTTCAAGCCTAATATAGAGTTCTAAATTTCATGTACATAGAAACATAATCTAAAAACATAGGTGTAGGTGCTCCCAAAAAATAGGAATAGTCCTATAAAGAGGACACTAACACCATTTTCAAGACACTAGAGAATCATGTAACTATTTTATAGGGGGAAATACTATTTATTTAAGAATCAAACCTAATGACTCTATTGATGACACTCAAACTTGTCCATAACCTAATTTTTAGAACCTGGATCTTTCATGAAAATTATTTTCCATATAAGTCTCTACTTGAAAACATTATTTAAAATTTTTATAAACACAAATAAATTGAAAATATATAAAAAATTAGTGGTTATTTATTGCATATTATTTCATTAATTTAGACAACTCAACCCTTTAATCTAGCTTAAGATTTTCATAGTAAAACTCTACAATGTTAAATTAGGGGCCCTCACCTATATAAATATATTGATAGATTAATATGTTTGATAGATAGTATATTTTAGGAATTTAATGTTGATAAATAAGATATAATAAGGTATGTGATAGAAGACTTATCAAAAATATGAAATTGATAACATGGTTTAACTATTCTTTTATTTCTTAGACATAGTTATATCATATTAGTTTAAGAATGCCTTCATGTGAGAGTATAATTCACCTGGTGTGTCCTTACCTATGAGAATCCTAGTAACCTCTTGATAAAATATGACATTAATGTTTTCATTCTTTATAAGATGATTCATTTTAAATTTTTATCCAAAGATAACGACTTGAATTGAAATTAAACCTAGAGAGTGACTAGCATGCTCAATCATCCAAAAATGTCCATTAAGAAGACCAACAAGTTTCTTTTTATTAATTACTTTCTTTATAGATATTCTAACCATTGAAGGGATACCTAATTGGGTTAGGTATTTATCTAAGTCTAAGACATTATGATTCACCAAAAATTTATGCTTGACATTGGAAGCTTTGAGCTTAGAATGTCAGCCTAATGATTGATCTAGCTTAGCCTCAATGGATTGGAGGTGAGAGATAATTGAGGAAGATGTGTCATGTTCACATTTTATCTTTTTGAGCATCTTGGATCCTAGATAGGCATTAAATTATTTATCTATGTCATTTACAGTCCACCTTCCATACCTTAGTTGGACTTCCTTTACCTTTTTATTGGGTTGGTAAATCTCTTATATATCCTTTAATTCTTTGGTGTCTTGCACAGTCTATTCTTCTCATATTTTCTAGCTCATTATTAACTGGAGGGTTATAAATGAAAAAATAATTTGGGAAAGAGTATTGATTAGGTAATGGCTCAACTTGATTTTTGTGAAGGTTGTGTCGACTATTACTCTATAAACTATCAACACTTGATAAAATAGTATTTTGAGGATGATATCACCATCAAAGTAGTTGTAAATATCTATGAAAGATGAAAATCTAGCAGGAGGATTATAACAAGGGAGAGATGACATGTTTGAAACTATGAAGGAGGAATGACACATTTTAGAGTTGAAAGAGATTAATAGTTTTGTAATTTGTGAAAAATTTAATGGTGAATAAAGGACTAATATTGTAACTACCTAATATGGTGGCCATAATGTGAGTGTGGGAGTTTAAATTCTTCCTTTTATCATTTTCATCCTCTTTGATCATGGGAGAGTTAATACCATCTTTTGTCACATTTTCATTGGACCTCTCGAAGCATATGAGAGATTAAATACTCTTTTATCATTGCTATCATACCTCCTTATGCATGCTCAAGATTTAATATGGTCTTTTGCCAAATGAATATTAATATCAATGATTCCATTGAAGTCTATTATTTCTGATCATTTTTTCAATATCATGCATTTAATTTTTATAAGTGCACAGTCCCCCATATTGGATATGATACTAGCAACTTGATTAGCCTCCCTAAAATAATGATTATGGAATCATTAGGTTTTTAAGTTTGATTTTATAGTTAAATAAGTTCATTTCAATATTATCTAAGTTCATATTCCAATTGGGGAGGAACATTTCATTTATTTTCAATTGATTACATCAAAATGAAATATTAATTACTTAACCATTATTTGAAAAAAAAACTAAATTATTTCAACAAACTAGAATAATATCTACTAATATTTGATTAATAGCTTTGAATTCCAAAAACATAAAAATTGGAATATATAAAACATGTATGTAATTCCAATAAATCATAAATTAGAATCTAATAATAATAAAATTTTGAGTCCAATAGTTGATATAATTTTTATTGAGGTTAAAACTAGGTGTTTTGAATTAGGGACTGAACCCTATACAAAAAACAAAAAAACCAGGCCCCCAAGGCCAAGATAAGTAATAGAAACTACTAAATATTAACAAAAAACAAGATCAAATAAAAATTAATAATGGAACAACCCAATAATAACCAAAAAATAACTAAGTATTATGACCTCGTAAGGTCTCTTCCTAATTTCTAATACTTATTTTTAGGTCCAAGTTTGTCTATTGAAAAAATTTGGGATATAGTCTAGTTTATTTATCACACTCACTATTATTTTTAACTTTTGAAGATGAGGGTCTAAATCCTTTATATATACTACTTAATATAGTTCTAAGGGTCTCAAGACTAGTAATTTTATCCTCTACTAATGCCTTGATAACATCCATAAGAGATTTCACATTCTCCTTAAGTCCTACATTTTCTTGTTCTAGTATCAAAACCTTATCCATCAACCTCTTCAGCTAGGCTTCCATCTCCCTTTTTTCTTCTACATGATTATGTTGGGACCCCAAAATATTAATATACTTCATCTTCTCCTTCTAAGTAGTGAGTTCACATATAAACCACCTAAGCATAGGTTTTTAGAGACATAATCCCTCTTATATACTATCAACTTTAATCTACCCAAAAATGAACTTAGAAAATATGTCTAACTCTATGCTTAACCATTTTTCCTAGGTGGAAGACCTATGAGTGAGATTCTCATCCTCATCCACATTGACCTTTGAAAGTTTTAAGTTAATCAAAAATTTCCCTATCTTCTTAGAATGAAAAGATTTAATCTTCAACAAATATATACCTTCCAATGCCTTTTCCTCCTACATGAAAATCGGGTCTTCCTTAGAATGACCCTTTTCAATAATATTTACCCATTCAATTATAAACTAAATATTTTCCTTAGAAAATCTCCTCAACTTACGTTAATAATTCTCTGATTGGGGGCTTGAAATAACACCAGTTTTTTGAATATTCAATTTACCAGGACTGGGGTTCTTTAATTCACTATTCTTACCAATCAATTTAATAGAGATGGAATTAGAGGGGGATCTTATTCATCTATCTAAAATATTTATAAATAATAAAAATTATAGCATGATGAAATGTTTCACTCTTCTTGCCTTGTTTGACATCAAGAATGAAATTTCAAGAGAGTGTAAGATATAATAAGGAAAACTCAGAGGTATATTATCCCTAAATTAATTCAAAAAAGAAAATGGGGATAGTAAAAAACATTTTCCCTACCTTTTAAATTGATATAGAGCATGAAACATTTTACTACATCTCCAAATATAAAATGAATTGTCTCCCAATCAAACCCATTTTGTAATGGTTGAAGCACCTCCCCTTCCAACAAGAATTTTTCCTTTTCCTCCTTATAGTTTCTTCCCATTTTAAGTTTTTTAGTGGCATCCATGTTCTACCTAGTCACCTGGGAAATAATATATTATAAAATTTATATATAAGAATTACTAAAAACCACCTCTCTATAATTCCAATGCTTGAGAAACTTTTTAGATATATATCATACCCTTCCACCCTTTGTATAAAATTGGCCATACCCCCAATTTGTATAATTTCACATAGCTCAGCATTTTCCTTCAGACCCACATCTAAAGTACATTCAATATGTCTAGGTTTACTACTAGCCATAACTAATATCTTTATAAAACCATTTTTTACAACATCATTTCCAATTTTGAATTTTTTTGAAATAATTCACACATATGCAGTCACTTAAAATAAAGATTGGAAGCAACTTTCAATATGGATATTAATAGCCCCACACATGTGGGAATAATATTTTTTTCTCCAAAATAATTATACCATCCCCTTTAGGAACTTGAATTATGATACCAATACTTAGAATTTCAAAATTCAAAATGGAGGCTAAGTTAACACCAAATTAAAACTCATTGTTTTAACACACTACCTTCCTTTTATCACATCGATGTAAAAAAACTAAAAAGAATAATTAAAAAAATACATAATATGGGCCTCTAGATAATCATTGCATGATGTTACTTCCACCTCTATTCTTTGAAATCAATACGGGAATATTTTTTAAACATATCCATCTTCTTAGGTTTGTAGACACCACTCTAGTAAACCAATCAGCTCCCTAATTCCCTTCTCATTACACATGTTGAAATAGAAAGAATCGATAATAAGGAATGCTTACTTTATGATGTAATTAATTATATAACTATCCAAATTATTCTTTAAGAAATAATTGATAATGCTCAAAGAATCACATTTTATCTAAATTATATTAATCCTAAGTTTTTTTGCCAATCTTAGACCCCAAAGTGTAGTTAAATATTTTTCCTAGTGATTAGTCAAAGTGCCCATCTCTCTTTCATACACATTAATTAAATCACCTTTGTCATCCCTAAGAATACCCCCACATCCTAACACATTCAGGTTCCCTTTTGAGGCCCCACTAAAGTTTCATGTCACCCATCCTAGAGAGGGGAATCTCCATTTAACTCTTTTCATATCTTCAATTATGGGATCTAATGTAATTCCAACTCACACCTCAATCTACCAAAGGGATTTTATCCTTGATTCCTCTGATTAATGCCTTTATGTTTAATAGTGTAGATAATTTTAATATTTTCTATTGTACTAATTTATATTTTATTAGCCACTTTTCTTCTAAAAAAAAATTTATCCCTGAAGATCCTATTTTTCCATTACTTCCAAAGACCCCAAATGATATATAGAAGTAAAATCTTATAGATGTTTTTATCATGTCATTATTATATGTAGGATTCTAAGCCATCCATTCTTATATATAAATTTAAGGTTGAACCCAAGTAATCATAAACTTTTCAAAAAAGAAACTCCACACATTAATGGAAAATATTCACCCTATAAGTAAATACACAAGTTGTTCATTCTTATTTTTATAGAGATTACATCTATTTATTAAACATGTCTCTCTTATCCTTAGGTTGTTAATAGTTAGAATATTTTAAAAATATAAATCCATAAAAAAATATTAATATTAAGAATCAAGTTTTTTTTTTTAAATTTTGGACCAAGGAATATCTTCACCAAAATATTGAAATATCAATATGTAACTAGATTTGATGTT